>NW_021024747.1:2213963-2262932 GCF_004153795.1 Camellia sinensis
CACAAGACAATTTTTTGAAATTAAGAAATGTGTTCTTAACTGGGCATTGAGCCTACGACTGAACACAGCAAGACAACTCAACAAGGAAATAAAAGGCACACAACCTAGACACATCGAGTAACACTCGAAACGACTCAAAACAAGAATCGAGATAAAACAAAAAGACACGACACTCAGACGTGCACAGGGAGCCTGTTTCACCGGGTAGTGTTCCCCACCCTCTCTCATTTGTGATTCTCACATCACTCGGCCCTCAAGCTCTGTTTTTGCTGAAAAAGCCCTTTTCCTCACTTTTTCTCTCAGCACACATCTCTCTATTCTTTAATCTCTCATTTTTTATCCCTCCCCTGGGTGGTTGATGGATGAACCGGAAGTTGCAGGCTTACACCCAACATAATCAACTCACGGCTATTTCCTTTGGTGACATCTGTCGATGCGCCGGATGAGGGAATGGGGCATCTCGGTCCATTCCAATTCGTGCTTCACACTCGGCTTGATACCTCGCTGCTTAGAGGATGAGAGCTTTCAATCCTTTGTTGTTAACTTCAGTTATCCCCTTTTCTGGCGGGTAGAGTGTCCTTTCTGGCGAGTAGAGTGCCTTTTCTGGCAAGTATGTTGACAATGGGGAAAAGATAGAAAGCCTGACTCAACTGTGCCCCTAGTTCATTATTTTGACCATTTTTTGTTTTAGTTTTCTCTTAAAAAATTTTGACCAAAATGAGAGTTAGATTAACATGCTTGTTCGATTTTCTGATTTAAAATCATGTAAGTTAGGCTGTGAGCACTAAGAGTTTTCCTTTTTTGAGTCCGAGAAATGGTCCAGTTTTAAAAATGGAATACTTTTCGAGAAGATTAGTCAACCTTAGTAAATATTCTCAAAAACTATTTTTGCAAATGACCACTGCTCAACGAGTACGGAACCTACTCTCGAGATGCACAACCTCGGATTTCGAAGGAAAATTGCCCCTTGTTTGAACGACACTGCATGGCAACGGAAAGTTGCCCCTTGTTCGAACGGCACCACGGCGCATTGAATGGCAACGGAAAGTTGCCCCTTGTTTGAACGGCACCGCGGCGCATTGAATGGCAACGGAAAGTTGCCCCTTGTTTGGATAGCACTGCAGCGTTTTGTAGGCAATCCTCAGAGCAGTGAACACAACCGAATTCTCAGATACAGAGAAGACAAAGATGATCAAAACCATCGCATGGACACAGTCGATTTGAAAGTGTTTATGGCTGGACTTCAGAATGAAGTTGCCTACGTATCCCAAAGATGGGAATCAAGCCTTACGTAGTTCGGGGGTTAAGGTACACTCGGGTATTAACCTCTCCTTTTTATGCTCTAACTTTTGCCAAGGCGCCTGTTGCGGTTTTCGACCTTGCGAGCTTTGTTTTTCCTTTTAATTTTTGTGTTCTTTTCTTTTCTTTTCATTTCTTTTTTGATTTTCTTTTTTTTGTTCTTTTCTTTGCATCTTTCTTTTTTGTTTTTTTGTTCTTTTCTCTTTTTCTTCTTTTCTTGCTCTAACTTTTGCCTGGGTCGCCCTTCCGGGTTTTCGGCCCAGCGAGCCTCTCAAGGGTAAAAGTGTAGCTTTGTCCATGTCAAATGGTTTTGAGATCCTGAAGGCATCTGAATCTAGGAGAATGGCTGTTGTTTTGCTTTGTAAGCTTCTTCTGATCTTCTGATCTTTTGATTTGACTTTCCTGGCCTCTTGTTCGAGGGCTGCTTCAAATCCGGCCACACAGGCCTCACATGGTGGTTAACCGTTGAATCTTCTGAATTCAGGTTCAAGGTTTGGAAGCAAAGGGGTTGAGTCTCGAGGTCGAGAGCGATCCTAGGCTGCACAATCTCAAGAGCGATTCCACACAAGTCTTCGCAAGACCGCGCAAAACATTTTGATTTTGAAAATTTCTAAGAAAGCGACAAATCGCTCACGCTAAAGGCAGTGTGAAACCAGTCTGGATCAAGCCGGGGTCCTTCTCAGTACTCACACTAACAAGCATGATTTCATTCATTAAGGGCTTAGCATGCCTCTCTTTCTCTCAAATGATCAAAGTTTTGCAAATCCCAAGGAATTCCTTCCTCTTCGTTTTCATCGCAGTGTTCAAAAAGGTTTGAAAAACTTGGGTCAAACGCAATGATTTTTGGGTGCAGAAGAGTAGGCGAAAAGTACTGTTGTTTCATTCAAACTTTCTGGCACAATTGGTACAAAGCAAAAGCAAGCACAAAGCATGAAAAACCACTGCTGTTTCATTCAAATCTGTTGGTACAACTGGCTCCAAGACAGAAACAGACTCACAAGGAAGCAAAAAGACAGACGCAAAACAAAATGGTGATGCCCGAGGTAACACCCCCGGGATCACCCGACCTCCTATACAACAGGACTGACTCGATACAACAAGACAGACCCAAAACAAAAAGAGACTGACTTAAAACAAAAAGACAGACTCAAAACAAAACAACAAAACTGACCCAATACCCAAGTCAGAGAGCACAAAAACTGGTATTTACATATTGCTCAGAACAGTGCGTGCCATTCCCACGTCTGAAGTTATTCGAGCGCCACCCGCAGGTGGTTCAATATCTGATCAAATCACATTATCCCCCCACAAATTCACTAATCAAGTGCCGACAGACTTTGCGGGACCTGGTGCAGGGATGACCCCGTTGTCAAACAGATCTTGTATATCATGGCGCAGACGAAACCAACTGTCGGTGTCATGACCGGTTTGTTGATGGTATGCGCAGTATTTAGTCTGATCATGCTTTGCAGGGATAGGATCAGGTAAAGGCCGTTGTTCCAATGGCTTCAGATGTCCTTTTCGGATTAAGGCCTCTAGAGCTTTTGACAAAGGCATATAAAGCGGGGTGAAAACCCTCTTGACTCGGGGTGGATATTTGGTTCCTTGTGAGCTACTTCCGGACGCACCGGTGAATGGGGTAGCTGTTTTTGATACGGTGGTAGCCACCATGCCTATATCAGAAGATCTTGCAGTTGCATCACCACTGGTGGTCGCATTCGAACTGCGGGAAAACGCCCTCCTGGGCTGCTCCTTCTCCTGGTCAAACAGACCTTGCCTCATTGCATCTTCGATTTGTACCCCCATATCGTGTAAATCTGAGAAAGTGGGAAAGGGGATTACAATCATTCTCTGCATTAGCTTAGGCTGGAGATTGCGCACAATCATCCGAATTTGATCCTGATCAGTAGGCCTTAGAGTCATCATTGAGGCCTTCGCTCTCCACCGAGACACGAATTCTGAGAAGCTCTCCTTTGGCTCCTGCCTCATCGCCTCAAGATCACGGGTCGTAATCTCGATTTGGGTATTGTATGAATATTGTGTGACGAAGGCCTCGGACATTTCATCCCAATTCTTTTTCACTTCATCTTGTAACTTTGCGTACCAGTGGGCGGCCACACCCGACAGGGTTCGGCCGAATAATGAAAGCTTCTGTGGTCGTGTTAGGCCCATCGGCCGCAAGATGTTTGCGAACAGTCGAAGATGGACCATGGGGTCACCGGACCCGTCAAAGTGGTCGATTTGTGGCATTTTGAACCTATCGAGGAGTGTTACGGCCTCCTCGGTATATCCGTCTTCGATATCCGGCATAGCCTTGACCCCTTGGGATTTCTTGAAGAGCTTCTCAAGTTTGCTCAATTTCAGAGCTGTATGATCAACCTCGAACTCGAAGGGAGAGTCCGGGCGATTGGGTGCGTGGACCTTGGACAGTTGTGGTGGAAGCGGGGGCGGAGCTGGCCCCGTTGGGAGGTTCGTGTCCTCTTGCAGGTTCTGGATAGCCGGCAAAGTATTCTGGATATTTGGAGGAGCGTTCTGAACAGCAGGTGTCTGCTCAGGTAATGGAGCCCCTGCCGGAGGAGGAATTTGTTGTGAAGCAGATGCCTCATTCTGCTGTTGCAGTCTAGTAATCAATTCGGCCTGTTGGGCCATGATTGCGGCCTGTTGTTTGGAGAACTCCGCTTGACGGGCGGCATCATCGTGCATCTGTCTCATGCTCTCCTGCATTTGGCGCATTAGGGCCTCCATCCCTGACGTATTCTGCTGATCCATCTGACTGATTGGTCTCTATCCCTTGCCTCTGGCGGAGGAACACTGATTGCCCTTGAACTGAATCTCTGACCTAGCAAAGTCTATCAGCACAAGTTCGATGAACCTCGGGGGATATCGGAGCCTTCAGAAGCTATGGTTCCCAGACTACCTAGCAAAAGAGAAAACAGACAGCATCTCAGCCTGATTCCATCTGAACGGATACAAGCATAGTTGAATGAGTGTGCCCTCTACTGAATTCTGCCCCAAAATCCTGCCCTAAACTGAGTCTGATACCCACGGGTAAAGCTGACTCCCAAATACTGATAGTAATGCCCGCAGGCCTGATGCCCAAACTCGCAAACTGGTGCCCGCAGGCCTGATGCCCAAACTCGCAAACTGGTGCCCGCAGGCCTGATGCCCAAACTCGCAAACTGGTGCCCGCAGGCCTGATGCCCAAACTCGCAAACTGGTGCCCGCAGGCCTGATGCCCAAACTCGCAAACTGGTGCCCGCAGGCCTGATGCCCAAACTCGCAAACTGGTGCCCGCAGGCCTGATGCCCAAACTCGCAAACTGGTGCCCGCAGGCCTGATGCCCAAACTCGCAAACTGGTGCCCGCAGGCCTGATGCCCAAACTCGCAAACTGGTGCCCGCAGGCCTGATGCCCAAACTCGCAAACTGGTGCCCGCAGGCCTGATGCCCAAACTCGCAAACTGGTGCCCGCAGGCCTGATGCCCAAACTCGCAAACTGGTGCCCGCAGGCCTGATGCCCAAACTCGCAAACTGGTGCCCGCAGGCCTGATGCCCAAACTCGCAAACTGGTGCCCGCAGGCCTGATGCCCAAACTCGCAAACTGGTGCCCGCAGGCCTGATGCCCAAACTCGCAAACTGGTGCCCGCAGGCCTGATGCCCAAACTCGCAAACTGGTGCCCGCAGGCCTGATGCCCAAACTCGCAAACTGGTGCCCGCAGGCCTGATGCCCAAACTCGCAAACTGGTGCCCGCAGGCCTGATGCCCAAACTCGCAAACTGGTGCCCGCAGGCCTGATGCCCAAACTCGCAAACTGGTGCCCGCAGGCCTGATGCCCAAACTCGCAAACTGGTGCCCGCAGGCCTGATGCCCAAACTCGCAAACTGGTGCCCGCAGGCCTGATGCCCAAACTCGCAAACTGGTGCCCGCAGGCCTGATGCCCAAACTCGCAAACTGGTGCCCGCAGGCCTGATGCCCAAACTCGCAAACTGGTGCCCGCAGGCCTGATGCCCAAACTCGCAAACTGGTGCCCGCAGGCCTGATGCCCAAACTCGCAAACTGGTGCCCGCAGGCCTGATGCCCAAACTCGCAAACTGGTGCCCGCAGGCCTGATGCCCAAACTCGCAAACTGGTGCCCGCAGGCCTGATGCCCAAACTCGCAAACTGGTGCCCGCAGGCCTGATGCCCAAACTCGCAAACTGGTGCCCGCAGGCCTGATGCCCAAACTCGCAAACTGGTGCCCGCAGGCCTGATGCCCAAACTCGCAAACTGGTGCCCGCAGGCCTGATGCCCAAACTCGCAAACTGGTGCCCGCAGGCCTGATGCCCAAACTCGCAAACTGGTGCCCGCAGGCCTGATGCCCAAACTCGCAAACTGGTGCCCGCAGGCCTGATGCCCAAACTCGCAAACTGGTGCCCGCAGGCCTGATGCCCAAACTCGCAAACTGGTGCCCGCAGGCCTGATGCCCAAACTCGCAAACTGGTGCCCGCAGGCCTGATGCCCAAACTCGCAAACTGGTGCCCGCAGGCCTGATGCCCAAACTCGCAAACTGGTGCCCGCAGGCCTGATGCCCAAACTCGCAAACTGGTGCCCGCAGGCCTGATGCCCAAACTCGCAAACTGGTGCCCGCAGGCCTGATGCCCAAACTCGCAAACTGGTGCCCGCAGGCCTGATGCCCAAACTCGCAAACTGGTGCCCGCAGGCCTGATGCCCAAACTCGCAAACTGGTGCCCGCAGGCCTGATGCCCAAACTCGCAAACTGGTGCCCGCAGGCCTGATGCCCAAACTCGCAAACTGGTGCCCGCAGGCCTGATGCCCAAACTCGCAAACTGGTGCCCGCAGGCCTGATGCCCAAACTCGCAAACTGGTGCCCGCAGGCCTGATGCCCAAACTCGCAAACTGGTGCCCGCAGGCCTGATGCCCAAACTCGCAAACTGGTGCCCGCAGGCCTGATGCCCAAACTCGCAAACTGGTGCCCGCAGGCCTGATGCCCAAACTCGCAAACTGGTGCCCGCAGGCCTGATGCCCAAACTCGCAAACTGGTGCCCGCAGGCCTGATGCCCAAACTCGCAAACTATTTTGCTGCAACAGAGAGCAGGAAAGGGGCATAGCAATGTATTTCACAAATATATGCATGCCTCGATCCTCGTGCCACCAATCGCGCATATCGATGCATGATGGCAGAGGAATCGAATTGTGCAACTCGATATAAGATGAATGCAGGTGTAAACACAATAAGACCTAACTCCATCATGGGTAATCCGGAGTGTCGGTGACTGGAGAATTGAGACACGTTCCGTCACTCGGAGTACGAAACGTACCTCGTTTCCCGTACCCGGGCTAACTCCTATCCCGGACACAATACAATATGCATGATATGCATGAATGCAACTAAGATACAGTCCTAACATACGCAATGTTATGAAAATGAGACGCCTCGAAATGCGTGCACTCGGACACGCAAACCGAGGAAAATGCATGAACGCGATCTAAGATACAACCTAGTATGCACTATGCTGTAAAAATGAGATGCCTCGAAATGCGTGTACACCGGCACGCAAACCGAGAAAATGGCATGCGCAATGCGAATGACATGGAAATATGATATGGGCTTACACTAACATGAGAGAGCCTCAGCCACACTCACATAAGAGGCCGATGGATGAAAATGAAGTGCCTCGAAATGCGTGCACACGGGCACGCAAATCAAGAAAATGACATACGCGATGCAAATGACATGGAAATGATATGCAAACATGCTAATGGGATTTCAGCACTGAAAAGTGGGGGAAAAGAGCCCCGAAATGAGGCGAAAACACACCCGATGCAAGGAATAGTCCCGAAATGCAAAATTAGGCACCCGAAATGGCCTATAGCTATACCAAATATGCATAATCGGCACATGGAATGAAAAGGAAGAAGCAAGGCAGCCCCAAAATAAGTATTTTACTAGTACAAAACATGGCCAAACAGCAAGCAAAGGTAGGGAAAAATTAGCATGCGAAAATGGCCCTAAACATGGGATTAAGAAGTAACTCATAGCTTCTGTCCTCAAATAGGTTAGGACCCTTCAACAACATTGAAGAGGGGCCAAAAATAAGCACTTTCACAGAACTTTAAAAACCTCAAAAACAAAAGTATGGTAGGCTAACAAAACATGCAAGAAAACGGACCAAAAGGTGGCCAAAGAGGCAAGTGGTATATGAAAAGCCCAAACTGAAAAATTCCCTTCTACAACATTGAAGAGGGACCAAAAATAAGCATATTTTCAGAACTGTAAAAACTCCAGAACAATATACAAATATGCTAGAAATGCAATGCAAAATGAGGCTCAAAGGAGGCTATAACATGAAGTATGCAAAATATTCCACAAATGGCCAAAGACCCTTAATGAAATATGTTAGGAAGGTCAAAATAAGGCCATCTCTAGGCCTGTAAATCATCCAAAAATGGAAGCATGATAGGCTGTCAAAGCATGCAAGAAAACGGTATTTAAGGAGGACATTGAAGCAAGTGCAATATGGGGGACTCAAACAGGATTGAGCCCTTAATCAAAAGTGAAAATGAGCTCAAAATAAGGCCACTTTCTGTTATGGCCGGAGCTCAAAGCAAAAAGCATGTATGGCTTAGAGATGGTGCAAAAATGAGCTAGAAAAGAGGGAAATTGGACTTACCTTTGAAGACCAACACTTTTGTTGCTTCTTGGACCAGATTTGGTGACTCTAAGCTGCTGGAATTCTTCCCCTTGCTTCTGGAATGGAAGGGTGGTGGTAGAGCTTGAAGATGATGGAGAAATGGAACCCAAAACTTGAAGAAAATGGGGTGCTATGTATGTATCTCTTCCAAGCAACTCTTGTAACCCCTTTTCTTGAGTTGGGAGGCCAGAAAAAACCAAGAGAGAGGGAGAGAAGAGTCTAGCCAAGTGTGTGTGAAAATCAAGCTCTTGTTCCCCCACAAAATATCCCCCGGATTGAGATATTTTCTGGGGGAAACAGCTGTACAGCTGTAAAGTGGATGGAGAGAGGAACATGGCCGGCCACCTATTTTTGTTGCAGGTGGCCGGCCGGCCACCCCCCCTAGCCAGCCGGCTAGGGGTCAAAAAGGTCAAGAATAATTAGTGGCCGGCCACCACATACTGGTGGCCTCCCAGGTCTCCTCTTCACAACCTTGTGGTTCGAGTTTGGAAACTCTAAAACAGGAGAGAGAACAAGCCATTTTGAGGAGGGTTTCAAAAGGTTCAAAAGGAATTAGTGGCCGGCCATAAGCTTTTAGGGTCCTCCCATGTGTGTACAACACAAATATGTGGTTCAAAGTTCAAGAAAAATGGCCCAGGTTGTTCAACATTGGCTCGGAAGGAGGGGTTCAAAAGGGTCAAATTGAATTAATGGCCGGCCACCACTTTTTAGGATCCTCCCAAGTGTGTACATCACAAATATGTGGTTTGGGGTTGAAGAAAGTGGCTCCAAGGTGTTCAACATTGGCTCGGAAGTGCGAAAAACGGGTGCCGGAGGGCGAAAATGGAATATAACTGGTTGCCAAGATAATTGTTGGCCTCCCACCCTCCAGTGACCTTCCCGGTGATGAAACAGAGGCACCTGCCAAGAATGAACGAAAATCGATGCAAAACGAACCCTAAGGGGCCAAAACACGCAGTTCGGGGTCCCGAAAATGGGCTGCCAAACACCGAAAGTGGCGTTCGGCCACGAAGTGGTTTTTTCAGACCCCAGTGTCCCTTGAAAGGGAGAAAATAAGATGTGTGCCAAAATTTAGAGCAAACGGAGATGGTTAGGCGGTCCCGAACTGAGGCACACGGCCTGACGGCTCCGAAAATCGGAAACCGGACTCCGAAATGGGCAAAATGGACTACGGCCACCAAATGTAGCCCACGGCCACTGAGAGACGGTCTACGGGACCTCTCCCTCCCCTCAGGAAAAGAAACAGAGAAAATCAGTCTGGTTCGCAAACCGAGACAAGGCACAAGAGAGGGTGCAGGGCTCACGGCCGCGACTCTGAAACTTCTGAACGAGCACATTATTGCAACATCACCAAGCGCTCAATCGGTGACGTCTAAGTCTTAAGGTCGGTCAAAAATGGGGTGTCTACAGCAACTTGCCAATAAATGATTGGAAGAAGCTGGAAAAAACTCAACAGCTAATCCAAATAAATGCTACCAAATAAATCTGGCAGTCCACTAAATAAAAAAGGCCAAAAAATGCTTAATACATTAGCACCAAAGGCCGAAAAAACTCAACGGCTAGTCCAAATAAACACTACAAAACAAATACTGTAGTCCACTAAATAAAAAAGGCCAAAAAGTGCTTAATACATCAGCACCACACCCTAGAAAGTGAAACAAACAGGAACTGAATTGCCCTAGAAGAAACTGATTGGAATCAATGTCAGGACAGTTTAAAGGGTAATGTCGAACTGTTGTAGAAACTAACCAGAATCAATTTCAGGATAGTTTAAGGGGTCATGTCAAACCTAGCCTAAGATCAGTCTGGATACATGCCATATCAACCATAGAAATTACATTTATAGATAGAGCAAACCTAGCCACTTCATGATCATGGGCCATTTATTTTACAAGATCCTCTAGTATGAACAAAACAAGAGTTGAGAAAATACAAAGCAAATATATGACAATCAGCTAGCATATCCTCTATATTAGCACCAGTTCTATACATAAAATTCAACTAATGAACAATTTGCTGAGCTTCAATTTCAAAAATTATTGCCTTAACCCTTCAGCATCAATAGAGACAAGTGCCTCCCTAACAACAATGCCTTCATCTTCCTAATCTTCTTCACCTTCATGATGAACATAGTATAAGCATGTGAATTTGAAACATGAAAGTATGAATGAATAGGAACATGAAATTAGTAATGAATAGGAACACAACATTAGTAATGATCAATAAGAACGTGATGGCATTATCTTTTTAGTGCTTAGTAGTACCCCTCAATACACATAAGTTTCCTCACCAATTCTACATGTAGTTCAGCATCTATTTTCTTTTATTTTTAAGAGAAAATTTTTCTTAATTTTTTTAAGAGCAATTACCCGCTTTCATGATTTTGATTGGTGGTCTACAAGAGTCCACAAAGGATCACTGCTGTGTAAAAATAATTTTTTTTTCTTCCTAATTTATTAGATAACTAATTCCGGAGCTATGTAAAAGGAAAAGATAAGATGTAGATTTACAAGTTAAATCCCATGTTAATAAGAAATTCACCAACACAAATTTTTTTCCCCTTTCATTGTAGCAGTTGATAACTTCATCTATACGGCATTTCATGGTGAGAAATAATATTAAGAGTGTGGGGATATATTTCTTGGGTACCAACACGTGGCATGGCGACGCCAATGTGTTTGGCCGAGGTGCCACGAGTCGTGGAAATTACGCCGAGGTGATCTCGGAGTTGCCGAGGTTATCTCCGAAGATATCGGAATCCGAGATAAGCGGATAAGGGACAAGAGTCCTAGGACAAAGAGGAGACTTAGCCAAGATAAGGATAAATCTCTTAGGGAGTTTATCTTTATCTCTTGAGAAATCCTAAGTAATCACTAAATTGAAGTCTATAGAAGTCATGCTTCTAGTAGGACTTGGATTGAGTTAACTATAAAAAAGAGGCACCCCCATGGGTCTAAGGTACGCTGCTTTATACTCAAGCTTGTGAGTTTAGCACTTGATTATCTTTGAGAGATATACTGACTTGATCGTCGGAGTGCCCTCGGGTGGAAGAGCCACCGCCGGAGCCCTTTCTTTCTGTTACAGGTTACTGGAGCCATCTATTCTGCCGGTGCTCTCCAGCTGATTACTAGGCGGGCAGTGTGGTAAGAAAATTACCCACACAATTTGGCGTCGTCTGTGTGAATCTTAGAAGAATAGATGGCCAGTGACGGACAAGGGGAAAACATTTAGGGCGAAACTCCTGCTGGGAGTGGTAGACCAATCGACCTTGACGTTGAAGGAGACAACCACAGTATAGAAAATCATGACCAGGGCTAGGGAGAAAAAGACATCGGCCAGGAGGGCGATGCTACAAAAAGGACAAACCAAAGCAAGTACTACAACGAAGATGACCTTCAGGTTTGGAGGGATAGGTGCTTACGAAGGGATGAGGAAGTAAAAGACTTGGCGAACAAGCTGGCAGACCTACAGTCAGTGGTCAACTTCATGATGCAAAACAATGTTATGCAGCCACCGTACCCGCTGCAAGATACACCGATGCCAGCAATTAATACCCAGAAGGGAGGAAGAAAAGCAATCCCCGAAGCCCCTCAGCACACCAGGAGTGCAAGCCACTCTCATCGACGTTCTAGGGAAGTTGGACGAGAGGAACCAAGGCAAGAAGAGTCCCGAAGGGCACATCGCATGAAGGATCCAGGGCCCAAAGAACATCGGCATGTTCCAGGGCAAGCGCTCTGCTTTAACACAACCTATGGAGAAAGATCGAAACGGGCCCACCACGAGGCCGAAAGTAGTGTGCCGAAAAGATTGAAGTCCAGAGATAGCCGAGCTCCAGGTAGGAGTAAAGAAGACTTGAGGGACTACTTCAAAAGGAGGCAGCAGAATGTTGAAACCGAGGTGACTTCTAAAGTTAAGCCGAGAACACCATTCTCGGTGGAACTGGATAAATTTGAAGCACCAAAAAGATTCAGTATGCCGAGGTTCCAAATTTATGATGGTAAGTCAGACCCCAACTTTCATGTTGGACTATACCTGAATTCAATGGCATTATACAGTGGGAACGAGCCATTGCTCTGCAAAGTATTTCCCTCATCCTTTGGGGAAATTGCATCCGATTGGTTCCATAAGCTGCCAAAGGGAAGCGTAAAGACATGGGAAGGCCTGGCCGAGATGTTTGTAGCCAGGTTTGTGACGAACAAACTATAGCCCTTAAGGGTCGACGCCCTAATGGCTTTAAGAATCACCAAGGAAGAAGGCCTTAAGGCCTACGCGAAGAGATACTACGAGGTGTTCAATCGAATACCCGAATGCAACCAAGAAGTGGCGGTCGTATCTTTCAAGAACGGCCTGAAAGATGACTGCCCACTACGGAAGTCTTTGGCAAAAACACTGCCAAAAAGCATGGAAGAGCTCATGGCAAGAATTGAGAAATATGCCAGAGCCGAGGAAGACACATCGGGAAACAAAGAGATAAAGCAGGAGAAAGAAAACGGCTCGCCGAAGCGAGGCCGAGGTAACAACGGACCACCCAAACAAGAAACGAAATTGAAGGGCAAACAGGCAGTGACGACGGTGTTCCGAATCCCCATCCATAAAGTCCTGGATCAAATACGAAACCAACCCTATTTCAGACCTCTAGCAAGAGCACCAGGGGAATTCATGGGAAGAAACATGGGTAGGCGTTGTGCTTACCGCAATGAAGAAGGGCACCCAACCCAGGGTTGTAGAGCCCTAAAAGCACACTTAGAAGACTTGGTAAGGCAAGGTCATCTGAGGGACCTTGTTGATAAGGCCAGGACCAGAGAAGAACAGGCAAGATTGCCTCAAGCACCAGCAGCTCCACCACCTCCAGCACAGTAACCATAGGCAGGAGGACCATGGGTGGTTAATGTGATCCACTCAAGGGTCAACGATAACGAAGTCAGAGGAGAACCCCAGAGGGTAAGGCATTTATAGCATGTCTACCAAATCGGGGAAAAAAGACCTCGGCCTGAAGAAAGCCAAGGACCAATGATAACCTTCACTGAAACCGACCTAGAGATGGTCCAGCATCCACATAATGATGCCTTGGTAGTATCCCTCCAGGTTGGGGAATGCCAAGTAAAACGCATCCTAATAGATCAAGGCAGCTCTTGTGACATAATGTATATCAGATGTTACAAGGAGCTAGGCCTTCATCCTGACGACCTGGAAGGATCCAATAACCCTATGGTCGGCTTCAATGGAACGCCGACATGGCCACTGGGCGCATCAAGCATGGAAGTACAAGCCGGTACTAAGAAAATCAAAATAGAATTTATGGTAATTGACACACCCTCACCATATAACATCATCTTGGGAAGACCATGGTTGCTTACAATGGGGGCAGTTCCCTCAACATTGCATCAACTACTATGGTTCCCCACAGAGCATGGAATTGAAGAAATCAGAGGAGATCAACTGCAAGCAAAAAGTTGCGCCATGGCAGCAACAAAGTCCACTTGCAACATTCGAAAGCCAAAAGAGGCAGAGATTGAAGACGAGGACATGGAGGTCCTAGATGATGTCGGCAAGGAGCCAACCGAAAAGAGTGAAGAGACACTAAAGGAAATCCTAGTCCAGGAGGGCAACGAAGAACGTTTCTTTCTTCTCGGTTTAGGTTTAGCCGAAGAAGAAGAAAAAGAACTGGAAGATTTTTTGAGAGCCAACATCGAAGTGTTCGCCTGGACACCTTATGAAATGCCTGGCATTGACCCCGAGGTCACTTGCCACAGACTGAATGTCGACAGGTCGGCAAAACCTGTGATTCAACGAGCCAGAAGACCGACGTTGACACACGTTGAAGCAGTAGAAGAAGAAGTAGACAAACTTCTGGAGGCCAGGGCCATCCGAGAAGTTCACTATCCGACATAGCTGTCCAACACAGTAGTAGTGAAAAAGAAGAACGGTAAATGGAGAGTCTGTGTAGAATTTACCAGCCTCAACAAAGCCTGGCCCAAAGACAGCTTTCCTCTGCCCAAGATTGACCAGCTAGTAGATGCAACTTCAGGGCACGAAAGGATGAGTTTTTTGGATGCATACAGGGGATACCACCAGATTGCCATGTACCCTCCAAACGAGGAGAAGACTGCGTTCATCACCCCTAAAGGCTTGTACTGTTACAAGGTAATTCCTTTTGGGCTGAAAAACGCAGGAGCAACTTACCAAAGGTTAGTAACAAAAATGTTCAAGCACCTGATTGGCAAAACGGTAGAAGTCTACATCGTTGACATGGTCGTGAAGACCAAAGAATCTAAGGGACATCTTGCCGACCTAAAAGAGATTTTTGATATACTCAAAACATACCGGCTCCGACTCAATGCATCAAAGTGCGCGTTTGGAGTTGGATCAGGTAAGTTTCTAGGGTATCTGGTAATGAGAAAGGGCATAGAGGCCAGCCCAGACCAAATCAAGGCCATCCTAGAGCTGCAGAGCCCGACGTCGGCAAAACAGGTTCAGATGCTTACTGGAAGGGCCGCAGCCCTAAACAGATTCATCAGCAGAAGCTCAGATAAATGCAGACCCTTCTTCAACTTGGTGAAAAAAGCCACAGACTTTCTGTGGACAGAAGAATGTGAAACCGCTCTAGCCGACCTAAAGAAGTACTTAACCACAACTCCGGTTCTTTCCAATCCAGAACTAGAGGAAGAACTGTTTTTATACTTGGCAGTTTCAGAACACACAGTAAGTGCAGTACTAATTCGAGAAGAAAAAGGGGAGCAAAAAGCGGTTTATTATGTAAGTAAAACCTTGGCCAGTGCAGAAACAAGGTATCTGCCGCTAGAAAAATTAATGCTGGCCTTAGAAATGGCTTCAAAGAAGTTGAACCATTATTTTCAAGCACACAAGATTGTGGTCCTAACAGACCACCCGCTGAAGTCCTTGTTACAACAAGGAGACTTAACAGGAAGGATAGCAAGATGGGCAGTGGCCCTGGGCCAATATGACCTGGAGTTCATGCTGAGAACAGCAATAAAGGGCCAAGTTTTGGCTGACTTCGTGGCAGAATTCACCCCAGAAACCATGGAACATCGGGCTCCGTTGAGCCGAGTTGAGCAGCATCCCAGCCAAAGGCAAAAGAACAAAGGAAGGAAAAACTCAGACCCTGGAGCATCTACATCGGCGATTCATTCAGACTTTTCGTTGATGGAAGTTCAAACCGTCAAGGAGCGGGGGCAGGAGTACTGCTGATATCCACTGATGGAGAAATAATAGAACAGTCCATCTGTTTGGGGTTCAAGGCCTCAAACAATGAAGCGGAGTATGAAGCATTAATTTCAGGGCTAAAACTGGCAGCAACAGCAGAAGCAGATGAGGTAATAGTTTTTTGTGATTCACAACTTATTGTTAACCAGTCAACAGGTAAATTTGCAGCCAGGGACGAAAGGATGTCGGCATATGCAAAAGAGGTCATTAGATTAGCAACTCTATTTCAGAACTGCCGACTACTCCAGGTTAGCCGAGATGACAACACCCACGTCGACGCGTTGGCTTACCTGGCAAGTTCAATTCAGACTGGAAAAACAAGAACAATTATGATCGACTACATGTCGGGCCCGAGCATAGGACCAGAGAGCACAAAACAGCAAGCAATGTGTGTGGACATGGGGCCAAGCTGGATGGATGCAATTATCACATTCCTGAAAGAAGGAAAATTGCCAGAAGATCGTAAGGAAGCACACAAAGTCAGATTGAAATCTGCAAGATTCTGTCTGACAGAAGATGGACATCTTTACAGAAGATCCTTCACTAGACCCCTTTTAAGGTGCGTACACCCTTTGCAGGTTGAAGATTTCCTCTATGAAATCCATGAAGGAATTTGTGGAAGCCACGCTGGGGCAGATCATTAGCCCACAGGGCCATTACCCAGGGGTATTGGTGGCCCTACATGCAAAAGGATGCTGAAGCTTACGTGAAGAAGTGTGAACAATGCCAAAGGTTTGCACCTTTGATACATCAGCCAGCTGCTGACCTGAACCCAGTATCCAGCCCTTGGCCGTTCACCCAATGGGGCATGGATCTGGTTGGGTAACTTCCCCAGGCAACTGGGCAAAGAAAATACTTGCTGGTAGCAACAGACTACTTTACAAAGTGGATAGAGGCAGAACCTCTTGCCAAAATCCGAGATGTGGACGTCAAGAACTTCATATGGAGAAACATCATCACCAGATTTGGCATTCCAAGAGCAATCATTGCCGGCAACGGAACACAGTTTGACAGCAAACTCATCAAGAACTTTTGTGCCAAATTCAAGATCAAGAACTACTTTTCAACACCAAGCTTTCCCCAAAGTAACGGTCAAGTAGAAGCATCCAACAAAGTAATTTTGGATGGAATAAAGAAGAGGCTGAAGGCAGCAAAAGGAAAGTGGGTAGACGAGTTGCCCAACGTGCTTTGGGCATGTCGAACTACGCCGAGAAGATCAACAGGGGAATCCCCCTTTGCCATGGCTTATGGCACAGAAGCTGTCATCCCATTGGAGATCGGCATCCCAGGGATCAGAACCCAGGGAGTAGAGAATGGCACTAACGACATAGTCTTAGCCCGAGATCTGGACCTCTTGGAAGAACGAAGAGAAAAGGCTGCAATTCAGCTAGTAATATACCAGCAGCAGCTTGCTAGAACTTACAACAAAAAGGTCAATCTAAGAGATTTTCAAGTCGGCGACCTAGTCTTGAGAAAAGTCGTCGGCAACAAAAAGGATCCCAGAGAGGGCAAGCTTGGCAAAAACTGGGAAGGACCATACAGAATTACTTCCGTATTAGGCAATGGAGCTTATCGGCTTGAGGACAATGAGGGCAAAGCATTGCCCAGACCTTGGAATACTTGTAATTTGAAATTTTTTTATCATTAGATGTGCATCACTTTTTGGCCGATATCATCAATAAAGTCTTTTCAGAATTCTTTCAACACATATGATTGACGAAATTACATATTGGTGTTTATGGAAACATGAATAATGAGAACCCAAGTAGAACTCAGGTTCACATTGGGGGCAGAGAGAAGACAGAGACACTTAACTCACTTGTTGAAATTTGTAGCAATTTACAAGTCGAGGTTAAGCTGAGATAATTCCTTAATTCACTTGTTGAAATTTGTAGCAATTTACAAGTTAGAATTAAGCTGATTCCTTAATTCACTTGTTGAAATTTGTAGCAATTTACAAGTTGGAGTTAAGCTGATTCCTTATCTTCACTTGTTGAAATTTGTAGCAATTTACAAGTTGAAGTTAAGCTGATTCCTTATCTTCACTTGTTGAAATTTGTAGCAATTTACAAGTCAAGCCGACATTACTGTTTCTCTTCACTTGTTGAAATTTGTAGCAATTTACAAGTCGAAGTAAAGACGAGGTTATAGTTTGCACACTTATAGCAATCTACAAGATGATCCAACCAAAGAAGATGCTTAACACTTGTTGAAATTTGTTGCAATTTACAAGATAATGTTAAGCCGACATGTGATCATCTGTTGAAATTTGCAGCAATTTACAGGTTGAGGTAAAAGCTAAGTATATTGTTTAAACACTTGTTGAAATTCATAGCAATTTACAAGTAGATCATTGTTATAACTTGAAGAAAAAAATTACAGTATATATTAACACTTGTTGAAATTTGCAGCAATTTACAAGTAGGTTAGACCGAGATCGCTGTTTAAATACTTGTTGAAACTTGGAAAACAGTTTGCAGAATTGACATTAAAATAATATATGTTTTACACCTGTTGGAAATTATGAAGAGTTTACAGATCTGTATCTTGCCGAAGTGAAGTTGGACGTTATTTCACCTGAGGTGCGTAACCCCGAGAAGATTATACAAAGAAAGCAAAATGGAAAGGCATGCAAAAAATTCTAAGTATAGAACTATGCGGAAGCAATCAACAGAAAATTACACAGATTGAAATATCTATAGAGAAAACAGTTGCAGTTACATATTGAAGAAGGCACTACGGCCTACCAGAAGTAAATCATTTTTACAGGAAAAGGCACATCGGCCATACAAAGAAACTTATATTGTCCAAAAAACAAAAAAGTACAAAAGACATGGGAGTTATGATTCTTCAGCATCAGGAGCAATTTGAATTTGGACCTCGGCGGGTTCTTGAAAAGCTACTTCGGCAGCCTTCTCAGCCATGATCTCGGCATCAATTTCGGCAAGTGTTTGATTAAGATTATCATCGATAGGAGGGACGTCAGATGATGCTTGTTCAGGAGTAGCCTCCGTAATAACCTCCCCATCCTCTTCGTGAGTCAGGTCTAGGATTTGATCATCCTGAGGAAGAGATTGGATCTCACCAGCGTCCTTGGGCTTCCTTACTAGAGCATCACCGTCATCGTTATCCTCATCTTCGGCTTCAGGCTCAGACTCAGATTCTTCTTCAGCCTGATTTGGAGGAAATGGGAGAGGAACAGCTTCAGCATTGCGCAACGGCGAGTCATCTGGGATGTTGAGTTTTTTGGCAAGGGCCATCCAACCAAGGGAGAAGCCCCTGTTGCATGCCTACTTAACTTAAAGTTTGTAGTCCTCAGTGATGTCGGCCATGCCCTGGGCATAGGCCTTCTCATCAGCTTCTTCAATTTCGGCTTTTCTTGTGGCCAGAGCCTTTTGAAGCTCTTTCTCAGCCTGAGTCATTTTCGATTTAAACTCCTCATTTTCAGCTTCCGCAACTTTTCTAATAGCCTCAGCAGACTCCGCTTTTTCTTCGACTATTTGCTGGGCCTTAGTAGCGGCCTCGGCCTGATCTTCCAATTTCTTCATCTTCGATTCAAAAGATTTACTGTCCTTTTTGAGGGCAAAAATCTCCCTCTTCATGTCAACCACTCTTTGCCGATTTTCAAAAGATTGCATCGAGAATGAATGGGCGTGCTGGATGGCCTGAACGAAAACATAAGTGTTAGAAAATCTTCTAAATATGAAGTAGAAAGAAAAGACAAAACAAGAAACACTTACTTGAACGGAGTGCTGGAGCATTAGCGCGTAGTTTTCGTACTCGCTGTACCCAGCATTTCACTCCAGATCGCTTGGAAGGAGAAGAGCAGTACTGAGGGCGACACTGACATTAATGTCGTCGGCATTCTCAATTGACATAATTGGCCTATCCTCCAAAGTCAACTTTGGTGCCCAGGGGACATCGGATTTCTTGGACCCCGAAGTTGTAGCTGAGGCAGACCTCGGCTTCTTTGATTGGGTGGACTCAGAGGGCTGGGTCTCAGCAGACCTTTTTGCAGGAGCAGAAGAAGTCTTCTTACTCTCAGCCAGTTTTGAGATCGGCAAGCTATCCTCAGCCTCAACAGCCTTGGCCTTAGGCTGGGCCTTCTTGATTCTTTTTGGCTTCGGTAGGGGCATTGGTTGGGATGGTGCAGCGTCAGCATTAGTCGGGAGGTCGGCAAGGAGATTTTGGGCAATTGGCTTTGCACGACCCATTTCGGCAGTTTTAACAAGGCGTCGCCGGCGTTTTCTTTCTGGTATTGGGATCAAGTATGGGGCCGAAGTGGATGGTTGATTGATTGGGTCAGATGTGGACTCTTGATCTGTTCGGGATGAAAAAACGGTTATAGTTATGGCAGTAGGTGGAGAGAGGCTCTTCTTCTTTTTCTTCGGGACGTCGGACAATGTGGATTTGTATGTCGGAATAAAGTTTAGTAACAGGGGAGCCTTGCGCTTGTGAATTGGAAGTTCTAGAAGCTTCTTTAAATCTTTTCCAGGGAAGAAAGATTGATGAAAGTTTTTGGGTGGCTGATGAAGATCTGCAAGACAAGCAAAACCAACATTAGAAACAGACAGAGTTTTTGAAAACTTGGAAAAGAAACAACTAAGTATTGGCACTGGGCTCTTACCCTTGCCCTCTTTAACTGTTCGAGGAAGAGGGTAGAGGTGAACATCTTCGTCTGGGCCAAATTCCCAATTTCCCGAAGCAATGACAAAGTCATCCCCGGCTCCCTTGTTGGAATCCGGGAGGTCGGCTACAATTTTGAACTCGGTAGACCTCGGCTTGAGGTAGTAGACATAACCTCTTTCCTTCAGGTTAAGGGGGCACATGGTATAACAAAAATGGATATCGGCAAGGGTGATCCTAACGTTCTCTTGCCTAGCCAGGGCTATGATACCATTAATCACTCGATAAGAGTTAATGGTAAGTTGTATAGGGTTCAACCTATAGAAGTGGAGAACCTCGCGAAAGAGGGGATTGAGTGGCAGCCGGAGTCCACATTCAGTAAAGGCTACAATAGGAAAGGGCATCATATGATCTGTGGGCATGATGGAATCACCATCCCCAGCTAGCCTAAGGTGAACATCGGCTGGGATGGAGAACTCCTGCCTAAAGTATTCAAGTTTTGTTGGAGAATTTACTCGATGTCTCCACATACCCATGACGTCGGCCTAAGTTCAGAAGGTTGTGTTTCAGAAAATAGGTGTTTCAAAAGGGTTGCTAGAACCTCGGTTTCAAAACTTGGGTAAGGACTGGTAAGGTTTGTTTCAGTTTTTCCTAAAGATTGAAGGTTCTACAGACAAATCCCAAACCTAAAATTATAAAGATGAAGATCGAGGGCACAGATCTGGTAAAAACACAAAAAACAGAGAACAAAAGCGAAGTTTCAGAGACAAGAACAGGGATGGGCTATCAAGAACACGAAGAATACAAAGGGTTAAGGGCCAAGAACAGTAGTGAAACAGTGCAAGTGTTCACGACATGTGAAAAAATCATGAAATAAGACGCATTCAGTTGAATGATTCATGAATAACACTTAAACAGAACAGTAATAGCAAGAAACTTCAGAAACAATCAAGAATTAGAAAAAGAGGGTAAGGGGGCCAGTTGCTTACCCGATAAACTGAAGCCGAAGCAATATTCGCCGAGACCAGACGACAGTTGTAACAGTAGCGAAAGCTTCGCGGAAATGGAAGAGTAAGGATGGTCACAGAATTTGGGACTTAGAGCAATGGCAGATTTGAAGAATGCTAGAGCTTTTAGAGAGAGAGAAAACAAGAAATCAGAATGCAAAAAGTGAAGAAAGGAAAAGGGAAAGAAAAGTTTTGTAAAAAACTTAAAACGGCGGCAAAACAGGGCATTTATTGCGCCTGGAGCACCGGATATGTCAGACGGCGCAGACGAATAAAAGATAGCTTTCAGGCGCGTCATAGACACGGGCCAATGAAGACAGAGAACATAAAAGGAACGGTTAGATGTGCATGACAGCTCATGCCCGTGGTGGAGTTCATTTGGATTCTTGTTCTCCGAAGAGAACACATCGGCTTGAGAATGCATTATCTCGGCCAACAGTTTTTGAACCACTATGCAGAAAGAAATATCGATATAGGTTCCATCACCTCAGAATACCGAGGTAATAGAACCTAGGGGGCAGTTGTGGGGATATATTTCTTGGGTACCAACACGTGGCATGGCGACGCCGACGTGTTTGGCCGAGGTGCCACGAGTCGTGGAAATTACGCCGAGGTGATCTCGGAGTTGCCGAGGTTATCTCCGAAGATATCGGAATCCGAGATAAGCGGATAAGGGACAAGAGTCCTAGGACAAAGAGGAGACTTAGCCAAGATAAAGATAAAGCTCTTACGGAGTTTATCTTTATCTCTTGAGAAATCCTAAGTAATCACTAAATTAAAGTCTATAGAAGTCATGCTTCTAATAGGACTTGGATTGAGCTAACTATAAAAGAGAGGCACCCCCATGGGTCTAAGGTACGCAGTTTTATATTCAAGCTTGTGAGTTTAGCACTTGATTATCTTTGAGAGATATACTGACTTGATCGTCGGAGTGCCCCCGGGTGGAAGAGCCACCGCCGAAGCCCTTTCTTTCTGTTACAGGTTACTAGAGCCATCTATTCTGCCGGTGCTCTCCAGCTGATTACTAGGCGGGCAGTGTGGTAAGAAAATTACCCACACAAAGAGTAAGAGAGATAAATAGATGTCTTAAGAGTAATGCTAGAGACTAAAAATTTAGACAAAAAAATACCAACAAAAATACCGTGTGGTGTAGATACGATTATATTATGAATTCTAGTATAGGACTTGGGAGCAATAAGCAACTAAAAATAAATGAGATGTAGGCATAAATTTTCAAATATATATGAAACAAGTAGCTTGCATGTAAATATTCGAGAAAGGAAAAGTTATCAGCATGTGTAGAAAAGGGAAAGAAAGAGAGATGAGTGGAAGAATTACTCTCCTCTGTTTCTAAAAAATTTTAGGGAAAATAACTAATAAGTCCTATTTTATTCTTAGCATTACTATCAAGTCCTATCAAGTTTCAATATAAACAACTAAATCCTATTTTTTATAACATATTTTTAAAACGTTTATTGCTCCATAATGGTGAATGTCATCTCAATTTTACCCCTAATTTAATATGAAAATATTTTTAATCTAAGTAAAATAATATTTTTAATTGTAAACATTATGATATTGTATTAAAAAAAAGTATCATAAATCACAATGATAAAATTACCAAAAAGTTCTATTTTATTATGAAAATTGTTATTAAGTTATATCAAATTTTAATATTAACAAATAAATCTTCTTCTTTTTTTTTTATTTATAAATTTTTATATGTAAAAAAATTCAATTGTTCATAATACTATATTTTATCTTCATTTTATCTTTTTCATTAAGATATGAACAAAGAAAATTCATAAATGATTTTAATTTATTAGAAATTTTATAATTAAATTATTTTTAATTATTCAAATTAAATGAATTTTAATAAACAAAATTAGAAGTATAAAATTAAAAAAAAAAATTACAATTAATTTTTTTTAATTAAGTTAAAATTATTTAGAAAATTGTTGTTCATATTAAATAGAGAGGGTAAAATTGGAATAAGACACCATTATGGATTAATGAATCTTTTGAGAACCTTTTAACACAAGGACTTTTCTTAGGTGTGCCTTGCATATGGTATGCAAGGCATTTACGCCCTTTCTATTTTGCATATACACCTTTTATGTATTGGGTTATACGACATTTTTTGAAAGTTTACACATTGGTGACCTGCTAAACAGGTCCTTTGCAGGTAAATTTATTAAATAATATAATATATTTTCAGAAATGGGTGTAAACTTTCACAAAATGGTGTCAAGTATAAACTTCCAGGAAAAGGTGTAAACCTTCAGAAAATGGTGCAAGTGTTTTGACGAAAAGGTATAAACTTTCAGAAATGGGTGCAAACTTTCACAAAATGGTGTAAGTATTTTGACCAAAAGGTATAAGTTTAGAAAAATTTTCAGAAAAAGTGTAAAATTTAGTTTAGTGTAAATTTTATCGACAAATAACAGTTTAGTCGCTAAAGGTTTGAAATTTTATTACCATTGGCCCCCCTCTTCTCTGTTTCCTACCAACACTTTCTTTGTTCTCTCTCACACGCACACAGAATAGTCACCACCAATCTTGACCCCCGCTGACCACCCAAGCGTTGGTCGCCTCCGGTGCTCACTGTCGTCGGACATCGCCACCCCCACAGTGACCGCTACGGCCGCCGCCACTGCCGATGCCGCAAATCAAAGGTTTTTTTCTCTCTCTCTATTGATCTTGGTCTCTCCCTATCGATGTCGGTCTCTCTCTGTCGATCCCTGTCTATCTTGGTTTGTCCCCAGCGATCTTGGTCTGTCTGTGTCCTTTTTGGTCTCTTCTCTATCGATCTCGGTCTGGCTGTCTCTGTCGATCACCGTCCATCTAGGTCTCTATGTTTGTCGATCTCAGTCTATCTCTCTCTCTCTCTCTCTCTGCCCCTTTCTCTATATTAAAAAGGGTTCTCTTTTACATTGACATACTTGGCTGGATTTGGACTTGGAGTCGCTATTCGAAGCCCTCCCAAACTCATCTTCTCTGAAACAGACTTCTACTGAGAGAAAGACCAAGCCCTCCAAAATGCCTTTCTCTCTCATATAGCCATTATTTGAACAAGACAAATAGAGTTTGATTGGATTTTAGGAACTTACACGTTTTGTGAAAAAAGAAACTTACACGTTTTACGAAGTTACTTACATCTCTTGTGAAAACACACTATTTGTGGAAGGTTACACATTTGTGAAATAATTTATTTTGTAAAATTTACACATTTTCGTTGAAATACTTGCACATTTTCTGAGAAGTTACTACTTTTGTAAGGAATGTTATTAAAAAAATTTACACCTTTTCTGAGAACAGAACTTACACTTTTTGTCAAATAACTTACATCTTGTGTGAAAAAATTTACACCTATGGAAAATAGGTTTTCATAAAGTTTACACCTTTTAGTGGAAATAATTACACCTTTTATGAGAAGTTACTCCATTTATGAAACATTTTTTCCAGAAAAATATACACCCTTTATTAGAACTTACACCTTTTGTGAAACAACTTACATTTTTTCTGAAAATGTTTACACCTTTCATGGAAATCTGAATTATATTTTCTATAAAATTTACACCTTTAATGGGAAGTTACACCTTTTGTGAAAACAAAAACAAACACCATCTTTTGTGAAACCACATACAAGTTTTTGAAAATATACACCTTTCATGGAAAAAATATTTGCATAAAATTTATACATTTTGTTAAAAACATAAACCTTTTCTGAATGGTTATACCTTTTTGTGGGAATACTTACACCTTTTCTGAATGGTAACTGCTTTTGTGAATAACTTTTTCCATAAAATTTACACTTTTTATGGGATATTACACCTTTTCTGCCAGCAAAACTTACACATTTTTTAAAAATTTACACCTTCTATGGAAAATATGTTTTCATCAAGTTTGCACCTTATTTTAAAAACTTACACCTCTTCTGAAAAGGTACTTCTTTTGTGAAACAAATTTTTTTAAAAAATTTACAGCTTTTAAAAGAGTTACATCTTTGGTGAAGACAATTACACCTTCTTTGAAAATTTACACGTTTTATGGAAAATATGCTTTGATAAAGTTTGTTAAAAGAAATTATTTGACAAAAGGTATAGCATTTTCAAATATGGTGTATGTTTTTCCAAAGAAGGTGTAAATGACCTCAGAAAATATGTAGGTTTTGTTTTTCACTAAAGGTGTAACTTCAAATAATAAGTGTATATTTTATGAAAAAGGTTTTTCCACAAAATGTGTAATTTTTCAAAAAAAGTTGTAAATATTTCCATGAAAAGGTGTAAATTTTTAGAAAATGTGTAAAATTTAGAAATAGGTGTAAACTTTGTGAGACAATCAAGCTGAATGTTTCGTTTTTACAAAAGATATAAGTTCCCAAAGAAGCTCTAAATTTTATCAACGACTTGTGCATTGAAAATTTTATCACCACCGACCACCCAACAGTCGCGGGCCACCGTTGCCCACCGTCGACTGACATTGCCACCGCCACCGCCACCGCCGCTGGTGCAAATCAAAGGATTTTTCTGTCTCTATCGATCTTGGTCTCTCTTTGTCCATCTTGGGCTCTTCTCTATTGATGTTGGTCTCTCTCTCTCTGTCTGCCGATCTCTGTCTGTATCGGTCTTAGTTTGTTTGTGTCGATCTGGGTCTGTCTCTCTCTGTCGAACCATATCTATCTCGGTCTCTATCTGTCGATATCGGTCCGTCTCTCTCCCTCCCTTCGTCTCTGTCTGTCTATATCGATATCGAACCATGAACAACACAAATACAGTTCGATTGGGTTCTAGCAACTTACTCGGTCTGTGAAAAAATGGAACTTACACCTTTTGTGAAATTAATTTCATCTTTTGTGAAAATACTTACTGTATTTCTGGAAGGTTACAATTTTTTGTGAAATAATTTATTTTGGAAATTTACACATTTTCGTTCAAATGCTTACACCTTTTCGGAAAAGTTACCTCTTTTGTAAAATAATTTCATTACAAAAATTTACACCTTTTATTTGAAGTTACACCATTCTGAAAACAGAACTTACACCTTTTGTGAAAAAATTTACACCTTTTATGGAAAACTACATTTCATAAAATATACACCTTTTGTTAAAAAACTTACACATTTTCTTAAAGTTTACACCTTTTGTTGGAAATACTTACACGTTATCTGAAAAGTTACTCCATTTGTGAAATAATTTTTTCCATAAAATTTACACCTCTTATTAGAACTTACACCTTTTCTGAAAACAAAAGTTACACCTTCTATGACATAACTTACATCATTTGTGAAAACAGTTACATCTTTTTTGAAAATTTCCACATTTTGTTGAAAACTTACACCAATTCTAAGAAGTTACTCCTGTTGTGAAATACCTTTTATTATGACTTTCACCTTTTCTAAAAACAAAAGTTACACATTTTGTGACATAACTTACATCTTTTGTGAAAGCAGTTACACGGTTTTTGAAAATTTACACTTTTTTGTGAAAATATGTTTTCATAAAATTTACACCTTTTGTAAAATACTTACATTTTTTCTGAAAGTGCACACCTTTTAGGGAAAATATTTACAACTTTTCAAAAATTGTGTAAGTACTTCCACTGAGAGGATTAAACTTTCAGACAAGGTGTAAGGATTCACAAAAGGTATAAATTTTATGAAACCAAATTTTCCATAAAAGGTGTAACTTTTCAAATAACGTGTAAATGTTTTCACAAAACATGCAAGTAATGTCACAAAAGGTGTAAATTTTGTTTTCAGAAAATGTGTAACTTCCAATAGAAGGTGCAAATTTTATGAAAAATATTAACTCGCAAATGAAGTAACTTTTCAGAAAAATGTGTAAGTATTTGCAGCAAAAGGTGTAAACTTTTAGAAAAGGTGTATCTTTTTAGCAAAAGGTGTAAATTTTATGAAAAAAATTATTTCATGAAATGTGTAACTTTTCAAAAAAGGTTTATGTTTTTAACAGAAGGTGTAAATGATTTCAAAAATAGTCTAAGTCTTCGATTCAAAAAATGTGTAAATTTTATGCAAAATTTATTTCACAAAAGAAGTAATTTTTCAGAGAAGGTGTAACTATTTTCAGCAAAAGGTATAAGATTTAAGAAAAGGTGTAAGTTTGAACAAAAGATGTATGTTTTTGGAAAGAAAGTATTTCACAGAAGGATTGACCTAGTGAGTGTAACTTGGGACCTTGGGATGTACTCCTTCTACATCTCAAATTCAACTCTCACTAGGTATTATCAACTCTTTAGGATCATGTCGGCATATTATACCTAAAATTTAGCCAATCCACATGGAGGGGGCATGCATATAAGTTAGTCCCATGCCCTCACTACAAGAAAAAGCATCTTTGGCAACTAAAAAAGCAACTTTGGTCGCTGAAACTACAGGTTTTGGCAACTAAAAATAATTTAGTAGACAAAAGTAAAATTTTTGGCGACTAAAAATAATTTAGTAACCAAAAGTATAGGTTTTGGCGACTAACAATCTGTTTGGTCGCCGATATAAGGCTTTTATCGACTAAAAATTTTTAGTAGCCAATACAATAGTCAGTGTGAGACAATAGTTTACAGGGCTAATAATCCCAAAGCTGGATAATTTGTTCGTCATCCTGCGTGCAAAGTTGGGTAAATACAGTCTCCGACAGGCTTCTGCGACCACTGAAAGTCAGCCACGTATACATTGTTGCTGTAAACGTCCGGATTCCCAATGCTTTCCGGAGGTTGTAGTTGAATAGGCATTGTATCTTGTAGACCCCCTGGTTGCCCGGTCTTGAGAGGTCTACTGCCTTGAACTACATCGGGTTCTTCAAAGTATCGTAGAAGACCCCTGACAACGTCCTCTCTCTCCAATGTATGTTGTTCGACGCATCCGTTGGTATGGAATATCGAACAGCCACATTGGAAGTGGAATATATTCCTGCGTTGGGCTTTCTTCTTGGCATTACGATGCCTCTTCTTGACTGGCAAATACACAGACTGTTCCTGGTCAATGCGACGTCGTTTTAGAGTCCAAAACAAGAACATCTTCCTCACGTATGCCAGATGTTCTATACCTAAAGAGAGATTGTTAGAGAAAATTAGAGCGCTGTTCACAACCAGACCACCAAATTATGTGAGGGTCACACATGAATTACACGAAGATGGGCAACCACATCTCCATGCCCTTGTACAATTTCCATACCGTTTTCAGACACAGAATGAACGGTTCTTCGACGTTACCCACGATCGAAATAGTCGCCATTTCCATCCAAATGTACGGGGGGCTACAACCAACAAAATGTGCTGGAATACATCTCCAAACATGGGGATTACACAGAATGGGGTGAATTCCGTGAGAGGAGCCGCTGCGCTAACCAGAATAACAAAGAAAATATATATCGGGATGCACTTGCAGCCGGCACCAAAGACGAAGCACTAACACTGGTACGAAATGGCGACCCAAAATGTTTCTGGTTAAATTATGACAAGTTCTCATCAAATTATGACCGGATTTCATTTACTCCACCATTGCCGTATGTTCATCCATTTACAGACACAGTATGGGTCGTTCCAACAGCAATACAGCAATGGGTTGCAGACAATATAAGAGACGAAGCCCAAACACCGCATAGGCCCAAAAGCATTATAATTGAAGGCCCATCTAGAATTGGGAAAACATGTTGGGCCCGGTCTTTGGGACCACATAATTATTATTCTGGCCACATCGACCTGATGGACCACAAGAACGACACTTTCTACAACGTAATCGATGATGTGGCCCCACAATTTTTGAAACATTGGCGCGAATTTGTTGGAGTGCAACGGGATTTTTTTTCAAATTGTAAATATGCCCGCCCAAAGAAAATAACGGGTGGGATTCCAAGTATTATATTATGCAACCCCGGAGCCGACTCCAGTTATAAAGAGTTTTTGGAAAAACATGAACACACCGGGCTCAAAGCGTGAACGATCCGAAACGTAGAATTCTATACAGCCAAGGAGCCCCTGTTCGCCAGAACCAGTCAAGAAGAGGCATCGTAATGCCAAGAAGAAGGCCCAATGCAGGAAGATATTCCACTTCCAATGCGGCTGTTCAATATTCCATACCAACGGATGCGTCGAACCACATACATTGGAGAGAGAGGACGCTGTCAGGGGTCTTCTATGATACTTTGAAGAACCCGATGTGGTTCAAGGCAATAGACCTCTCAAGACCGGGCAACCAGGGGGTCTACAAGATACAATGCCTATTCAACTACAACCTCCGGAAAGCATTGGGAATCCGGACGTTTACAGCAACAATGTATACGTGGCTGACTTTCAGTGGTCGCAGAAGCCTGTCGGAGACTGTATTTACCCAGCTTATTGCACACAGTATGACGAACAAATTATCCAGCTTTGGGATTATTAGCCCTGTAAACTATTGTCTCGCACTGACCATTGTACTCGACGAGCTTTCATATTATGTAAAAGATTGGCGATGGGAAAATATTTATGTAAATTTTTATGATTAAATAAAAATGCAGTTTTATATAAATTCGATTTCTGAGCAGGTTTAAGCTGGATAAATGGGCTGTAATTGGTAAACAGACTAACAGCCCAATTACAACAATGAGGCCCATTTAATGTTTATTAGATATTTTAAAATAGGCCCAGACATATGGTACATCAGCCCATTAGAGATAGGCCCATCAGTAAGCGGCCCATCCAAACTATGAAAGAAGTGGACACTAGAGAGAAGGCCCAAACATAACATATTTTGGAAACGCCTATGCTGCCGCAGATAAAAAAGGATGTCCATGGACAGGGTCCTACAAATTGCTACAAACGAACATCAACGATGATGTCAAATATTTCAAAATGAAAGCAACATTGGCTTTCCAAACATCATCGTTCCCAGAGGAAATTACTTATCGGCCGCCATTAATAACTATTTTGTCCAAGGTATTATCCAGCTTTGGGATTATTAGCCCTGTAAACTATTGTCTCGCACTGACCATTGTACTCGACGAGCTTTCATATTATGTAAACGATTGGCCATGGGAAAAGATTTATGTAAATTTTTATGATTAAATAAAAATGCAGTTTTATTGAATTTATGCGTCTTAATAAATTCGATTTCTGAGCAGGTTTAAGCTGGATAAATGGGCTGTAATTGGTAAACAGACTAACGGCCCTATTACAACAATGAGGCCCATTTAATGTTTATTAGTTATTTTAAAATAGGCCCAGACATATGGTACATTAGCCCATTAGAGATAGGCCCATCAGTAAGCGGCCCATCCAAACTATGAAAGAAGTGGACACTAGAGAGAAGGCCCAAATTTTATTGCGATTAAGACAGTTACAAAATAATAATTTACATTTTATTTTTATGATCCGAACATCCACAACCAGAACGCACAGGCTGATTTTCTGAAGGTGCGGTGATGTAGCAGACATCAGCGGCAGAACATCTATCTGCACGTTGCTCCATCGTCTGCATAATTGGAGTCGTCGCCGGGGTTTCTATTTCGGAAACCGCTTTCAGACCGGCGAATAGAGCATCTTCTTGCCGCTGTAAGGCGTTGATGAGCCGGATTAAATTTTCAGCGTTGTTTTCGCCGACGACCAACAAGGACCAATGCAGCATCAAACGTGCCGGTATCCAACATACCAAATTATGTGAGGGTCGCACATGAATTATGACAAGTTGTCATCAAATTATGACCGGATTTCATTTACTCCACCATTGCCGTATGTTCATCCATTTACAGACACAGTATGGGTCGTTCCAACAGCAATGGGTTGCAGACAATATAAGAGACGAAGCCCAAAGACCGCATAGGCCCAAAATCATTATAATTGAAGGCCCATCTAGAATTGGGAAAACATGTTGGGCCCGGTCTTTGGGAAGAATAATAATTATGTGGTCCCAAAGACCGAGCCCAACATGTTTTCCCAATTCTAGATGGGCCTTCAATTATAATGCTTTTGGGCCTATGCGGTCTTTGGGCTTCGTCTCTTATATTGTCTGCAACCCATTGCGGTATTGCTGTTGGAATGACCCATACTGTGTCTGTAAATGGATGCTCCCCAATCTGCGGCCAGGATTAAAAATCTAAAAAGGCAAGCGCAGGCGGGAAATTATATAAGCCAAAATAATTGGGGGAGTTTGAATTATTTTACAAATGGATCGCGCAGATCTAGGCCAATTTCGGCGGTTGATTTTAAAATGCGAGCCGGATCTATTACTGCTGCATTGGTCCTTGTTGGTCGTCGGTGAAAACAACGTTGAAAATTTAATTCGGCTTATCAACGCCTTACAGCGGCAAGAAGATGCTCTATTCGCCGGTCTGAAAGCGGTTTCCGAAACAAAAACCCCGGCGACGACTCCAATTATGCAGACGATGGAGCAACGTGCAGATAGATGTTCTGCCGCTGATGTCTGCTACATCACCGTGCCTTCAGAAAATCAGCCTGTGCGTTCTAGTTGTGGATGTTCGGATCATAAAGTTTGGTTTCATAAAGTTTACACCTTTTGTAAAAAACTTACATTTTTTCTGAAAGTGTACACCTTTTAGGGAAAATATTTACAACTTTTCAAAAATTGTGTAAGTACTTCCACTAAGAGGTTTAAACTTTCAGACAATGTGTAAGGATTCACAAAAGGTATAAATTTTATGAAACCAAATTTTCCATAAAAGGTGTAACTTTTCAAATAACGTGTAAATGTTTTCACAAAACATGCAAGTAATGTCACAAAAGGTGTAAATTTTGTTTTCAGAAAATGTGTGACTTCCAATAGAAGGTGCAAATTTTATGAAAAATATTAACTAACAAATGAAGTAACTTTTCAGAAAAATGTGTAAGTATTTGCAGCAAAAGGTGTAAACTTTTAGAAAAGGTGTATCTTTTTAGCAAAAGGTGTAAATTTTATGAAAAAATTTATTTCATGAAATGTGTAACTTTTCAAAAAAGGTTTATGTTTTTAACAGAAGGTGTAAATGATTTCAAAAATAGTCTAAGTCTTCGATTCACAAAATGTGTAAATTTTATGCAAAATTTATTTCACAAAAGAAGTAACTTTTCAGAGAAGGTGTAACTATTTTCAGCAAAAGGTATAAGATTTAAGAAAAGGTGTAAGTTTGAACAAAAGATGTATGTTTTTGGAAAGAAAGTATTTCACAGAAGGTGTAATTTTTGAGAAATAGTGTATGTTTTTCCACAAAAGATGTAAGTAAATTGGCAAAAGCTGTAAGGTTCGTTTTCAGAAAATGTGTAAGTTCGAACAAAAGGTGTAAATTTTTGGAATAAAAATATTTTACAAGAGGTATAACTTTTGAGGAATGGTGTAAGTAATTTCACTACAACATTTAAGTTTTCAGAAAATGTGAATGTTTTAAAAATGTGTAAATTGTATGAAAAACTTTCTTTCACAAAATGTGTAAATTATCTGAAAAGGTGTATGTTTTTTCACAAAAGGTGTAAGTCACTTTCACAAAACATGTAATTCAAGTTTTCACGAAAGGCGTATGTTTTTCCACAAAACCTTTAAGGGACATCAGAAAATGTGTAAGTTTTGTTTTTACAAAAAAAGTGTAAGTTCCAAGGTGTAACTTTTATGAACAAAATTAATTTATAAATGATGTAACTTTTCATAAAAAGGTGTAAGTTGTCAGAAAAAGTATACAATTTTCAAAAATGCCTTAAGTTTTCAGAAAAGGTGTAAGTTCCCTTGGCCCGTCCGTCTCTCTTCCATCTCGGACCCTCTCTCTCTATTTGTCTTTCTCTCTCCCTTTCTCTCCGTTGTTCCATTTCCCCGTATCTGTAGGGTTTTACAGAGAAAAATATTTGAGGGCAAAAATCATATTGAAAGAACAAAGCTTATTTACTTGAGTTTGCCGAACATCAATCATTTAAGTTCTTGGGAAGGCTAGCCATGGAAGTGGATGCATAAATTCTTTTTTGAAGTTGATTTTGTCGCTAAAGCACAACCGCAAGGGTCAATCGAGCACCACCGTCAGTTTGTCTGCTCCGATTGGTATTTCCTTTATTTCGTGCTCTCTCTTTCTCTGTCTCCTTGTTTGTTTTCTTTCATTCACATATACCTTCACACCCAACCCGAAATCGACCCAATAGGAACTGTTCTGTATTCCATTTTGGTATTTTGTGCTATTCGAATAGGAACTCTTTCCTCTGCTACCCGAAATCGACCCAATAGGAACTGTTCTGTACTTGATTTTTGTATTTTCTCCCTTTCGAATAGGAAGTCTTCCCTCTGCTATCAGTGCTGCAAGTTGAACATAGGTATCATAGTAGTTAGCAACAAGCATAAAAGGTGTTCTGCATTTACATGGCCGACTTGTTAGGTTATATATAACCAAAGAAGACTAAAAAAATTATTTGTGTAATGTTGGTACGGGAAAAACATATTTTTTTTAGAGTACCCAAAAAAGAAAAAATAAGAAACTTGATGAACAAACAATGACTAATCTTGATTTCGCAACGGCTAGCACACTCGGTTGAATTATGCTTTCAATTTTGTAGTACTCGGTGATTTTATATTGCCGGAACTTATGTTTAGAAACAATCTGTGTTACACGGACTCTTAAAAATAGATCAAATACCCGTGTCGGACACCTGAGAGTCGGACAAGGATATCGGATATGTGTCGGATACTTTTCAACGGACTCTTCTTATATAATTGTATAACACAATTATTATATGCGCAAATTATTGTCAAATTACTATAAATGTCATTTTGACACTGTAAGTTACATATAGTACCATTTTGTGTCACATATTAGATTAAAAATATGATATTTTTTCCCCATACCGCGTACCGTTGAATGTAAGATTTAATGAATCGGACCTGTACATACATACCCGCACCCGGCACCCGGCACCCATACCCCCGTCCGTGTAACACAGGAAACAACTGTTTGTTTCAGTGCTGAAGTTCATGCATAGTTGACGGTATTGAACTTAAAACATAGGAAAGCCAATTGAAAGAGTTGAGATGAGGATGACAATTTTCAAATTTTGTAGAAAGCTATTCATTCCCCACACCCAATTCTTTTCCGAGAGTCGAACCCTTCACTTTCATGGCTAGCCTTACCAACAACTTAAGCGGCTGGAGACGATGGTGGAAAACCAATACCTTCCCCCCACCTGATTCGGACAAGCCTAACAGATTAAGGAAGAAGTTTGCCTCCAGTCCTTCTCTAATATCCAACTTTTCTAAGATGTGGTCCATCCGGGCATCGTCAATGCCCTTTGTTTCTATGGTTGACGTGTCTGAAGGTGAACTCTTTAGGAGAGATCTCAACTGTGCGTGCACATAGAGTGTGCTCCCATCCCAGGTGATGTTGAACTTCTTAACTAAGTTGTTCAGTTCTTCAACTTCACGAACTGTTGTAGGGCTGAGGTGAAGAAATGCAGAAAAGTCAACAAGCCCAGGCAATTCATGAAGAAAATCTCATTCCTAGAAATGGACAACCTTGCTTGTCATTGCACGTAAATATTGAATGACAGTTACCTTTCTCTTGAAATTATCATCTTTCTGTTGAATAGCAGTTACATTTGAAGAGAAAAGTAGCTGTCATTCAAGAGTCGCGGGCTGTCTGGAATTTATTGAGCGAGTTCAAGAAATGCGTACTTTCATTTGTGGGAGTATGACCTTCATCCAGAATGAGAATGGATGGGCACGTTAGTAATATTTGTTGGCAGGCAGCGGCAGTCTTGCTTGTTTCATTGTCACATCCAATTGAAGAAACTTGCTTGTACGCCCGGAAAAGTATTCTTCTCTGATCTGCCCACTGTCTGAGCACCCAAAGGTAATGGAGCGTGGGCCAGGATGCAGCCACCTCGATTCTCTGCAACCAAGTTGCTCAGTAGGAAATTGAAGCCCTCAACTTGATGGGGTTTCATCTGGTTTTTGTGCCTGGGATGAGCACCAATTTCTGTGACAGCAGAATCCTGTCCAGATTGTTTAACCCCGCCATGAAATAGTTCAGTTGCTTCTTTGTCCTTTGTAGTCGGGCCTTCATAAAAGCATGCGCGTATAGTCCATCAGCCCTAAATGAAAAACAAAATGTAGTCCTGTAGACGTCCCCGAACGTCTCGGGAAAATCCCGTTTTATCCGTTGGGCTTACTACAGTGCGTACTCAATGTCACGGTTTTTAATCTGATCTCGCAAAGTGCAATATGAGATTGAAAAATCACTAAAGAGTCTAAATTCGGAAAATCGTTTCGAAAAATTGATTTTTAGAAAGAAGTGCCAAACATGGACTGCTTTGCCAGATACAGAGTCGCCACATAGATATTTTATTTTGGGAGAATTTAGAAAACCCTGACTCGTGCCGAAGGCGACGTGTCTGTCATCACCAAAGTTGCCTCGGCTCGGGAACTTGGGTACGATTGGGGAAGGTCATGCAATGAGCACCCCCGCTCACCCGATCAAAGATCGGGCACTACTAAACATGATATCTTGTTTTTGAAAACACATGTGCTCTTATTCCGGTTATTAACCTAGAATTACTATGTGATGCGCACAGCATACAAGTATAGACTGGATCGCCTAAGTTGGAACAAAACATCTCATGTTTGTTTTTGACAGCGGTTTGCTACTTGCAAGTAGGCTAAAATGCAGATTTTGCCACCCTCAAGTGGGCATAGGAAAATATGGTGATTTGTCACTCTCAAGTGGGCTTAAAACTCGTAATCGATGAATTGTTCCAATTTAAATAATCCAACCTTCACCCACAGGCATTCAGGCAGGTATATCACATAAGCAGTTAGCCTCATGGCAAGCATGCTATCATGGCAGTCACTCACACACATGCAAGGATGCTAAAGCATAAACACTCACTGAGTACTCCAAGCCAAAACAGAAACTCGTTAGTAATCAATGCATGATCCTAGTTCATGTTAAGATGGCTAATGCAACACATGCAAAATGCAACTAAGATAGGCTCAGGTATTCTAAGATGGCATACGAGATGCTACAGATAACACGTATTCAACTCGGAATTGAAATACAATGTAGTTAGTATGATGCGCCGAGCCCGGTGCATGCAAGACAGATGAATGGATGCAATCATGCGAGCATAAGGATGCTAATTGAGACATGCCCTAAAACTAACCATTATAAGCTGGTAAATAAAAGAGAGAAAGACGTGGGGTTGGAAGACATGCATCACACACACGCACACTTATTACAACAGTTGGCCCTCTCGACGGAGGGTCCGAAAAAATAATAGAACACCAACTAGCTAATCTAATTAAGCTAGTTATTACACAACCAAAATGAATAATAAATTACAGCTAAATATTACACAACTCTAATTAATTAACAAACTAACTAAGTAAGCAATTAAACTAGCATGCAAACTACATGAATTTGGACTGCCTCAGCCATGCCTTGAATGATAAAGGATGGATGCGTGCTCGAGTCGACTTGTCGGGAAATCCATCGTGATGCCCCGGCTTGCCTTTGCTTGCAATTGATTTCAGAAATTTGCACAAAGCTCCAGAGAGATGAAACTCCACCTCGGGAAACTGTGGGAAGGTTGCCGACCAACTTATGGGCATGGGAGACCAATAGCCGACCACCTTTTGTGGTGGAAACCAAAAAAAGTGGTCGGCCTACTAGTAAATCTGGTCGGCCGACCAGTTTCTTCTCCTAGATTCTGTTTTTCTGCAACAAAGGGGAAGAGAGAGGCACGACAAGGTATTTGCAACACATGTGTGCATGACCATTCTCCCCGTCATTGCATTAGCTTTAGGGAGTGTAGTCCTCGACCCTCGGGCCACCAATCACGTATTTCGATGCATGATGGCCGAGGAGCCGAATTGCATGACTCAATGTGAAATAAATGCACATATTAACACCTAAAGCCAACAACTCCATCATGGGTAGTCAAGAATGTTTGCGACCGAGAATCGAGGCACGTTTCGTCACTTTGAGTAGGAAACGTCCCTCGTTTCTCGTGTTCGGACTAACTCCTATTCCGAACACAACGCAACACATAACATGGCATGCACAAATGCAACTCTAGCATGCAACCTAAATGCTATGTAACTAAGTGATGCAAACATGCAAAGGATGACATGCAAACATGCAACTACCATACACAATGCTATGAACTAATAATGGCATACTCGATGCACGTGGTACTTAGCATACACAATGCACCTAAGAACTAACATACATAATGAGATGAACAAGGCATGCACAATGCAATGATCAATCATGCGGCAATGTGGCAAACTCAATGCTATAGAATACAATGGCATACTCAATGCAAAAATGGACTTAAACCAAAATGAATGGGCCTCAGCCATACCCAAATCAGTGGCCAAACATGATGAAAACAATACTCCAAAACTCATGCCAACACGCACAATACAATGGCCTCGAGCCTAAGGCACAAAAACACAACTTTGCACATGCATTGAACGGACTAAACATGGAGTACAATGGCATATATTCCAGCTCTGAAATGGCATATAACATGACTCCAAAATGACTCCGAATCATGCAAACAACTCATACAACGCTTTTTGAATGGCTCAAGCTTTGAAACTAATGAAGTGCCTGACACTATAGGCATGCAAAACGATGCTCAAATGATGAAACCAACCCCAAACAGACCCTATGCAGGCCCAAAACAGTAGCAAAATGGGTTTGGGATGATGGCTTGAAAGGCACAAAAGTGAAGCTCATGCAATGGGTCACAAATAGGGCATAAATGTACAACTCTAAAGAGCACTTAAAGCATGGAAAATATGGAAGTGTAGCACCCCTATAAGCTCTGAAATATCATGCCCAATGATGCCAAAACATGTAAATAGCTCAAGTTAAGCATGCAAGGGACCTCCAAACTCAAAGCTAGTCAATGCTATTACACAACAAGTATGCATGGTTAGCATTTTTCGACCAAGAGGCCTCAAGACAGAGCTAAGGCAGCCCAAAATATGAACAAAATTAGTTTGAAGCATGGCCAAAATATGCTAGAATAGAGGGCCAAAACAACATGCATTGTGAGCTAGTGAACATGAGTTACACTACAAGCATATGAAGCATGTGAAGGACTACCAAACCAAGAAAAAATCGAGTCATGGCATGCCAAATGATGGCCAAAAATCCACCGAAACATGACTAATACATGCAAGAATGAGGTGTTACTTTGATAGGCTATGGAAGGAATTGTTCTACACATGCAAGAGGCAAGCATAAGGTGACCAAACCAGCAATAGGCAGAGTCTAGACAGGTCCTAAATGTCACCAAAAAGCTCCTAAACCAAGGCTAGAAAGTGTGGAAATATATGCTCCCTTGGAAAGCCAAAAATGCAAGCAAACAAGGCCAAAAGAGAGAGGGTCACCCCTCTCTGATTTTGGGCCTCAAAACCACATGCCAACCACTAAAAATCCGCTGGATTTGAGTGGCTAAAGGGCCGAGCAAAGCTCAATACAAGGGTCTCATGGCATGGCTCAAAACAAGGCTAAATAGAGCATGCAAGAAGGTAGATGACCCCCAACACCAAAAGAGCCTTAAACAAACATGAAAATCACTTAAATATGAACCCTTTTTCAGTTGACAACAAAGCTCAAATAAGCATGTAAATGAGGCTAAGAGAAGGATCAAAATAATGCTTAAAATAGGGAAAAGTGATTACCCTTGAAGCTCAGCAAAACCAGCAAACTTTGAGGAAAAAATCCAGCTCTTTAACCTCTGAAAACAAACTCCAAGAACCTCAAATCAATGGTGGAAGTGTATGGCTATGAGGTGTAGTGTAAAAGGGTTAAGAACAAGGCACCTTATGAGCAAAAATATAGAGATATAGAGAGAAATGTATTGTTTTGCCATAGAGAAGTTCTGAACCTGGTTTAAGGAGGGGGAGGGCCTCTCTTATAGACAAACAAGGCCAAAGCTTCTTCAAGAAGCTGAAAACAAGGCTCAAGATCCTCCATATGGAGGATACAGTCTGTGCCTTCCAGCTAGCATAGGTGGCACCCACTCAAACAGACGAAACAGGAGGGAGCTAGCCGACCAGACAAGGTGGTCGACCGACCACTTCCCCTGGTCGGTTGACCAAGGTAGGTGGTCTCCCACATAAAAAAGTGGTCGATGGCTCCATTTGGTGGTCTCCACTTTGAAAGGAAGCTAGTGGTGTGGTGGGAGACCAGCAAATGTGGCCCAAAGACCAAGAAAACCAGCTTCCCGACAAGAAAACCGGCTGGCCGGGAGAAAGTGGTCTCCAAGTAGAAAAGGTGGTCTCCCACCCTTGTACACCTCCCCAACAAGGAAAACAAGGTTCGTGCAAAAAATGAACCAACACGGATGCAAAACGAGAGTTCGAAAGGCAAAGCTCACGGCCAGGTCCTCGAAAACTGGTTGTTGAGCACAAAAAGTGGCGTACGACCACAAAAGCAGTCTCCTGGACCACAGTGCCCCTCTAGATAGAGGAAACAAGGTGTGTTCCAAAAACCGTGACAAACGGAGAATGTTAAGCTGTCCCGAGCCGACGCGCGCGACCGACAGCTCCGAAAATCGGAAACAAGTCTCCAAACGGGAACAGTGGCCTTCGACCACGAAAAGTAGCCTACGACCACTGAGAGATGGTCTACGAGACCTCTCCCTCCCTTCGGGAAGAGAAAACAAGACCTGGTCCACAGACCGAGTGAAGGCACAAAGAGTTTAGAGGCTCGGAGGCAAGGCTCTTAGCCAAAACTTCGAAACTTCTAAACGAGCACAACATGCACCATCACCGAGTGCTCAATCGATGATGTCTGAGTCTTAAGGTTGGTCAAAAATGGGGTGTCTACAGTTGCCCCTCTTTGACAGAACTCGAAAGTCATAAGTGATGGGAGTGAATGTCAAAGCCCAGAGACGACCTATTTTTGACAAGGCCGAAGACTTAGACAAACATGCAAGATAACAAAGAAATGTGCCCGCAAGCAGGGGCAAAATGCAAAAGACATGCACGAGGCCGAACACAACTTATGATCATTCAAAGAACGCTATAATGCAGCAAATATACACAATAAATGCAACAATTTAAGCAAGCGAATACAGATCAAATTACATCACATGCAGAAAGGATGTAAGAGAATTATACAATTCTCGCTATGTCTCACACGGAGAATACAGCACCGTCTGGTTCGTCTGGTTGCACGAGCTTCAAATGAACCGTACATACAATATCGTGCCTATAAAAGAAAGAAACTCAACAGGTACAATATTCGTTAGAGATATGATGGCAATGCAAATGAAAAGTGGGAACGACGCAAGCGAAGTGTGGGTGCATGACAATGCAACCTAAGTGTGACTCATAACAATGCGGAAGGGATGCAAAACAATGCAACCTAAGTGTGACGCATAACAAATGCGGAAGGGATGCAAAACAATGCAACCTAAGTGTGACGCATAATAATGCGGAATGGATGTGTAGACACCCCATTTTTGACCGTCCTCAAGACTTGGACGTCACCGTTTGAACACTCGGTGATTATCCATGTTTGTGTTCGTTTGGAGTTCCCGGAGGTCTCGGCTCGCGCGCCCTGCTTCAGGATCTCCGAACTTGACCGTTTTGTGTCTGGTTTTGCGCCAAACACTTGTGTTTTGCCTTGGAGGGGCAGGGAATGCCTTGTGAGGCATCCCCACACACCACCGGCAGTGGCTAGAGGTCACCGGCTGGTTTTTGCTGCCATCGGCACTATTTGCTGCCGGTCGACACTTTTTGTTGCAGGTCGGCACTATTTGTTGCCGGCCGGCACTCACTTTTGCCAAAATGGTATTTTTGGCCGGCCGAATACTGTGCATCTGCTTTTACAGATATTTTATCACAGCTGTCTTGCTTTTGGCTCCCCTCCATACACGTGTATGGAGGGATCTCTCTCTTGGAAGCTTGTCTTGTAAGCTTTACAAGACAAGAAGCTCTATTAGAGAGAGCCTTGTCTCTTGGCTTTAGGGTTAGAGACTTGAGACATTTTAGAGATAGAAAAGACAGAGAGAAGCTCTGGTTTTAGGGTTATGGTTCATACATATCTCCTATCTCTCTTTTTCTCTCTTTGTACTCTAGGTGTTTTAGTTCATACTATTGCACACAAACACCTAGTGTTTCACCTTCCTCTAGCTACTGAGGTTCTAAGGGACTAATTTTGGGATGTTTTTGTTCCTGGTGTTTGGATTCAAGCCAAGAAGCGGCCTTGGAGCATCATTTGTGAAGAGTGGTCTACAAGGGTGAGAAACTTCCCTTTTATTCCCCATTTTTTGCATCTTTGTTTTGCCTATCTTTAACTGTTTTTGTGCGTAGTGTATAATACAAAATAAGTTTTGTTTTTATCCCTCTTGAATTGTTATTAAGAGGTGTTTTGGTTTGAGGGTGTTTGACCCTCTTAGGCCTTGAAAGGCCCCCATTTTGAGCCATTTTTGAGCAAGTTCGAGACTTTGGTGTTTGGGCCTCTTCACCACTGAATCTTGAGGGATTTCATGGTGGAGAATGGTTGGGGCCTTGAAAGTCTCCAAAGGAGAGGGCCACCCCCTCTCCTTGTTGTTCTTGAAAAAGGACCATTTTTGGCCTATTGAGGAGCACCTAAGCTAAGCTTCATGTTGACATGCTTAGTTGTTTTTTTGTGCTTATTAGTCGTAATATGCCTCTTGTTTTTACTTGGTTTTGGTACTACAATGATGTTGAGTGCGATACCTACCATGTAATGGCCATTGATATTGCCCTTAATATAGCCTTAGGTTGTTAGCCTTATTCTAGCATGTTTTAGGCTAGCCTTTGATGAAGGTTTTGTGCTCATTTTCCATGTTTTAAGGTCTGTCCTAGGTTGTTTGGGTCGAATTATGGCCTATGCACTTGTACTAGGCTCCTTTAGCATTTTCCGCTTGTTGGCCTTTAAGTGTATGAGTGTATAGCATGACATTTTTGCCGTTGATTTAGTGGGGGATATATTGGAATTATCCCACCATGTCATTTCAGACCTTATAGTATGCTTGTATGCCTTGCTTTAGTTTACCTCTTTGAAATGCTTTTGAAGGTTGTGTAACATGTTCATGTTTTGACCATTATGATGCCTTTGTTTTTTGAGCTACTTAGATTGCCATCTAGGGGGTCCCCTTTGCATGGTTAGAGCCTGCCTTGAAACTTAATTAAGCCCCTTAGCCTTGTGAGCTTGGTTGGCTTGGCCATGGTTCAAGCCCCTTTGACTTGCTTCAAGCACTTTAGGCCATTTGGTGCATGCTTGGCTTGACTTGTTGCTTGGTTTGGCACCATGTATCAGCATGATTTCAAGGCTTATAACGCATGCTAATTGTTCATGTTTGTCTCTTTCAAGTGTGCTTGAATGTTGTTTGTTTTATGCTTAAGTGTTGGTCCTTGTGTGCATGCATGTTTGCATGTTATTTAGCCCTCATTTTATATAGCACTATGATCACTGTTTTAGGCCTATTTAGAGTTGCCTAAATCATGTCTAAGTCCACCTTTTCATCAGTTTGCATTGCCTCATGTTTGCTTGTATGCTTGCATAAGTGTCTTGCCATGCCATGTTGCATCCTTAGCTTGCATGCCTAGGTTGCATTGCATCTTGCATGCATGCCTTGTTCCTTGACTTGGTGATAGGAATTGGGCCTTGGTTTGTTTGTTTGGTTTGCATTTCATTTGACATGAAAGTTGCACACTTGACTCCTTGGGCCATCATGCATGGAAATGCGTGATTGGTGGTCCGAGAATCGAGACACATGCCCTTTTGAGTCATTACCATGATAAAGGACATGATTGGTGCATATATGCCTTGAATTGTGCTGCCATGCTTTGCCTTGCCCTCTGTTGCTGTCAATTGCAGATTCTGCAGGAACACTCTGCCGACCGGCAATTTCTAGTGCCGACCGGCAATCATTTCCCTGCCGATAGCTTCATCTTGTGCCGGTGACTACATACAATTGCCGGTGGGAATTTTACTCAGCCGGTGGTACTCCCCAGTACCCAGAGAAGCAATTCTGAGACTTTGACAGTCTCTAGAGTAAAGGAAGGAAAACAGAGGCAGCCTATGCATGGCGGTGTATTTCCGAGCAGGATCGAGCATGCATTGCATCGAGCTCTTCCCCCGGGGCGGTTTATCTGTTTTCCTAGCTTAATTAGTTTATTGGCTAATTAGGAAATTTGTAATATTTAATTAGCTTGCGTAGTTAATTAATTTGTATTATTTATTTGGTCCCTCCGGGCGAGGGCAAACCTGTAATAAGTGTGGGTGAGTGGCGTGTATGTCTTCCAATCCCCACTTCTTTCTTCCCTTTTATTTACCCGCTTTGATGGTTAGTATTAGGGCACGTCTAAATTTGCATACCTCATGCAATGCATGCGTGCATTCATACATTTGCTTTGCATGCACCGGGCTCGGCGCATCATTCTAACTACATCTGTATTTCAAACCCCAAATTGAATATATGTTAGTTGTGCATTTCCACATGTCATTCATAGACTAGCCTAGCCTACTCTAGTGACATTTTGTATGCGATGCATTAGGCACTTAACATGAACTAGGACATGTATGTTTACTAACTAGTTTATTATTTTGGCACGGAGTACGATGTAAATATTTTCGCTTTAGCATCTCGCATGCGTGTGAATGTTGCCATGACAGTATGCTTACCATGTGGCTAAATACTTACGTGATATTACTGTTTGAATGCCTGAGGGTGAAGGTTGGATTGTTTGAGTTGGGAAACTCGTTGAAATCCGTGTTTTAGCCTACTTGCGAGTAGCAAAATTCCGAAGCGCTTTTCAAAACAAACGGATATGCAATGCTTGTTTCCAAATCAGGCAATCTAGTCTATACTTGTTTGTTGTGCGCATAACATAGTAATTCTAGGTTAAAATAATCAGAATAAGAACACATAGCGTTTTCAAAATCGGATATCATGGTTAGTAGAGGCCGGTCTTCGGACCGGGCGAAAGGGGGTGCTCATAGCTGACCTTCCCCGATCGTACCCAAGCTCCCGAGCCGAGACAACTTCGGTGATGACGGACATGTGGCCTTCGGCACCGAGTCAGGGTTTCCTAAATTCCCCCATAAAAAATATTTAGGTGGCGACTCTGTATCTGGGAAAGCAGTCCATGTTTGGTACTTCTTTTCAAAATCTGTTTCTCAAAACGATTTGCCGGATTTGGACTCTTTGGTTCAGATTAAGAACCGTGACACAAATCGAGTCCGAACTATAGCGAAGGCCCCTCGCGGGACGCGTCTACAGGATGCAAAACAATGCAACCTAAGTTTAACGCATAACAATGCAGTAGGGATGCAAAACAATGCAATGCACTAACAAGTGCAGATAAGGTGCGCAAGATAGCGCGAATGATGTAGTGCACAAAACAGTGCGATGCGCGAGATAGCGTGATGCGCAGAATAGCGCAAATGATATGCAATGCACAAGACAGTGTGATGCGCAAGATAGCGCGATGCACAAAATAACGCGAATGATATGCAATATTAGAAAAGAATGTAATAATATACAATGTAACGAAACAATGCAAATGATATACAATGTATGTGAGATGATCAAACCATAAGCAGTATAAAACCACACAAATATCATAAAGGGATGGACATGCAAAATCAAACTACTTTTAACACAGAAAAGGCAGTGGGCACGAGCCGAACGACGCCTAACACAAGCTAAGTGCCTACATCCTAGTACTGGCCACAACTCAGCATGGATGCTTACACATAACAGAACCGTGTTTCAACGTGAAAGGGACGCGAGCACATGCAAAACTATGTGTTTCGCAGAGAGACCACAAAGTACAAGTAATTGGGTGGCATGATATAAGTGGGGAATGATCTGCTGAGGAAAGATCGTGATCCTAAATGCTGAATGTAACAAGCTAAAATACGATGCAATGGATGAATTGAACAAAGCACGTGGCCAAACCACATTTTTCCTAGAAAAGGTAAGGACACAAACAAACCACGTCTAACACAGAAATTGTGCCATCACCCTCAAACCACAATTCCCTTAGTGGAATAGGCGCGTACACATAATCCCGTAACCATGTTATAATGCGAAAAGTATGGGCACATGCCAGACTAAGCTTAACATGGAAAGGCGCAAGTGATATAATGAATATGCAGTAAATGCATGCAATATATTCTATGTACAATGCAATGGACATACTAGATGATGTAGTAGATAGGAAGTGAATGTACCTTACAGGGGCAATTGGCAACGACCTATCTCATGCTGCTGGGGACCTTCCCCTTCATCTCGGTTAAACCGCGGGTACTACTTTTCTCCCTGACTATGGTCGTAGCTTTCCCTATTCTCCAATAGGGTGATAGACTAGGTTGGTTCAGTATCCAAAATTGAGGCGCATACACATGCTATCTCAATATATGGGGCTGCCATACAGATTTTAAGGCGAGGATATTCCCCTGGGTATTTAAACCAGACTTTAGTCTCGGAAATCCCGAACCTTTGCGTTCTAGGCATGAGCCATTCGAACTCTAGTTTCCACAGTCTCAGTTGGTCTCCTAGGAACTCACCGCAAACACAGGCAGGTGGCTATACCAGACCAGCGGAAGTCGTTCGGGTGCGACAAACACCAAAGGAATTGCACCTTTAGAGGTTTTAAGGTCTCCTAGACCGGAGAGTGCACAAGACAGTGCGATGTAGAGGGAACGTACAAAACAATGCTATACAGGTGCACAAGACAGTGCGAGTGAAATGCATGCACAATGCAAGTAAGGTGTACAAAATAGTGCGATGTGCAAAATAGCACGATAAAATGCATGCACAATGCAAGACTTGGCACACAGCTTACGATACAACATTCCATTCCTTTGGCACACAGCTCACAACACAACACTTTGTTTGTTTGGCACGCGGCTTACACCACAATATTCTGTTCATTTGGCATGCAGCTCAAAACATAGCACTCTATTTATCTGGGCGCACAACTCTTTTGGGCACATAGCTCATTCGGGCACACAGTTCATTTCGGGCACGCAGCTCACTTCGGCCACATAGCACATTTCGGGCACGCAGCACATTTCGGGCACACAGCAGATCTCGGGCGCACTGCTCATCTTGGGGGCACACAGCTCCTTTTTTGGGCACACGGCTTATTTCGGGCACATAGCTCATTTCAGGCACACGGCTTATTTTTTGAGCACACAGCTCATTTCGGGCACACGACTCGTTTGGGGCACACAGCTTATTCTAAACACACAGTTTATTTCGGGCACACAGCACATTTTGGGGCACACAGCACATTTGGGGCACATAACTCATTTTTCAGGCACATAGCTCATTTTTCGGGCACACAGCTCATTTTCGGGCACACGGCTCATTTTTCGGGCGCACGGCTCATTTTTTGGGCGCACAGCTCATTTTTCAGGTGCACAGCTCATTTCGGCCACGCAGCTCATTTCGGGCACACAGCTCGTTTGGGGCACACGGCTTATTTTCGGGCACACGACTCATTCTTCGGGCACACGGCTCATTTTTGGGCGCACAACTCATTTTCGATCCTGCAGCTCATTTTTTGAGCACACAACTCATTTTTCGGGCACACGGCTCATTTCGGGCACACAGCTCATTTTTCGAGCAGACAACTCATTTCGAGCACACGACTTATTTTCGGGCACATGACTCATTTTTCGGGCACACGGCTCATTTTGGGCGCACAGCTCATTCTTCGGGCGCATAGCTCATTTTCAAGCACGCATCTCATTTTCAGGCATAGCTCATTTTTAGGCACATGGCTCATTTTTGGGCGCACAGCTCATTTTCGGGCACCCGGCTCATTTTCGAGCACACAGCTCATTTTCGGGCGCACAGCTCATTTTCGAGCACACGGCTCATTTTTGGGCGCACAGCTCATTCTTCGGGCCCGCAGCTCATTTTTGGGCACACGGCTCATTTTTAGGCACGTAGTTCATTCTTCGGGCACACAGCTCATTTTCGGACGCACAACTCATTTTCGGGCACACGGCTCATTTTCGGGCACCCGGCTCATTTTCGGGCACACAGCTCATTCTTCGGGCGCACAGCTCATTTTCGGGCACACGACTTATTTTCGGGCACGCAGCTCATTCTACATTCTGAACACGCAGCTCATTCACTTCGTTTTGAACACGCAGCTCACATATTTCAATTCTGAACACACAACTCATACATTTTCATTTGCGCGCAGTGCTCATTCTAAATTCTGAACACGTAACTCATAAATTTTATTTCTGAACACACAGCTCATTCATTTCATTTTGAACACGCAGCTCACACATTTCAATTCTAAACATGCAACTCATACATTTTTATTTGCATGCAGCTCATTCTAAATTCTGAACACGCAGCTCATAAATTTTCATTTCTGAACACACAGCTCATTCTAAACATACATGATGCGATGAGGGAACTTGCAGAAGTTGAAACAAACTCAGATGCCCGACATTTTCCCTTTTTCTTTTGCTTCAAAGTCTGGAACCTATATAGCTTTAGATAGGTCCTAATTTTACTGTTCCCACATGACTCGAGTTGAGCCCTGCCGTTTTTGAAAGAACAAAATCTTGTTTTGCACAAATGTGGAGAATGGCACGGCACTCTGAGCACAAAATGATTTTTTTTTTTTTTGAAATTGTAATGAGAAAAGGGTCTCAACCGGGTATTGAGCCATCGACTGAACACAGTGCAGCACAACTCAATAAAGGAAAAGAAAAGGGGAAACAACCTAAACACATCGAGACAAACTCGAAACGACTCAAAAACAAAAATCGGGACAAACAAAACAAAAGACTCAACACTCAGACGTGTTACAAAGGCGAGAGACCTCTAAGTTCGCGAGGAGCCAGTTTCTTCGGGTATTATTCCCCACCGTTTCTTATTTGTGATTCTCACATCACTCGACCCTCAAGCTCAGTTTTTCTCTCACAACTCTTTTTCTCGCTTTTTTTCTCAGCACACATCTCTCTATTCTTTAATCTCTCATTTTTCATCCCTCTCCAGGGTGGTTGACGAATAAACAGGAAGTTGTGGGCTCTTGCCCCTGGCACTCTGCTAGATTCTCTTCTTCTGCTCACAATAGTGAACTTTCCCATAGAGGGGTTGCGCTACAACAGGGTGTATAGCAAATCTGCAGCGGACATCGGTTGACGATGTTATGTGTCCAGACGAGGGAGTGGAATATCTTGATCCATTCCAGTTCATGCTTCGCACTTGGCTTGATACCTTGTTGCTTGGAGGATGTTGAGTGCTTTCAGCCCTTTGTTGTTAGCTTTAGTTATTCCCTTTTCTGGCAGGTAGAATGCCTTTTCTGGCAAGTAGAGTGCCCTTTTCTAGCAAGTATGTTGACAATGGAGAAAAGATAGAACACCTGACTCAACTGTACCCCTAGTTCATTATTTTGACCATTTTTTGTTTTGGTTTTCCACTAAAACAATTTTGATCGACATGAGAGTCAGATTAACATGCTTGTTCGATTTTCTGACTTAAAATCATGCAAGTTAGGTTATGAGCACTGAAAATTTTCCCTTTTGGGTCCAAGAAATGGTCCAGTTTTGGAAAAATGAAATAATTTTCGAGGAAATTAGTCAACTTAGTAAAAATTCTCAAAAACTATTTTTTACAAACGACCTGTAGACGCGTCCCGCGGAGGGGCCTTCGCTACTACAGTTCGGACTCGATTTTGTTGTCGCGGTTCTTAATCTTGAACCAAAGAGTCTAAATCTGGAAAATCGTTTTGAGAAACAGATTTTTGAAAAAGTAGTGCCAAACATGGACTGCTTTCCCAGATACAGAGTCGCCACCTAAATATTTTTAAAATGGGGAAATTTAGGAAACCCTGACTCGGTGCCGAAGGCCACATGTCCGTCATCACCGGAGTTTGTCTCGGCTCGGGAGCTTGGGTACGATCGGGGAAGGTCAGCTATGAGCACCCCCTTTCGCCCGGTCCGAAGACCGGCCTCTACTAACCGTGATATCCAATTTTGAAAACGTTACGTGTTCTTATTCCATTTATTAGCCTAGCGTTACTGTGTTATGCGCGCAACAAACAAGTATAGACTAGATTGCCTAATTTGGAAATAAACATTGCATATCCGTTCGTTTTGAAAATGCTTTGGAATTTGCTACTCGCAAGTAGGCTAAAA
>NW_021024748.1:0-30326 GCF_004153795.1 Camellia sinensis
TGAAATAAAGGCTCAATATGTTTTATATAAAGTGGGCCACTAGGCATAGGAAAGTTGTAATTAGTCCATCTTATGTAGTTTAACTTATTTTAATCTAATTTAATCCTACCAAATCACATTTCAAATAAGTATGCCATAAAACCACATAAATTATGATTAACACGTATCACTAATCAATTTCAGATTCGGCCGCCGATGAGGTCTTCAATTTGCAGTTTAAACATAAAACGTGAACAGATAGTTTAACAGTCGAACTGATAGAAATGCACTTAAACAGATACAAACAATCAATCAGTTCAGGATTTCAGTCAATTCAGTCAATTATCATAATCAGTCTTAGTTTAACAGTAATCAGTAGTTTATCAGTAATCAGTGGTGAGGATTGTCACAAATTTAAATCATCAAGTACATACGAAAGTGATTTAGATTGTTGTTTCAAAAAATAATAAATCGACACAAACGATTTTTACATAAAAAAATCACAATTGGAGCACCTACAATTGTGATTAAAAAATCACGGGTGAAACACCACAAATCAATCCATTATGAAGGAAAGAAAGAATACAAAACAACCAAACAAATTACCCAAACTCTGTCAATTTGTCTTCAATGATTTGTATTTCTTCCACTGCAACCTTCGTCTCAGAATTGATTAGATTGATGTTGATTCTACAACATCCACATCGACTCAACGACTACTCACAGCTTCGAACACCTTCAAACACTCCGCGCTTGAATCTCCGGATTCCACCAAAGAATAACACTCTTGAAGATGATCACTCAAACACCCTTTGATGTGAATTATCAAACCATGTGAGTGTAATACTCAAGCAAACATCAAAGGAAAACTAGCAAAATAACCCTACAAAAAAAACCCTAGAGCCCTCAAAACAGATCTGAAAGCCTAAAACCTAAAAACGGACTTAAACACATATATATAGAAACAGGGGCCGCCCGCTCGAACGCAGGACTTGCCGCTCGAGCGGAGTCACTAAAATGCGTGCGATAAAACAGGTCTACGGTCGAGCGCTGAAACTGACGCTCGAGCTCAAAAACACACCTCCCAGTATTTTTAATGACAAGCCAAAACTACTGAGGAGGTACAAACTCCGCTCGAGCGCATCTTTTCCAACTCGAGCGAGACAAGCAAAAGCAAGGAAAAATTACAACTCAATTAAACTAAGTTTGTTCATAGAATTGGCAACAAGTAGGGACCTAACAATCTCCCCCTTTGTCAATTCCCGAACAAAACTTTTCTAACAATTTTTCCTAACAAACACACGCACTAGACACACTAATTAACACAAACAAAAGATCCGACCTATCAGACACAAAAACCCGCAAAACCACAAATGCCAATTTGATTGAGAAACACTGAGAAACATTGTGAACAATCCACCTGTGGACACAACCAAAATACCACAAAAAACAAAACTATGGAATGAAATAAGATCCAAATAGAAATAATGCATATATGTCATAAACAAATGCAATCCACAACCATCACATTTCCAAAATATCCCATAATCCAAAGATATATGTGTCTAGCATGTACAAACCAATAGGCAAAAATATCCAAATACAACCACCAAAAATTGCTCCCCCTTTTTGTCCGGAGGAAAGAAAACAAAACAAGAGAAGCCAGCCAAAAAAAAAATTAAGACATGAGAGATAAAAAAAAGAATAAGCAAAAAACCTATCCAAAAATAAACTAGAAAAAAAAACAAAAAAAACAAACAAAGTCAATGATCTGGCGGCGGTGGATGTGGCGGCTGTAACTGAAGCAAGGAAAGAATCTAATCTAACTGTAGGGTGGTCTGTGCAGCTGACTGCTCAAAATGGCCAAGCCAACCATCGAAGGCATCCAACCAAGCATCAATATGAACCAACCACTGAGTCATGGATTGCTCAAAATGGCGAAGCTAGTCATGCATAGTCCGGGGAAGAACATCTGGCTCCTCGGCGCTTGCTGTGGCAGCATCAATCTCAGCCACCTCTGCCATAAGATCAGCATCACCTGTAGAAGAAGGACCTGCCCTAGATGGCTCCCCCTTAACATGAGCCCTATTTTGAGACACGATTTTCTTAGTAAAGGGTTTAATGGGAGTAGCATACTCATTTTTCTCGAAGACCGGGACCTCAAGTCTAGATAGGAGACAATTGCTCAGACAACCATAGGGCAACCCTAACAGTTTGTTCCATATAACTACAATCATTTTGCGGAGAATAAGGGTGGCAAGATTGATGGGAACTGGTGATCAATGCAGTACAGAGTATAACCTTGGTCTTGGTTTATTTCGGAGCTATGAGTGGTGACTATGAGATTGGCACAAACAATGAGATTAAGCAACCAAAATTTTGGAAGGAGTTCATGCTGTTTGGACGGACCTACATCATCAACACCTTCTATGTTACAGTAAAATTCCCTGACCTAATCCAAGTTTTGACACCCGGAGAAAGAGAGAACTAGATCACCGCCTAGGGGCTGAAACATTGACCTGATCGGGGATAGACTCAAAGGTGTTAGGCTGCACATGACGCTCTAAATGGACAATGTAGGACAGGTAAGCTTCCCTAAAATTTTTGGCTTTGGAAACGATCAGAGTTAAAATGTGAGCGATTAGCGGTGGACTTGCGGCGTTTAGAGGTAGATATGGTAAACCCAATAACAAAACCAACACGGACCAGACAAAACACCCCCCAAAACCAAACCAAAAACCCAAAACAATTAGGGCAGGAAAACCATCAGTAACACAAATGAGTAGAAACAAAACCAATTAGGACAAAACCAGTAGAAAACATGGAATGTCATTAGTATCCAAGCATTAGGTAGCACAAGCTTATAACAGTAAAATCCAAAGCAAAACAAAGCAAAGCCAAAAAGAAAAGAAAAAAAAAATCCAAGAAAACAAAAACTATAACCAAACCATGTATAACTCAAAGGCACAGACAACAAATTCCAAGCCTACACAAAATGAGTAACTGTAATGGACAAACTGAGAAAAGACAATACACGGTGAAGACAGGAACAAACCAAACCCCAATCAAAAACACGTACTAGACTAATAACCCTCTGTGGAAGGGTGAGAACTAGTGAAGAATAAGAACAAAAAGAAAATAGAGACTAAGTCATAGACAAAACCAAATCCCAACTCAGAATTCCAAGGACACGCGGCAGACTCTGATTAGCCAAATGCAGCTGTCACGCCGTCTTTGTACTCCGCATTTTTTGAACAGTCCCGTCTTTTTGTCCTTCTTTACACAAAAACTACTCATTTTTGAATCTATCATGTTTACTATTCATCATTTTTCTCTCTCTTCGAACTTCTTCTCCCTTATTCTCTTGCACCTGTGGAGCTCGTGTTCTTGCTGGTACTACCTCCATTTTCAGTGCCTTTACCTTGAACTGGTAAGTGGTTCGAATCTTCTTCCTTTCTGTTGATTTCACACCTCTTTTGCAACACAAAGTATGTTTTATTCGTATGTTTTTCAAAATACATGCCATGTTTGCTTCAATTTTTCCCTGAAAAACCATGTAATAGAACCACTTGTACTTACGAATAATCTGAAGAACGATGTATTTGATCCAAAATCACACATCAACCGAACTAGGATACTGTTTGTATTAGATGCAAGCCTAGCCACAACCAACAACCGCACTAAAACTTATGCCATACTTGTGGTTTCCATAAGTTAGGGACCTTTCGTTTCTTTTAACCGAGCTATTGCACCGTACTAGGTTTACACAATACCACGCTAGAAAGCCTCAACCACCGACCGAGCTAAATCTTGGGGCTAAACCAGCTCCCTTAGTTCAAACCGAACTAAGAATACTGCCCCAATGGCTCAACCGGGCTAAAGCCCCTTGCTTAAACCGAGCTAAGACTGGATAGCATCCCATGTAACCGAGCTAGGACTTCATTTATCTTGCCTATATTTCTTGTAGCACGGTCCCATGATTTGTGCTTAACACCTTTATTTTTTACTTTGCAGACGCTGACTAGGTTGCCCAGGCACTCCTTTGAATGTTCGACCGAGATATCCAACATCTTCTCAGCGCCGAGCTAACACTTAGGCTAATTTATACATAATTTAAACACACGGGAAAGTATAGGTTTTTAGTAAACTCACCAGGTGCTATGGCCGAGTTCCGATGGGACTACCATATCCCTGATGATGTCCACCTCACCCTAGCTGAACTAGATGTCACACCTTGGGGAAACCCTGGTTTTGTTCCCTTTACCCTTCTTTCCATTGTAGAAACCGGACTAAGATTCCCTGTACAGTCTCTTCTTTGTGAATTTCTTAGGCAAACCAACCTCTGCCCTACCTAGCTTTCCACAAATTCATATGAATGACGCCGAGCGGAGGTGAATCCGGTTGAAAGGCAACTGTTTTGATTGCGCTCTTTCGGACATGTTGCTGGAGCCGACCATCTTGCACCAATTCCTCAAGGTGGTCTTTTAAAGCATAACATCTGTCTAGATCATGACCGTGATCTTTGTGATATTCACATCTCTTGTCCCGCCTTCTCATGTCAGGAGGTCCCACCATTTTGGACGGCCATTTGAAGAAGGGAAGATGTTGGATTTTGGACATAACCGAGCTGATTGGCTCTGATAGCTCCGTATATTTCTTGTCGGCGCGCCTACTATCAACTTGCTGTTGCTCATTTGCGTGGTGTGAGCATTGATCGCTCGATCGGTGAGAATCCCGTTTCTTGTCTCGTTTACCCCGTTGTCGTGGTTCTGGGCTCTGAGGTGGCACGAAACTTATTGGCTGAGCAATTTCAGGAGGGGCCGTTTTGTTGGCCATGTGTCCGGCTTTAACCCATAAGGCTTCATCTTCCACTTTGCAGTATTCCTCTACTTTTTTCATCAATCCCCAGACTGTTTTGGGGGGTCTTCTAGTCAAGGAACTGCGGAGGGCACTATCTGGATGTAATCCAATTTTAAAGGCGGTGATGGCCATGGAGTCGTTGCAAGCATCATCAACAAGATTAAAGCATTCCCAATATCACGCCGAATATGCTCTCAGTGTTTCTCCTGGCAAGATTTGCATTGCCCAGAGAGAGTCGGCTTGTTTCGGCTAGACCTCGTTGGTGATGAATCTGGCCTTGAAGGACTTTTGTAATTGGTGGAAGGTTTTGATCGAGGTCGGCTCCAGTTTGTAATACCACCTGACAGCCAATGGTCCCAAACTGCTGGGAAATATTCGGCACATAAGGGCCTCGTCGTCTGCATGTAATGTCATGGCTTGCTTGTAGTGGCGGATGTGATCAGTGGGGTCTGATTTTCCATCATAGAGAGTGAATGACGGAGCTTTAAACTTTTTGGGCAGGATCGCCCTTGTGATTTGTCGCACGAAGGGGTCATGCTGGTCCTCATCATCGAAACTGTTTCTTCTGCGCTTATGCCTTTTACATGGGCCCTCTTCAGAAGAGCTGGAGGTTTCAGGTTGTCCCTTCTTTTTGGTCTCCGGGGATAGTGAGTCGGAGTCGCTATCGATGTCTTGTTTTTGGGCTCGTGGTCGTCGACCACCTACTTTCAGAGGTCGTTCCGGATCTTGGCGCATGGCTTGTTTGGACTTTGCTACCTCCAGGGCCAAATCCTGATGGAGACGCTCGTTCTCAATGATCATGTTCTCCAACCTCTACTTGTTTTGCTTTGCCTGCTCTATGATCGCTTGCATTGCCTCATGCTCTGGAGTCGAAGGTGAGGCAAAGTTCAAAGCGCGTCTTGCTGGGATAAGCTCTGGTCCGTGCGTGTTTGTTGGAGTGAAGTCGTCTATCTGTGTGGTGTCATCAGTGACTATTGGAGGGTCCTCCGTCACGCCCGCCATGGATATGCTTGAGTATTCCCACAAACGACGCCAATTGTAACTCTGTGCGGGTCGCGTGCCCTGGCGTCCTCCTTGCGTCGTGCCCTGGCGTCCTCCTTGCGTCATGCCATTTCTTCAAGCACAGTCCGTAAATCAGATGATCTAGGCAACTCCGTTTGCCTGGATGATGTCTGGTGCGTATGTGAGGGCCTATAGGTGCTTCCCTCAGTATAAGACCTCAATGATCTCGTTCTCTCAGACCTGGAGTAACGAGTTCTGGAAGTCCTTGATTGAGTGTCACCTGTCCTGAGGCTCCTACTCTTTGCTTGTGATGGCGTGGTATGCCTACCACGATCTTCTGAGTGGCGAGGGGGTGTGTTGCTTTTGTGCCCCTCTCCTGTCGCCACCCCATTTCCTTTTATCTGGCGCTTCATTAATTCCATGTCTGCCGCCATCTTCCTGATTAACTCGTCTTGCTCCTTTACCCGATCCTCCAAAACTTGAGGGTCGATCCTTCGCCTCTGCCTATCAGGACTTGATGAACGACAAAGGCTGTTACCCCGCCTCCCTCTTGCATCCCTCCGGGGGTTCTGTCGCTGGGGCTCTAAATCTGCCATGGGAGAGATAGAAGGCAAACCTTCGCGCCTCCCACCTCCCTCTTGGGTTTGTCCGTCAATGGCGGACTGTGGCAAATCTTCATTGTGTGCCATTGAGTCTAATCTAGCGAGGAAAACTTTGATCAAGAGGTTTTGTTCTTTCTGTGATTCCCACAGACGGCACCAATTGTACGAGCAAGAAATAATCTTCTCGTATAATCCTGTTGATCTAGTCCGCGCTCCTTCAAACGTCGTCGCTTTACTCCCTGAAAACACAAACGTGAGCTAGTCGGCGGGTGTGTGCCGGATACCTCTCCGATGCCTAAGTCAACAAAATAGACAAATAGACAAAAGCTTTGTGTATTCGAGAATCAAAGTTGTGTTACCTCTCCATAGGTGATGTTATGAGCTTTTATAAGTTCCGCGTGGCACAATCCTAGTAGGACTCTTATTCCTCCATGCAGAGTCCTCCTAGGAATCATACTCCTGAAAGATAATGCTTATCTTTCAACACCCCCTTCATTGCTTAAACCAAGTGAGATGGTCCTAGCTCGGTGTCATATCCAAACGACCGAGCTAGCATTGTCATGACACAATGACAATGTAACCGAGCTAACAATACTCATGTTATATTTATCCCGGCGCTTTATGTATAACATGTACCTCGACTTTGCCTGTAGACCGTGCTAACCATAGCGTATTTGAACCGAGCTACTTAATAGCAAGGTCCTAAATAGAAGCCAAAAATACCTCGGCTAAAGATGGTTTGACCGGGCTAACTATCACCGCGCCGACTGTGGTGACTGAGCTAACCACCAAGCTCTTTCGGACCGGGCTATCTACAAGGTTCCTCTGGACCGGACTATTTATAAGGCCCTTTTACTCAGTCCTTCTTACTGTGGCCCACAGAATGGCCCATTACCTAGCTCGGCCCAATTTACATATAAATTACCCTCTCAACTATCATACTTGCTAGGTTTAGCTAATAATACTGTTTTCCATCCTAATTGGCTTGCATCTGTTTCTACGACTATATATTCTGATTTTAAGGGAAGTTGTAGGTCGGGTAAATTTCTACAAATGTCTTTAATTTTTCTTACTAAGACTATATCTTGTTGGTTAAAATATTTTTGTCCTATCAGTGTGGTCTTACTATATAGACGTCCTATTATCTTGCTAAGGTTAGAAATGTACATTTGTATATAATTTAAAATCCCTAAAAATGATTGAAGTTGTTTTGTATCTTCTAATTTATCTGGATAACCTAAAATTTTCTTAACTATGTGGGGTTGTAGCCTGATTTTTCCATCTCCTAACTTCATTCCTAAAAGTTCTATATGAGATTTATTTAATACCATTTTTCTCTTACTGATTATTATTCCATTGTTTATAAATTCTTCTAATACTATATATAAATTATTTATGTGACTATTTTTATCTGGGCTAAATACTAATATGTCATCTATATATACCAGTATAAAACTATATTTATTAAATATACTATCCATTTTACGCTGAAATATGGAAAGTGCATTTTTTAATCCAAAAGGCATTACTAACCATTCATAATGTCCTTGTAGGCAACAAAAGGCTGTCCAAGGTATGCTTTTCTTTTCTATTTTTGTCTGCCAAAATCCTAACTTGCACTCAAATTTGCTAAATATTCTTACTGTCTGTATTCTGTTTATAAGCTGATCTTTATCTGGTATATTATATTTATCATCTTCTGTATTGTTATTTAATTTTTTATAATTTATAACTATTCTAGCTTTCTCTCTTTTTATCTCTGCATGATTTCTAACCATAAATGCGGCGCTCCTATGTGGGCTATTACTAGGTCGAATTACTTCTAAATCTAATAACTCTTTAATCTGTGTTCTAAATTCTTCTATATCTTTGGCGTATAATCTATTTGTGTTGATGTAATCCTATAATCTTTATTTTTTATATCTAAACTAGCTAAAACTTTATTTCCTTCCCAGTATTTCATTGGCTGTTCTCCTAAAAGTTATGTTGTTTCAGCTAATCTTATTATTTCATCTAAATCATTTTCTATTTTTACTGATTTTTTCTTCAGTTTTCCTATTTTTGCAAAAATTAATTATATGTTAACAATTTGTTGAAAATCTTCTATACTCCAAGAGTTGTATTTTTCTTCTAATTCAACATCTTCTATGTTTTTTGATTCAAAATTTTCTATGTCTAGATTTTCTAAAAAAATATTTGCTATCTCTTCATTTAGTATATATTTTTGGACTAGCTCAGGAAAAATGTTTTTACTATATTTTTTGTTTCATTTATTTATTTAGGTAAGAAAATAAAAAATTTATTTTCATTATCATATTTGAATGAGTAAGAAAATATAAAAGACATAAATAAGACGGTTAAGTTATTCAAACTCGACTTGTGTTTGATTTGTTAGATTAACTCGTTATGTAAATAAATTAAATCTAAATATATTCTTAAACTCATTAAATTTTTAAATAAAACTTGAAAGACCTGTTGCTTAGCTCGACTTATATTTAGGTAAGCAATTCGTTTGAGATCGGTTCTTTAAGTAAATAAATCAAATTTAAACATAATTTTAAATAAGTTTTTAAATTAAACTTAAACAATTTACTAGTCAACGCCACTTGACTCGTTTTCAAGATATAAGTAAGAATTTTATTTTATTTCTCTACATTGTCATGCGCAATTTAGATATAATGAAAATGCACAACTAATCATTTTCATTTCTCATCAAATCTTTAAAATTTTAGTGAACAATTAAATTGATATTATGAGCCAATTATCATTCTATTAATTTTTTTAATCTTTTCTTATAATTTCTCATTTAATTTGTAAACCAAACATGAGAGAATTATTTTTATCAATTTTTTTTCTTCCATTAATTCACTTAATCTAAACTTGCTTAATCACTTCAAAAAAATTAATTAAATTATCACTTTATTTGGTGCAATTTATTATAGTCTGTTTAAAAAAATTGATGCAACATTTACTTATAATTTATGAAATAAAATAACTAAATAAATTGAAACAATTAATTATTTAAAAATTGAGAAAATATTACTTTTTACTTATGATTAAACCTTTCATATTTTCCTTTAAAAGTTAAATATATTTTAAAAACTGAATCTCCTAAAAGTGCTTCCATATGTTCCCATATATTCCCACATATCAATTGATTTAAAAGGATTGTTCATCCATGCTTTTACCGTATCTTTTTCTCTTTTTTCTATTACTTCTTGCCATATTTGAGGATCGAATCTTGCTAAATTTAAAAGGGTTCCTTGGTTGATTGTTGGCTATAATTGTATACTCATATCTGGCTGTCTTCGCTTTTTTATGAAATTTATACTTTTTATTAGCATCAGCTTTACTACGTCCTGTGTTGGTTAATGGTCTTCTTCCTCCTAGTTCATAAGGCATTAGTTCTACTGGATCTTCTATCGTATGTTGTTGGTTGCTAGTTCCTGTGCTTTATGTTGTTTGAGTGTTCACATAAAAAGTGTTTTCTATGTTAAATTGTTTAGGTATTTTAAATATTTTATTTATATGTATTTTATCTTCTAAAATATCATTTACATATTCGGTATGAAATTCCTGGTCTAAAAATGACACTGCTTCATCATGAGTATCTCTCCTAGCTATATATTCATAGTATCTGATATCTAGTATTTTATTCATATCACTTAGGGTGAAATTTTCCAAATCTATCTCATCAATATTATATATCTTATTTTGTGATATAGTTTTTTCCTCTATCATTATGTAAAGCTGATTTATGTCACTATGATTATCTTGACTTTCTTCTCTATCTACATTACCAAATTCATCATCTTCAGATTTTTCTAGTGCTTCATATGTGTATTAAGTAAATCTTACTGCATAACTTCCATTTGCTTTTTGATATAATAAATCCTAAATGCCAATCTAGTGCTGCATTATCTTCATAATTATATTTTTTTGCTGGTAGTACCTTTATTCTTTTTGCGTCTAATATCTTAACTATTTGATCATTTGTATGTCTGTAATGGGTATTGTTTTCTGAGACCGCTAAGCCTAAAAACCCTGTGCAAACTAATAAATTCTTTTATCATTTTTTCATTTTATATCCTCTACATTTTATTCCTATTTTTTTATCTTTTTATGAAAAGTTGAGGTTGGTAAAAGGAAATCTGGTGTAAAATAAAGTATTCCTCTTTTTGAATTCATATTTAATTCGTAGCTGCCTAAAATAATTTGTCCTACATCGTTAAATCTATCATCATAAAGACATACAAAAACTTTAGCTCCTAAATTTTCTCTAGTTAAAGCCTTAACTCCTATCACAACTAATCCTAAGTGAGTCATTTTGAGGTGTTCAGTTACAACATATTTATAACTTTCTCTATTTATTAAATTTAGCTATATTTTTTCGTCTTCTTGAGTTACAATAATCATTTGTTCACCATAGTGTTTAAATAAATATTGTTTTTTATGAATTTTTCCTATCTTATATACATATTTAGCTGGAATCAACTCTAATTTTTCCTTTTTAAATTTTCTAGTTGCTGGTTTACATCTATAAATTCTTCTATCCTCATTACGCTTTTTACTGCTACTTCCTTTTACTAATTGTTTAAACATTTTTATTTTCTATAAGTTTTACAAATAGGTTTCTTTGGTAATTTAAGCTTTTAAAATATTTAACTATATTTTCTTCGTTTATTCGAGATTGGGCTTTACTTGCTTGTCTTTATATTCCTTTTCCTTTTTGAAGTATTAATCTTTCTAATGAAGCTAAATGATTTTCTAAACTGTGTAGTTGTTTTGATAATTCTTCAAATTTTTCACACAACCGGATAAGAAATAAAATTTCTATATTATTTTGTTTTACAAATATTTTTTCTGACTGATTTATTCCTTGATAGCTACTAATTCCCTCTGGGTTATTATGAAAGTTTTCCGCTTGTTTTAAAATGACCTGGTTGTAACAACCTGAAAATTTAAGTTGTCACTTAAATTTTATACTAGTATTATGGTTGTATGTGATAATATATTATTAAATAAATAATAATAAATACAGAATCTAATTTGGCATTGGATTATCAAATATAGAATTAATTAGGGATTATTATTTGGGGCCAAATTAATAGAAATATGGAATTATAATACTAGTTGAGCCAAATTAAAGTTAAAGATAGTAAATAAATAAATATAAAAATAAGAGTAAATAAATAATAATATTGATAACAATAATAATTATAATAATGGGTGTGGTAGTAAAATAAATAAATAATTTTCTGTTGGTATACGATAGAGTGTAATTTAATTAGGGATTAATTTATTTATATAAAAGAGTGAGGTATTAATTTTAAAGTAAGTTATATTATACCTTGAGTTACCATAGTATGTTTTACGTATGTTTTGACTTACCATAATTTATTTTATACAAGTTATGTTTTATAAATTATATTAATATTTCGATTACGTGGATTATTTCCTGACCCATATTTGCTTATATTGAAACTTGTAGATAGGTTTGTTTAAATTGTAAGGAATATTTGACTATGATCTTATAAATAATTATGTTTTGTAAGTACCACCACGAGAGTCCCACGCCTTGGGCGACTTAAATAACCATTGGCTTCTGTTTGGTCCTTTGTGGCCCTCTATTGTCATGGATCTATTGACCTTTGTTCTGTGCGGAGATAAGTGCTGCACTATTATGGGAGCCACCTCTATAATCCGTACGAGCCACCTGTTGAATCCGTACCTCTGTTCTGACTGTTACTCCTGTGACCTCTGTTCTGTTTTGTTCAGTACCGTGGTTATGGTTATTTATTTACATAATTTCAGTTTTGCTACTTAAATGATTATTTGTTCAGACCAAGTTATCTTAAATATTTTAGTTACATAACTATCCATGGTTTTTTTCTGTCCCTTATATTTTTGGCATAATATTTCTTACTCTGCCATGTGCTTATTGCTGTTTACCAATTTTCAGGAAACAATGTAATTCCGAAATAACTTTTGAAAAGTCTCAGACGCGGGGCTGTGGAATAGACACACACAACATTTTATGATATTTTTATATGTAAATATCGGCATTTTTGTTCAATAAATTTTGTAATAAAAATAGAAGTTCCGATAATTATTTTGGTACCCTGACTTAAATATTATTTCCGCTCGCGTTTATTTATTTGTTCAAGAATTGGCCGGAGGTAACTTTAGTTACTGGCTATCACGATATTTAACCCTTGGGTACGGAGAGCGGGCCGTGACACTGGTAATCTTTGTTAGCTTTTTTATCACTACTCATAAATTAAGATCTTATTAGTTGTTCTAAAATTTCTAATTTTTGTTTTAAATTATCATGAATTTAGTTGATCTGTTCTATTTGTCTAGCTATTTGATTTATCTGATTATGAATTTTTTCAATTAGTTGCTTAAATTCTAACTTTATTTGCTTCGAGCTACTAATATTTATGGCTGAAATTAGAGTTTCTATTTCTAGCTTAGTAGGGAATTTTTCTAAATTTAAATCTATTTGTTTTTGAAGGATTGAACTACACTGATTTTTGATAAAATCTAATTTTTTTTTATCTTAATCTTTAATTATACTGCGAGTATTACGAAAATGGTCCATAGATGAAGTAAAAAATTACTGATTTTATCTACGTCCTTTTTAATATTTTCTGAAAATTAATCTGATAATCTATAATACCATTTAGCTGAGAATTATGTTCGCTAAGTAACTGATGTATAAAAGCACCTTCAAAATTACAACGAAATCTATTTTTATTTATATGAATGTGATGGTTATAATTACTGAGTTCTAAATCTAAGTATTCTACTCTTTTCATTCACAAAATTAAATCATACCTTAAAATTATTAAAAACTACTGTAATATGAAACTTATAACTTAAATTGTCTGAAAATAAAAACTACTCTATTTTCGTAAGTAAAATGTGTAAATTAATTTAAGCTGTCCCAAAAAAAAGAAAAGAAAAGAAAAGGTAAAGGAGGAAATTTTTTTTTGCAAAAGTGACCTTATGAGAGAGAAAGAGAGAAAAAGAGTCAACCCAACAAGAAGGGAACTCCAAATCTAGCATTGATCTGAGGTGTAATTACCAAATTGTCTTTTAAATTGAACTGACAAATATTTGCCTAATCTATGATAGCATAACGTTAACCTCGTCACAATTTTTGCAGATAAACCAATTGATACCAACCACTAAAGGTCTGTTCAATGTGAACAATTGACTTTTAAAAAGTATTTGCAACTGAAAATTTTATACAAAAAAAATATATATTTTTTTGCAAAAGTGACCTTATGAGAGAGAAAGAGAGAAAAAGAGTCAACCCAACAAGAAGGGAACTCCAAATCTAGCATTGATCTGAGGTATAATTACCAAATTGTCTTTTTAAATTGAACTGAAAAATATTTGCCTAATCTATGATAGCATAAGGTTAACCTCGTCACAATTTTTGCAGATAAACCAATTGATACCAACCACTAAAAGTCTGTTCAATGTGAACAATTTACTTTTAAAAAGTATTTGCAACTGAAAATTTTATACAAAAAAAATATATATACTTAAAATAATATTAAATTGTGCCGATAATGACGGTGTTTTGATTAGAGTTTTGCGAAGGCTAAGAAGTCGCATAATTTTGTGTGAAAATTTTGTACAAAATATCAAATTGTTGATAATTGGTATTCATGTTACATTAATTTTTTTTTTTATTTTTATATATACATTGACATTTGTTGTCATACAATTCACACTAGTTTTGCTGACTATGGGATCAAAATTTTTGAAATTGCAACCTAAATATGGATCCCCTATCACAGATTACATCTTCAGTTTGAAGCCATAAGTCTTCAATTTGAGTAATTATCATTCCTAACATATTCATGAAATAAGCATAAGAAAAATTACATAATGCATTCCCATTAAAAGCTTATAAAAATAATTGATTAAAATTTTGTTTGTAATGATTATGGGTTGGATGTGATGTTTTGTTTGTTATGGCTAAAATAGCCTATTTTGTTTTTTGTGGCTAAAATAGCCAAAAAAGCCTGCAAACCCACTTGCCAAACACAGTACATCTTCAGTTTTGAAGCCATAAGTCTTCAATTTGAGTAATTATCATTCCTAACATATTCATGAAATAAGCATAAGAAAAATTACATAATGCATTCCCATTAAAAGCTTATAAAAATAATTGATTAAAATTTTGTTATACTTTTTTCTGGTACATTATATCTTAATATAATAAAATGCAATGAATTAACAATAAAGTAATCTTATAATACAAATCCTATTCTGTCTTTAATTAATAATAATAAAATCAAATTGGACCTTCTTGATGCCTTGTCTTTGGGCCATTGTAATTTTATTTTGATAAGTCCAACAGTTGCTCTCGTAATTCTTGTTAATATCATCGTTCAAAAAAATCAAATTAAAATTGGATTGGATTAAGTTTATGTTAAAAATAAAAAATAAGAAATACAGAAAAATAAATTTATATATTTTTGTAGACAAACATGATCAATTATTTTAACACAATCTAAAAAACGAACAGTTCAAATCACTAATACAAATACTAGCTAGGCAAGGCTAATTGAATAACTATCATTAGTCATATTTATTATTAGTGTAGTGTTGATACACGAGATAATAAAAAAATAAAAATGTTAGAGATCTCAAAATTTTTATAAAATGTTTTACATGGGTGTGAGATCCACATGTGAGTCTCACACCTATGTGAGACATTTGGTAGAAATTTTGATAAAATTTTTGGAGTCTCTAGCATTACTCTAATAAAAAATGAGTTTTGCTACATCCTCATTTCATCACCCCCAATAATTGAATATGTGACAAATTAAAAATTGACACATATCATTCTACATAAGGGTGAAATTGTGGGAGTTTTATTAGGGATCTCAAACATTTTTCATAAAAAAACATTATAAGAAAATATGGTCACAAGATCAGTATTGTTAACTGGACTATACTTCTCCTCAATATGAACTTGATCATCGTATTTAAAATTAGGTCGATCGAAATTATAATTTTATCATATTTATTTACAAAAAAATATATGGGATTTTAAAAAAATTATTGCTCATTTTTTTTTTTTGGGTGATTAATGAGATGAAAGGAAAAAAGTTACGATTATCAAATCAATATAATTTTTGCATGAATGATATATACGAATAATCTTACAAATAAACTGTTTGGATCACTAAAAAATAAAGGGAAAATTTCAAAAAAGTGAAAACTTAATTTTTTTTTACTCCAACTAATGAAGGTCCAAGATTTATTTACATAATTAAATACACAAATCACTTATACCTTCGTCATTTTGTAATTATTTTTTCACTATCCACTTTTTTAATATGTAAATAGACCTGACTTTAATAGACCTGACTGCTGAAGCATGGATTTGACTTCAGGTTTGTATGTAATGGCACAGCCTTTTGAAACTTTAAGGAATTTTCTTTTAGGTCCTTGTATATGGCATAATTTTACACATGCCTAGTTGTCCCTGCCTTGAGGTCGTATCTGCCATGACTTCCAATCCACCCCCAACCAAGAGATTTTGATTGGTGTCATTGATTACCAAACACCTAACTGTAAAAAACACAATATGTGACTTTGTGCAAATAATGTGAAAGGTTAGGCCTGCTTGTACACAATCCATCCTTCATGCCTCCTTTATTAATAGGGAGTAAGACTGTTAATGTCCTTTACATTTGAGAAGACACGAGGCATTTTAACCAAGGAAGAAGCATACTTTTAATTTTTCCATATCATGGAGCTTGTAACAATTGAAATGTGACGACGTTGTCTCACAATTATCTAAAATAAATAAATCATAAATCACTTATACCTGCGTCATTTTGTAATTATATTTTCACTATCCACTTTTTTTAATATGTAAATAGACCTGACTTTAATAGACCTGACTGCTGAAGCATGGATTTGACTTCAGGTTTGTATGTAATGGCACAGCCTTTTGAAACTTTAAGGAATTTTCTTTTAGGTCCTTGTATATGGCATAATTTTACACATGCCTAGTTGTCCCTGCCTTGAGGTCGTATCTGCCATGACTTCCAATCCACCCCCAACCAAGAGATTTTGATTGGTGTCATTGATTACCAAACACCTAACTGTAAAAAACACAATATGTGACTTTGTGCAAATAATGTGAAAGGTTAGGCCTGCTTGTACACAATCCATCCTTCATGCCTCCTTTATTAATAGGGAGTAAGACTGTTAATGTCCTTTACATTTGAGAAGACACGAGGCATTTTAACCAAGGAAGAAGCATACTTTTAATTTTTCCATATCATGGAGCTTGTAACAATTGAAATGTGACGACGTTGTCTCACAATTATCTAAAATAAATAAATAAAGAGATGGATTGCGTTATTTAGAATTATTAAAAATATATTTCAATGCCTATATGATGGAGTCAGCTGAATTATGTTGATGTCTTATGTTCATTGTGCGCAAGTCCATTTACTTTTAGAAATTTGTTATGAAAGGTTGAAATAATATAGTTGATCACTAGTTTAACCTCATCAAATTGGCAGTAGTAGCATTAAAGTAAAATTAAAAGTTTGCCTTGGTCACCAATATAGAGCAAGAGAATCAATTTTTAGGTTCTTTCACCTAGAGGTGAGCTCCCTTTATTGGTTAAATTTAGTGTGAGAATATCCTTTCTAAAAGTTAGGTTATTGTAGATGGCTGTAGAACCATGGTGGCTATTTTTCTCCTCATTTTTGGGAGGGTATATTGGTGCGTGAAGTGGCTTCAATATAATTAATGACTGAACTTGAAAGAGTTACATGAAACCATCGAGGACTTATTTAGCTTTGAAGTTATTATTGATTCTTACTTTTGTGGAAGCACTTTTCCATTATTTTGGGCTTTGTAAAGCATCACAAGTTCATAACTGGTTGGCTATAGTTTTTTTTTTTTTTTTCTTAACTTTTTTTTTTTTTTACTGGTTTTTCGGCTTTGAGTATCATATATAAGACCAGATTGAGTCACTTTCTTCACAATTGTCATTATGCATCATGTGCCCCTAATTTTTTTAAATTTTATACTATGTTATTTTGAAGCTGTGAAGCTATTTTTCTATTTATTTATTTATTTATTTTTATTTTATTTATTTATTTATTTATTATTATTATTATTATTATTATTATTAAAAAATGAGTCTTGGGCATAGAAAGATAGAAATAGAAAGAGTGGGGATGATTGAGATGCTGTGCCCTTTTGAATTGGAGATGCTTATCTTTTGATTTTTGTTAATGCCATAGATGTTGGTAGTCATCATTTCTAATTTACTAATCTGTGTACATTGCCTTTTGGGGATAATTTCCCGCTTTTGTTTGCTTATGTGAGCTCTTGTTTTCTTAGGAAGGTGATTCAATGTTAAAAGATTGTGTTTGGGAGGCTATTGTGAAATCCTTTGCAAGCCAAATGAAGTCTGCTTTCACTGCATCAAGCTTTGTCAAAGAGATATTTACTATTGGGTATCCAAAGCTATACTCCATGATAGAGAATCTTCTAGAAAGAATTTCACGTGACACAGATGTCAAAGGAGTTTTAGCTGCTGTAACCTCGGAAGGAAAAGATCAAATGGTTGCTGCCATTGAAATATTTCAGACAACTTTCTTGGCCCCTGCTTGAGCTGCCTATCAGATCTTGTTACTATTGTGTTTCTAGTGTCAAGTCGTCGAAGTGTACCCTCCAAAGAACATATATCTAGAATTATATCACGCATTTAGGAGAAAATTAGCAAAGTTCTGCTTTTGCTTTCTGAAAGAGCAGAATACCAGGTACTTTCCTTTTTTAGTTTTATCAAACAGGATTACTACTATTTGTAGCAATTAATGTTTTAGCCTCCTTATCCTTTTCAAAGCACCCTTCAATTCAATTCTCCTGGAAAGAGTTGAACCCATGACATCCCCTTGGGACTAAGCTCTTAGGAAAGTCATGCTGGCCAACTAGACTACACCTAGTTGGTTATGTTTACCCTACACCTAGTTGGTTATGTTTACCCTGGGACTTGCCTGATGAATATAGTAGGGCAGTGGGATGAAAATCCTCCTCTCTTTTTTCTTGGCAAGAAGTTATTGTTCTCTCACTGTTAGTACTTCTTTTTATTTATTTATTTATAAAGAGTATCTTTTTGGGTTGTATTTTAAATTTATCAATCCCATTTGATTATATTTCAGTGCTTGACCCAATTGGAGGAGTTCATTGTTTTTTTTGGTTCTCATCCTTTGAGCTATAGCTAGCTAAGGCTTAATGGACTAGAATGCCTTCTATGACATCAAGTAAATAATCAATTAACTAATTTGATAAGTTGAAAAAATAGGGCGCTATGTGTAATAACCCTGACCCCAGATTAACGTTAATTCATGCTTAGTTAAGCCTAACAATAATTTAGGAAGGATTTGGAACTAATTTGCATGAGTATTTCATGATTTTTGTGTTTATATCTGTTAGGCGTAGAAATATCTGTTAATGTTTTAGTTTTGAATTGCGAATTGAAAGCCTTATCGACGCCCGATTTCGAAATTGGATTGATATATGTGCTAGTTAGGATTTATAGAATTTTATGGTATGTTTAATTAAAATTTGGTTCGGAACGATTAAATTAAATTAAATAATGCTAGGTTAAACATAGGTCAGTTGAATGCAAGTAATTACATTTTTGCCCCTTAGTGGGCCACTTTGTTCAATCTTGATTAGGAGCTTTTGATACATATCTCAGCCATTCTTTTTTAGACTCCAAACCGTGAGAAAGAGAGAGAGTGAGAGAAGCTTGGTTTCATCAAAAAATTTGGCTTGGAAATCTGAGGATTTGTAGAAGAACTACACAATTGAGCTAGCACACCTTGAACTCAAGACCTAAAGGTAGAGGATTCACCCTTTTAATTATGAATGTGAGTTGTTCTTGCTAGGTTCATGGTGAGATTGGTATTTAAAGGCAAGATTTAGCTCTAGGTGTGGTTTTGAGAGTCCATCCAGGCATGCATGCATAAATTTCCATGCTTTGAGTTTGAATTCTAAGATTTCTTCCATACATGTGTTCATTTCACTCACATTTTGGTGATTCATCTTGTTGTCCACCAAATTATCAAGTTTGATCATGTTTTGAAGAGCCTTAGCTAAAAAATGTACTTGCATGTGATGTTCATAAATTGATTTTGAATTTAAGTTGAGTTTGTGCAAAATTGATATCCTTTTGGGCCATGATTTCTTGAAATGATCTTGTAAACATGTTTTATGAGTTACCAAGGGTTTTCCAAAGTTTTGGCCTAGAAAAATGAGTTTTGGGATGGTTGAATGTTGAATTTCATGTTTGGAGGTCAATCTGGATTTTTCAGAAATTTGACCCACGCTCGAGCGTGAAGCCTGAGTACATGCACTTCCGCTCGAGCAGCGAGAGTCACGCTTGAGCGTAAAATGCGTATACCCAGAAGTTTGTGTGTTTTGCAGTCCGCTCGAGCGGGGGAAGCCACGCTCGAGCGAGGGTCTGAGGAACATGCTCGAGCGGGGGTCGAGCGCCCGTCGAGCGTGAATTTCATGCATCCAGCACTTTTTCATAAGTTGCAGTTCGCTCGAGCGGGGAAGTCCACGCTCGAGCGGAGCTTCTTTATCTGCATGTCCGCTCGAGTATGGACCTTATCTTCAGCAAAATTTGAGAAATGGTTTTCAATGCATTCTTGCATCCTCATTCCATCCTAGGCATTCCTAGGCCATGTTTAAGACCCCATAATGAGGATAAGAGATTAGAAACGCACTAAGAGCAAATGACATAAGTTATGTGCAATTCGAACGTGTGTTTCAAGTGTGTGTTCGTATGTGTGTTCATGTAGGTCACGCGCCTCAGAACAAGTGAAGGGCCGCCTTACCATCTAGTTAGGGCTACCAATCATCTGTGAGTAATAACTTTGTAAAGTTATGTTTAATGTTAAGTATTTTCTGAATATTATGATACGAAGTAATTAGTTCTCTGAAACGCTATGCTATATTTGAAATGAATGAATGGTTGTCCAAAATTCTGAAAGTTATTCGTGGCATCCTTAGCATCATATGATATGCGTCCCTTTATGGGTTATCAGGTCCCCTTCCTTTATGGGTCATTAGGTCCCTTGATGGGTCATTAGAACGTCTCTGTGCACATGAGTCATCAGAATGCCTTTAAGGCCGTCCCTTTATAGGCCATCGGATTTGTTAACGCTAAGGGATCTACCACGTATGATTATATGCAAAATCTGAATATGGTAATGATTATGAATATGATTGTGAATCTGTTTCTGATAAGAATTTGATTTCTAACTCTGTGATGGACATCATTCATTAAATCCTTTACTCTGTTATTATTCATTGGGCTTTAGCTCACAGTTTATATTATGTATGTAGGTGAGCCGACGTGTGACCAGGGCCAGAGTTGACGGCCTTTTGTTCTGTTTTGTCAACCAACCGTTGTGCCTCCCGAGGAGGTTCCGATCGAAGTCTAGTTGTATGGCTATTTTTTTTTTTGTACTTATGCTAGGTTCTGAATGTTTGTAAAGTCAAGTATTGGGAACTCCACTTATGTAAATGTTTTGTAAATATTGAGGTCCTCCGACCGACATGCTTGTGCATATATATATAAATAAGTTTTAAAATGTTCTATCCCATGTACGCTATCACAGCTTATTGGACCTTGTCTATTTTGTATTATTCCTTCCGCAGCCCCTTATTATTTGCTAATCTGTTCAGAGGCCTTTGGTAATCCACGGATTACTAGCTGGTTACGGTGCTAAACCTACAGGGGCGGGTTTGGGTCGTGACACTATGAATGCTTGGTTGAGCACTATTTGTTTGGAGATATTTTGGTGAGATGTTTGTATGTGCTTATAATAAATTTGTAGTTATCCATCTTCTAGTGTTTCTGTCTAATAGTCTCACCTTCAAGAATTTACATCTTCCTTAGATTGGTATGGTGTTGTTTTAGGGCTCTTACACTTTTCCCAAGTTACTTTGATGTGGGAGGGATGCACAAGGTTTGTGGCGTATAGTGAAGGCCATTGGAAGCCCATATAGTAGTAAAGATTGCTTCTAGATAGTCCCAGAACTTCCCTCTTCTCCTGATTGTGAACTACAACCTCTCTTATGATGAAACATAGAGCTACATTGATTGATATTATCAGCATCACTTGATTTGAAAATACCCAAATGAACTGACATCTTCTTTGAATTTTTATCACTTGATTTATCATGAATTGACAGGAATAAACTCTTTGGATTATCACGGTGATTTTGACCTCTAACTTTGTCAACCTTGATATCTTTTATAGCGATTCCGATTTTGACCCGTCACTTATTGTATTCCGGGCTCACGATGGTATGGTTAGAACGGTTATTCATGTCTTGTTTCCCTTGTCTCCTCTTATCTTGGTTATCGAGTTGTGGTTGTGTGTTTGGAACAGGTTGGAGGCTTGTTTTTCCAAACTTGTGATGTCCAGATTTTGGCTCTTCCACTCGAGCGGGCATTCTTGCGCTCAAGCGAGCTTCACAAATTTTGCTTTATCGCTTGAGCGGCCATTCTTGCGCTCGAACGGGATTTGTCAACTCCCAGTATTTTTGCAGGTCTACAAATACTGGGAGAGTGCATTGGACACTCGAGCGTCCAGTCTCGAGCAGGAGTCTTCGTCTGCAAAACTTATGAAAATGTGTATTCTATGCTCGAACGCCACCTTTCACGCTCGAGTGGAACTTTGTATATGTATGTTTATTTGGGAGAAGAAAGGGGATGTACTCCATATGTGTGATTATGTGTTTAAATACATTGCATATGTATGATCGTGTGGGAGGAGAAAGGGGTTGGACTCCATTATAATTAAGTTAGTCGGAGTGTCCTGGGTGAAAGTCCTGAAATTATACATGGGTGTCGATCCTCCACCGATAGCTCAATACAGATAGCTCAATACAGCTATCGGTGGAGGATAGCTTTGATAGTTGTAGAAATTGCATGTGGATTAGGTGAATTGGAGCTATCCCATGGTTGTTTATCATTAAATATGATCATGTTGTAAATACATTGTATATGTATGTTTATTTGGGAGAAGAAAGGGGATGTACTCCATATGTGTGATTATGTGTTTAAATACATTGCATATGTATGATCGTGTGGGAGGAGAAAGGGGTTGGACTCCATTACAATTAAGTTAGTCGGAGTGTCCTGGGTGAAAGTCCTGAAATTATACATGGGTGTCGATCGTTGTAGACCGCCCGAACTCCGCTCCGCTCGCGAGGGCGCGAATTGTAGTTCTAGCTACAACAGTTCGGACTCCTGTCATAGTTCTGAATCTAATCTCACAAAGTGCAATGTAAGACTGATAAATCACCAAAGAGTCCAAATCTGACAAATCGTTTTGGAAAATCGATTTTAATCAAAAAGCACCAAACATGGACTGCTTTGCCAGATTTCAGAGTCGCCACCTAAATATTTTGTTTTGGGAAATTTAGGACACCTTGACTCGTGCCTAAAGCCACGTGTCCGTCATCACCAAAGTTGCCTCGGCTTGGGAACTTGGGTACGAGGGGGGAAGGTCATGAAATGAGCACCCCCGCTTGCCCGATCAAAGGATCGGCCTTTACTAACATGATATGTTGTTTTTGAAAACATATGTGTTCTTATTCCGGTTTATTAGCTAATCTTACTACGTGATGTGCACAGCATACAAGTATAGACTAGATCACCTAAATTGGAACAAAACATCTCATGTTTGCTTGTTTGAAAATGGTTTGAAGGTGCTACTCGCAAGTAGGCTAAGACGCGGATTTTGCCACCCTCAAGTGGGCTTAGAAAACATGATGATTTGCCACTTCAAGTGGGCTTAAAACTCGCATTTTGATGAATTGTTCCAATTCAAGCAATCCAACCTTCATCCACAGGCATTCATGTAGTTATATCAGTTAAGCAAATAGCCTCATGGCAAGCATGCTAACATGGCAACATACACATCTCATGCAGTATGCTAAAGCATAAAAGCTTACCTAGTACTCCGAGCTAAAACAAAAGCTAGTTAGTAATCAATGCATGATCCTAGCTATGTTAACAATGCCTAATGCAACACATGCAAAAATGCAGCTACAATAGGCTCGGCTATTCTAAGATGTCATGTGAATGCAACTTGATAATATGTATTCAAATTGGTATTGAGATACAATGCAGTTTGTATGATACGCCGAGCCCGGTGCATGCAAGACAGATGAATGAATGCAAACATGCAAAGCATAAGGATGCTAATTGAAATATGCCTTAATCTAACCACCGAAAGCTGATAAATAAAAGGGAGAAAGAAATGGGGGTTGGAAGACATGCATCACACACACGCACACTTATCACAACAGTTGTGCCCTCTCGACGGAGGGTCCGAATAATAAGCTAACTAGCTAATCTAAGCTAATTAAACTAATTATTACAAAACAAAAACTAATTAACTAATCCTAGTTTATTAATTAGTTATTACAACACAAATTGATTAGCTAAGTGCATCAACTAATTAAGTACAAAACCAAAGCATTAGCTAGCTAAGCAAAACAGCTAATTAAAGCAGTAAAGATAGGCCCCCGGGGGTGAGAAGTGCATGCATGCTCGGTCGCCTCGTTCGGAAATCCATCGTTATGTCCCAACTTGCCTCTGTTTGCAATTGATCTCAGAACACTGCACAAAGCTCCAGATAGCTTCTACTTCATCATGGAGACCTCCAGCAAGGCTGCCGACCACTTGTTGGTGTTGTAGACCACCTGTAGACCACTTAAGTTTGCTGCAGGCCAGAAAAAGTGGTCGACTAGCTACTTTTTCTGGTTCTGCACAACTCCATTTTGCTGTAACAGAGAACAAGAAGGGGCACAACAATGTATTTGCAAGATATGTGTGCACAACCACCCTCCCTATCATTTCTTAAGCTCAAGGGAGTGTAGTTCTCGACTCTCGGACCACCAATCGAGCATCGCAATGCACGATAGCCGAGAAGCCAAGATTGCATAATTCAATGTTAATGAATGCATAAAACATGGGTGTCGATCCTCCACCGATAGCTCAATACAGATAGCTCAATACAGCTATCGGTGGATGATCAAGAGGGTCGGCGACCGAGAAATGAGGCACGTTTCATCACTTTAAGTATGAAACGTCCCTTGTTTCTCGTGTTTGGACTAACACCCTATCCAAACACAATGCAATGCAACAACATGCCAAACACAATGCAATGCAACATAAGCATGTCAAAACAAAGTCCTTAAGCATTGAGGCACACAACACTAAGGCTATACAATGCAATGCACAATGGACTAAACCAACCCCAAATAGACTTCATGCATGCCAAGATAATGGCCAAAACACTCTTAAAAGATGGCATGAAAGGCTAGAAAATGCATGCTCATGCATTGACTCACCAATTAAGCATAAGAGTACAACTCTCAAAAGTGCTCATGGAGTGACAAATGTAAGAGTGTAGCCACACTATAAGCACTGAAATCATGTATGAAATGATGCCAAATCATCCAAACAACATAAGCATAGCATGCTAGGAGGCCTAAGGCACAAAGCTACCACGAAGGACTACATAAGAGGCATGCAATATATGGCACAACTGAATGAACTAGCCATAGACAGACCTCAAATAGGTCAAAACAAAGACCAAAACATGCTGAAATGGGAGCTCAAAAGTCTAGGCATGCATGCATGCATACAAGCTAGGCCACAAACGAGGCAATAATGCATGACCCTTAGAGGCACTCAAAGGGTGAAAGAAATGGGAACATGACAATGCTATATGCTCTAAAATAACATGTTAAAGGATGCCAAATCCTGCACATGTCACAAGCATGTTATGGTGCTCAAAACTCAAGGCTAGCAAGGCCAATTGCACTACAGCTATGCAATACAAGAACCATATGACCAAGGCAACCCCAAATAGTCCTAGAGCATGCCAAAATGATGCTAAAACATGCATGGAGCAAAGCTAAAACAAGCTAGCATGAAGGGCCAAAACATCAAGTAGGCTAGGCCAATGAGCATGATTACACTACACCTACCAAAACCAAGCATGAGATGACTTTACCAACAAAAATCAGAGTTGTATTATGGCAAAATAACACCCAAAACACATTGATATGGCAGCCCAAAAGCCTAGGCAAGAGGGCATACATAAAGGCTCATACTTAAGGCATAAAGCACAAACCCTCTAAAGCATTGAAAGAGTGAAAGATGTGAGGGCATGACCACACTACATGCACTAAAATCACATATCAAATGATGCCAAATCATGTAAATAGTCCAAGCAATGCATGCTAGTGACTTGGAAACTCAAAGCTTGTGAACTAGAATGCACTATGGCTATACAAAGCAAGGTATGCATGACCAAAACAACATAAAACAGAGCTTAAACATGGCAAAACATGAGTAAAAGCTTCCTGGAGTGGAGCCAAAAGCATGCTAGAATGATGGTCCAAAGCATGATGCATGTTAGGCTAGTGAATGAGATTGCACTACAAGTACAAGGAGCATGCAAGAGGCTATCAAACCAACCCAAAACAGAGCAAAGGTATGCTAAATCAACACCAAAAACATGCTGAGATAGAGCCAAAATGGGCTAGCAAGAAATGCTAAAACATGAGGCATACAAGACTAGTTTGTGAGGAATACACTACAAGTGTAAATAGCATGCAAATAGCGACTTTACCAAGCCAAAACAGAGGTATGCCATACTGAAATAAGGCCAAAAACATGCTAAGATGGAGCCCAAACAAACTTAACAAACATGCTAACTTGGTGAGCCATCAACACAAGCACACAAGAGGAAAGGAGGGGGGACAGCCCCCTCCTATTTGAGGCCTCAAAACTAAGTTTCCACCACTGAAATTCCCCTGAAATTCAGTGGTAGAAAGTCCAAATAAAGGTGATCACAAGGGTCTAAAGTGATGGCCCAAAATAAGGCAAAACAAGGCACGAAAGGGAATAGATCACCTCCAACACCAAAGAGACCTAAACAAACATCTTAAATACTGAAAATCAAAACTTTTTGCAGTAGAAAGTTAGGCCTAAAAAAACATGCAAATAGGGCCAAATAAGCAATGAACACAAAGCTTAAAAGAGGGCTAATGACTCACCCTCGTAGAACCACTTCAAGGAAGCAACTCCAGCAACTTTCTGAGCTAAAAACCAACTCTTTAGTTCAAACAAGACCCTCAGGTACCCCAACAACAAGGGTGTGGTCTTTCACTATGTGTTTGTGTTCAAAAGTGTGAAGAAACTACACTTTCAAGCACAAATATGAGACAAACGGAGAAATATAGAGATAGATGTGTATGTATAGCTCTAAGCCAAAATTCTGAACCTAAGGCAAGAGGGAGGAGGCTCCCTTATATAGAAAAATCATGCATCAAGCTTGTTGAACAAGCTTTAGGCTCCAAGAAATCCCTCCATACACGTGTATGGAGGATGCCTTCTGTGCCTAACAGCAGGCACAGCTGGCAAGAAAATATTTGCAAGAAACTGCAGGAAAGCTGCCAACCAATTGAAGTGGTCGGCTAGCTACTTGCACTGGTCTGCCGACCATCACAACTGGCCTGCAAGGAGACCAATTGGTCGGCAAGGGGGGGAAGGTGGTCTGCACCAAGAAAGCAAGGTGGTGGCATGGCTGCCGACCACTTTTGGTGGTCCAAAGACCACCAAGACCAGTTGGCCGACCAGAAAACTGGTTGGCAGGCAGGAAAAGTGGTTTTCAGGGAGAGAAACTGGTCTACAACCCCTATTCTACCCTCCAAGCAAGGAAAACAAGGTTTGTGCCAAAAACAAACCAAAAAGGATGCAAGACAAGAGTCCACGGGTCAAGGCACGCAACCGAAAACCTCGAAAACTAGTCTACGGGAGGGAAAAGTGGTCTACGGCCACAAAAAGTGGTCCGCAAGACCTCAGTGTCCCTCTAGACCAAGGCAACAAGGCATGGTTAGAAAACCAAGCCAAGAGGAGAACGATAAGAGGTCCCGAGACAAGGCGCGCGGCTGAAGGCTCCGAAAACCGGCAACTAGTCTACAAGAGGAAAAAGTGGTCTATGACCAAAAAAAGTGGTCTACAGACCTCTCTGTCCCTCCAGGGAAGGGAAACAAGGCATGGTCCACAAACCAAGCCAACACACAAAGAGTTCAGAGGCCCGGAGGCAAGGCACTCAGCCGAAAACTCTGGAAACTTGAAACGAGCATAAAAATGCGCGACTATCGAGCGCTCAATCGATGACGTCTGAGTCTTAAGGTCGGTCAAAAATGGGGTGTCTACAATCCTGTGGATGAAATATCTGTAAAATGGCAATTATACATGGGTGCCGACCCTGCGGACGAAATATCCGTAAAATGGCAGTTTGAAGTGTTAATGTGTTGATTGTGAAATTGTTGAACCTTTGAGTTTGTAGTCTCATTTGGGTTAGTGAGAAATAATGAAGTTGGCTTATGCATTGAAATGAATTGAAGGAAATGAATGAAAATGAATGTGAACTTGATATTTGCTAACTATATAAAAGGTGAATATTTTGTTCCTAGCATTGTACTTGCACATTGCACATATACCTTTGTTAAACCTCATATACTGTGTTAGATTATTCCTACTAGGCTGTGGCTCATCCTATTTGGGAAAAACATTTTTAGGTAATGATGGCATGCCTCCACCAAGGCAACAACATTGGAGGGACTTTTGGGAAGTAAGAGCTTCTTTATTTTGATTATGTATTTTTGTATAGCCAAGGGCTTAAAATGTATTGAGCAAAGCTCATTTTTGTTGTAACCAAGTCAAGGCTCGGAAATGTGTAAGCTAATAAGGCATTTATTTATGTTAAACACTTTTGTATCATTAACTATATGAAATGGAAGGGTTATCTACTCTGATTTATGTAGTTATTGTGTATGTTTTGAGTTGTATCTATTGTATATTTTGGGGGCGTTACATCTTTCGAGACATTGGGTATTTGAGAAAGAGGATACTTGTCTAGTATTCTTCTAGATTTTCTTTGAAATGTGACCCACAAAGATAAGATATAGACTATCAAAATTATGAATACACCAACACATATACCAATTACAACACAAAGTTTTAGACCCAGAAACGATGTTTTCCTTGATAATTCCAAATTCAGACTCCTAGATGACATTTTCGGTGACTTAGACACAACAAAACAAAAATTATGTTCCCCTCGCTTAGTTCTTGGACTGCAATGCAAAGTTAAACGATTGTCACCTCAGTGCCAGAAACATGTTAATTTCTTCACAAATAAACATCTTGATTTTTTAATGATCAACAACAGAAAAATAAAATAAAATAATAAAATAGAAGAAGAAGAAGAAGAAGAAGAAGAAGAAGAAGAAGAAGAAGAAAGAAAGAAAGAAATATTATTAGAAAAGAAGAAAAATGTAAGACAAACGGGGAACAAAGATGAGTCTGAGAAAAGAAAACAAAAATAAAGACAACCAAATTCTTGCACTACAAAATCACACACTCCCCTCATATCTCTAGAGACCACCATGCGCGCATGCACATACAAAATAATAAAAAAAAGGAGTGAAATTCCACTAAAGGGAGTGAAGACTGAAACCCAAGAATATGACCGGCAACAATTTTATCCCATAAAGAGTCCACCTTTTCAATCAAATCCTCAAAAAACTCAGCATTATGCTCCAACCAAATAACCCAAAAAAACTGCACAAAAACCACAATCCCATTACAATATTGTTTTATCGTTGCATCCAAAACTCCACAAATCGATCAAAAGCATTTGGGAACATGACGATAGAGCTACCTTACAATCTTGATGTCCAAAAACACTAGATTTTTCCTTAAGTTTTAGATGTGATATTTCGTATTTACAAATAATTTTTGTGCATAAAAAGCTATTGCATCCTCATCCAGATTCAACAACTCAAACCCAAAAAGATTAATGTAAAACTACCTGAGCAAATTTTAAAGGGGAAAATGATTCTGAGCCTGTTTTGAACAATATATTAACGAGTAAATAAAAATTAACAATGTATGGGGATAAAATTTCAAGATATTTAAGTACACTAAAGTTGACAATCCCATGAAAAAGAACAATGTTCCTTAACAAACTATTTTCTACTGTTTCAGCAATTAACAAATCAAGAAAAACCCAAATTCATGTAATCCCAACAAATAAGAAATTACACAGTGATTTCAACATTGTGGGAAAAAAAAAAAAATCACAACCCATAAATCACCAATCTGTTTTTTACAGTGATCCTTGGCAGACTATTTTCTACTCTTTCAGCCATTAACAAATCACAGAAAACCCAATTTCAACCAGGCAATACAAATAAGAAATCACAGCAATTTCAACTTTTTGAGAAAAACAAACACAACCCGTAAATCTCCAATTTTCTTATCATGAATCACAATCTACAAAAATGGGAATAAAATCTAACAAAACATTTCATATGATCCTATGAAAAGAACATAAAAGTGAAATGTAAATCCAATAATAATAAATAAATAAATAAATAAATAAAGGGTAAATTACACTGACACCTCCTGAGGTTTATATTTATTACAGTTCCCCCTCACCTTTTGGAAATTGCATCTCCCTTCCCGAGATTTAAAGTTTCATTACAGATTCTCCCATCAGCAATTTAATTTTTTTAAATACCAATTTTGCCCTCATTGGGTAAATTACATTGACACCCCTCACATTTTAGAAATTACAATCCCCTCCCTAAGGTTTAAAGTAGCATTACCAATTGCCCCATTGGTTAGTATTAGTTGGAAAAAAAAACTAATTGAAAAAAATTTTGTTAGTAAAATTTTTAAATTTATGTTTAAAAACCAACATAAACTCA
>NW_021024748.1:48976-154770 GCF_004153795.1 Camellia sinensis
ATCCATATTTTATTTTAAGAGAACATAAAGGCTTTAAATAAATATTTATGATTTTAAACGATTTGATACGAATGAAAATGAACCAACAGTGATAGAGGGTTACTTACCTTCAAACAGCTAAAATAATATTTTCCAAGCTAATCTCAATTTACCAAGATCCACCTCAATCTCACAAACCTAATAAAATATTACACCGCATAAACAATTATTATGTGCATCCATCCATCTCTTCTTGTAACAACAGTAGAATAAATTAACCCAATAGTCTATTAGGATCTCCCACGATTTAGCATCAAAACAAAGCCATCACGGCTTTAGAAATTCTCAACCCATATTATTCTCTTGTTGTTTATATATATGTAAAAATTTGTAATTGCTTATAGTCAATCGTGTATCCCACAAATACACCACCATTAAACTTAACCCATCACATATCAATCTCAAAATATGAACCACCCAAATGGGATGCAAAATACACTCTAAAATTGAGCAAAATCGAGACCCCCAACATAGACTACATCAATATAATTATTTAATCATATATGCCCATAAAATCTTCTATTGATATATTAACACTAAAATCATAGATAGGAATACAATAAAATAAATCTTACCTAAGTGATGAATAAAGAAAAACCACCACTCTATGAATCCTCCTTCACTTTGGTTTTGTTTTGTTTTGTTTTTTTTTTTTTCCCAAACCCTTGCTTGCTGCCTTCACCTTTAACTTTTCCAAATGTTACCTTCACCTTCTGCAGCATACACACCGCTTCGTTTTCTTTCTTTTCTTTTCTTTTTTTCTTTTGTTTTTCTTCTTTTACATAAAGGGTAATTAACCTAATTCCTTAAAATTACTAAATTACTCATACAAATTAATTTAACTACTACTTTATCCAAAAATAATTCTACATATATCTTGGGTTTTACATGGATAGACCAATGTAGAGTTGAAATAGTACAAACCCGCCAAAACCCAAAAGCCAAGCAGTTGAAGAGGAGTAGTTTAGAAGCATAAGGGTATGGCCTCAAGTGGGCCAAAAGAAATTGAGAAAGAAATCAAAGAAATGCGCAAATAAGGCAAAACAAAAATCTAATCTTTGAAGAGAAAATTTAGAAAGAGAATGTATTGAGAGAGAGAGAGAATGAAGAGAGAAAGGAGAGAAGAGATATAAAGAGAGGTTTTTTTGATGGTGGAGAGGATGAGAGAGGGGACAGAAAAAGCAGAGAAAAAGTGAAATAGTTGGTGAGGGGGTTTGTTAATGTGGAGGAAAGAGAGAGGGAGAGAGTGACCTCAGAAAGCTAGAAAGGAAAGCTTGGTTTGCAATGGAGGAAACCAGATAAAGAAAGAGAGGAAGAGAGAGAGACAGTAAAGGGAAAGAAAAAATGAGGTGGACAGAGATTGCATTTATAGCTGGGTAAAGAAATTTAATGGAAAAGTGAAAAACCCAACAAGAGAAAAAGAGAAAAATGTGAAAAATGATGTGTGAGGGAACAATAATTAATACTATTGACTCATAAAATTTTAAAAAAGGGAAAATTAGTCTAAGGTCTCTCTCCCATTTTTAGTAATGGAAGATATTTACAATATTATTTTATGATGTCTAAGGCCCCTCAACCCCACACCCATATATCACAAAGAAATTTGACCTTCTCACATCAAACCTCATTTCTCTCTCTCTCTCTCTACTTTCTTTATTTCATCTTTCTCTCTATTTCATCTCTCTCTCTCTCTCTCTAAATCCAAACCAAAGCACAAACTTTGGGTTCCTGGAGAGCAGTCCAGTTCTGCACGGAGAAACAAGCCTGCTGACATCAGATAGAACAAGCAGCGAGTTTCCCGTACAGAAAACCATATATATATACATCATTTTATAGTACTCAATTTACCAAAATTCATTAGCAATGGAAGCAGAATATTGGATTCACTTTACTCTGAACAATAAATAGAGGTAGAGGAAACTGAATTTTTCAGCCATATTGAACCAGAGTTATTTGCATCAAATCGTTCTATACATTTCCCGTTGCCAGATAGTGGCCTTATGAATGAGCAGGTGATTCTATTTACATCTTTTCATGATATTTCTTCGTTGGACTTTTGATTACAATATTGGCATCTGGGGCCTGATCTGATATTTGGGTCAAAATCATGAATCTAAGTTTGAGCTCACAGGCCATTTAAATTATGATTTCTGTTGTAAATAAGACAAATTTATGTGCATATACACACCAAAAGACATGTCAGAGGCTTGTAACACATAATACATGTAATTAAGTTATCAATCTTTGGATGGCAGATCAAGCGTTTTCTTTTGCTGCTTACTGTCAAAGATACAGCTGTGGACATACCCTCAAATTTGGAGGCTCGGAGACGTATTTCATTCTTTGCTACATCCCTCTTTATGAATATACCTAGCGCTCCTAAAGTGCGTAACATGTTGTCATTCAGGTAGATACTCTTTTGTATTATTTTCATTTCTTTGTGATTTGTGGTGGTATGGTGTTATTTTCCTTAATATGTATTTGTCATCTTTTGCATGTACAATTTGTAGAAAGAAAGAAATCTAATAAGAATTACCTTTTTTTTAACATAGAAAATATTTCCCAACTAAGATCAAGTTATGCACCTCATTTCTCTCTCTCTCTGCCTTCTCTATTTCATCTCTCTCTCTCTCTCTCTCTCTCTCTAAATCCAAACCAGAGCATAAACTTCGGGTTCCTGGAGAGCAGTCTAGTTCTGCACAGAGAAACAAGCCTGCTGATATGCAAATAGAACAAGCAGCGAGTTTCCCGTATAGAAAACCATATATATATATATATATATATCATTTTATAGTACTCAATTTACCAAAACTCATTAGAAATGGATGCAGAATATTGGATTCACTTTACTCTGAACAAGAAATAGAGGTAGGGGAAACTGAATTTTTCAGTCATATTGAACCAGAGTTATTTGCATCAAATTGTTCTATACATTTCTCGTTGCCAGATAGTGGCCTTATGAATGAGTAGGTGATTCTATTTACATCTTTTCATGATATTTCTTCATTGGACTTTTGATTACAATATTGGCATCTGGGGCCTAATTTGATATTTGGGTCAAAATCATAAATCTAAATTTGAGCTCACAGGCCATTTAAATTATGATTTCTGGTGTAAATAAGACAAATTTATGTGCATATACACACCAAAAGACATGTCAGAGGCTTGTAACACATAATACATGTAATTAAGTTGTCAATCTTTGGATGACAGATCAAGCGTTTTCTTTTGCTGCTTATTGTCTAAGATACAGCTACGGACATACCCTCAAATTTGGAGGCTCGAAGACGTATTTCATCCTTCGCTACATCTCTCTTTATGAATATACCTAGTGCTCCTAAAGTGCGTAACATGTTGTCATTCAGGTAGATACTCTTTTGTATTATTTTAATTTCTTTGTGTGTTATTTTCCTTAATTGTATTTGTCATCTTTTGCATGTACAATTTGTAGAAAAAAAGCAATCTAATAAGAATTACCTTTTTTAACATAGAAACTGTTCCCAACTAAGATCAAGTTATGTTCTTGGCATTTGTCCAAACCAGAGAATTTATTTTTGGAAACCAGAGAATTTCATATATATTTTTGGACCAACCCAATTCTCTGAAATTGGTCAAAAACACAGAGAAATTCTCTAGGAAGTCTAGAGAAAGAATTTCTCTTCTCTAGGAAGTGCAGAGAAATTTCCAGAATTTCTCTGGAGAATTTTTTTGGAAAGAAAATCTCTGGAGGTCTAGAGAAAGTTTCTCTGGAGAGAATTTCTCTAGAGAGAAAATATTTGAGAAGTCTAGAGAAATTCTCTGGGTTGAATATATATGAAATCATTATTTATTTTTGGAAAAATATATATGAAATTCTCTGAGAATTTCTTTAGACCAACCCAATTTTCACTGAAGTAGAGCACTAGTCCTCATTGTTGTCCAGAGAAATTTGGATTTTCTTTGTGATATGTCCAGATAAATTTGGAATTTTCTCTGTGATTTGTCCAAAGAAATTCTCTGGATCGAATTTTCTCTTGATCAATATTGAGGGACCTTAGACATTATGAAAATATTGAGTGTCCTTTATGCTATAAAATCTTAATACCAGGGATCTTAAAAAAAAAAAATCTCCTTTAAAAATTTATTATAGATTTATTAAAAAATTATTTTTTTAATTATCAATATTTGTAATTATTTTTTAAAATTAACTCTTAAGTGAAATTTTTCAACAAAAAAAAAAAAAAAACTACAACTATAGGGTGTGTTTGGTGTAATCTTTCTCAAATTGAAAGGTTTAATCATAAGTTAAAAGTAATATTTTCTCAAATTTTTAATAATTAATAGTTTCAATTTATTTAGTTATTTTATTTCATAAATCATAAGTAAATGTTGCGTCAATTTTTTTTTTAAATGACTATAATAAATCGCACCAAATAAAGTGATAATTTAATTTAATTTTTTTTAAAGTGATTAAGCATGTTCAGATTGAGTGAATTAATGAAAAAATTATGATAAAAATAATTCTCTCATGTTTGGTTTTTAAATTAAATGAGAAATTATAACAAAAGATTAAAAAATGAATAGAATAAAAATTGGCTTATAATGTCAATTTAATTGTTCACTAAAATTTTAAAGATTTGATGAGAAATGAAAATGATTAGTTGTGCATTTTAATAATATCTAGATTGCCCATGACAATGTAGAGACATAAAATCAAATTCTTACTTATATCTTGAAAAAGAATCAAGTGGCGTTGAATAGTAAATTGTTTAAAATTTGATTTAAAAACTTAACAAATTTAAAATTATGTTTAAACTTGATTTATTTACATAAAGAACCGATCTCAAACGAATTGCTTACCTTAATATAAGTCGAGCCGAGCAACAAGTCTTTCAAGTTTTATTTAAAATTTAACGAGTTTAAGAATATGTTTAGATTTAATTTATTTACATAACGAGTTAATCTAACAAATCAAAAACAAGTTGAGTTTAAATAACTTAACTGTCTTATTTATATCTTTTATATTTTCTTACTCATTCAAATATGATAATGAAAATAAAATTTTTATTTTCTCACCTAAATAAATAAATAAAACAATATATATATATATATATATATATATAATTGATGGTTATTTTAGTCGATTGGTGGACGATGTTTGCTATACTAAATGAATGGGCCAAAGGCCGTTTTGACATGAATGGATGGGCTAAAGGCCGCTTCGACACAAATGAAAGTTTGAAAGACCTAAAGGCCAGTTTGATACGAAAGTATAAATGGGCCAAAGGCCAGCTTGATACGAATGAATGAATGGGCCGAAGGCCAGTTTGACATGAAAGTTAGAATGGACCGAAGGCCAGTTTGACATGATAGAATGAATGGGCCAGAGGCCAGTATGATCTATATCTATTTATATGCTAGATAGAAATATGAATTAGGCCAAAGGCCGTCTGATGTATATTTTTCCAATGTATTTTCTTTATTTGATATTATTCACTGGGCGTTCGCTCACGTTCATTCATGTGTTTGTATGTGAGCCAAGAGAGGTCCAAACCCAGCCCCAGTGAAGTCTGTATGAAACAACTAAGGTTTTAAAGAGTCAGCCCTTGCATCTCACGCACGAGACACGTCTTCACCCTCCTGCCATTCTATGCTATTTTGTCATGTTGGCGAGGACTTTGGTGTACGTTCACATATAGCTTTGTTTTGGCTGACTTAGATTTGAACGAACCTGTCTGTATAGAACTTTATGTTACTATACTTTCTGTTGTGATTTATTAACATATGTATGTATGGAATGTTATGATGTGCATATAAGCATGGCTCTATGGATAAAGTTTTAAATTGCTTCCGTTTGGCCCCCGTTAACTCTGTTAAAATACGTCTGGTTTGGTTTCAGGCCGTAGGTAATCTCATGATTACTGGCTGGTTATGTCCTTAACCCACGGGGGCGGGTTCAGGTCATGACATTTATGGTTCAAAATATGCTCTTTCTGCTGATGTTGTTTCAAGCTTGGTTGCTTTAAGAAGGGAAGCTTTTGAAGACGAAATACAAGCTGCTAGAAATTGTCTAATACAAATATATAAAGGTCACAAGCCGAGTGTTGATGTAATTAAATCAGTCCATGATAGTGCACTCACAAGAAGATATTTAAGTGAATTTTGTATGGTTTAGAACTCAAGGATAGTTTTTTTTTTTTTTTTTAAGGGGGGGAGGGGATGATTTAGAATGTTTTGGATGGTTTTGAACTTGAGGATAGTTTTTGATGTCCAGAAATATAATTTTTGGACGGTTTTGAATGTAAAGTTTTTGGATATTCAGAACTTATGTATATATATATATATATATTTTATTTGTAGGTTCTATTTCATTTGTTCTATAATCTAAAAAAAATTTGCAGAGAAGCTTCACTAATATATATCTATATATATAAGTATCAATTAACCACTAAAATATTATTTCAAACATTAAAAATATATATATATATATATATATACATAAGTTCTGAATATCCAAAAACTTTACATTCAAAACCGTCCAAAAATTATATTTCTGGACATCAAAAACTATCCTCAAGTTCAAAACCATCCAAAACATTCTAAATCATCCCCTCCCCCCCTTAAAAAAAAAAAAAAAAACTATCCTTGAGTTCTAAACCATACAAAATTCACTTAAATATCTTCTTGTGAGTGCACTATCATGGACTGATTTAATTACATCAACACTCGGCTTGTGACCTTTATATATTTGTATTAGACAATTTCTAGCAGCTTGTATTTCGTCTTCAAAAGCTTCCCTTCTTAAAGCAACCAAGCTTGAAACAACATCAGCAGAAAGAGCATATTTTGAACCATAAATGTCATGACCTGAACCCGCCCCCGTGGGTTAAGGACATAACCAGCCAGTAATCATGAGATTACCTACGGCCTGAAACCAAACCAGACGTATTTTAACAGAGTTAACGGGGGCCAAACGGAAGCAATTTAAAACTTTATCCATAGAGCCATGCTTATATGCACATCATAACATTCCATACATACATATGTTAATAAATCACAACAGAAAGTATAGTAACATAAAGTTCTATACAGACAGGATCATTCAAATCTAAGTCAGCCAAAACAAAGCTATATACAGACGTACACCAAAGTCCTCGCCAACATGACAAAATAACATAGAATGGCAGAAGGGCGAAGACGTGTCTCGTACATGAGACGCAAGGGCTGACTTTTCAAAACCTTAGTTGTTCCATACAGACTTCACTGGGGTTGGGTTTGGACTTCTCTTGGCTCACCTACAAACACATGAATGAGCGTGAGCGAAAGCCTAGAGAACAATATCAAATAAAGAATATACATTGGAACAATATACACCAAATGGCCTTGGGCCCAATTTATATTTCTACTAATACATACATACATAGACATATGTAAGTTAAGTAACTGCGGTTCCAAACACATCATACGGCCTTGGGCCCAATTCATTAGTGTTAAACTGTTATTCGTGTCAAACTAGCCTTTGGCCTTTTCAAACTTCCGTTTCAAACTGGCCTTTAGGCCTTTCAAACTTTCATAACAAACTGGCCTTTAGGCCTTTCAAACTTTCATTTGTGTCAAAACGGCCTTTGGCCCAACCATTTATGTCAATCGGCCTTCGGCCCAATCATTCATGTCAATCGGCCTTCGGCCCATTCATTCATGTCAAAACGGCCTTTGGCCCATTCATTCATTCTTATCAAAACGGCCTTTGGCCCATTCATTTAGTATAACAACCATTGTCCACCAAACGAATCAATGAGCTTATCAAACTTACGTAGAAGTAAGCAATTTGGACAACAACGTATTTCAGATATCAGATATTACTCACCGTGATCGGCTCGTGGATTTGCCCTAGAGCTTGACCCTACACATCATATAACACATATGGGTCACAAACGATTCAATCCGTTCTTTAATTCACATATTCCTCTTTAGGCTTCATTCTTATCTCTTTAACTCAATTACAATGCTTAATGTATGCCTAAGAATGCTTGCAAGTGAAAGAGAACGGAAAACGAAACACAGAACGATCACACAAAATTTTTAGAAACAGGGTCCTCGTTCAAGCGTGGACTTACCCGCTCGAGCGGACCCATGAGGTCTGCAAAAGTACTGGTTATGTCATTTTTACGCTCGAGCGTGGAACTTGGACGCTTGAGCGGAAGTCCATCTTATATAGCTCCCTGCTCGAGCGTGGACTTCTCCGCTCGAGCTTATATCATGTCTGCAAAATATTTTAGGAGCTCGCATTTCACGTTCGAGTGGCGGTTTCCCCCGCTCGAGCGAACACCATGAATTCTGGGTTTTCCAGAATTTGTTCTTGAGTTCAAACCCGACCTTCCAAGGTTCAAAACTCATGTTTTTGGTTCCAAAACATGCATATACATTATATAACATGAGTATACAAGCAAGATGAGGTCAATTGCTCAAAATCATGGTCCATTTCTTCAAATTAATCAACATTCCTTTGTATAATCAAGGCTCATGCATTCAAACCTTACATAAGCTCCACATCTTTAATATTCAAACATGCATGCTAATTTTGACTTCATTTCTCTTTCAAATGATGCAAATGGTGTTCATTCCCATGGAACTCAACAAAAACATGCTTGCATGTATGATTCAACTCATAATCTTTCAAAATTCACATATTACATGCTAGATTATGTAATTTCATAGGAATTCTCTACATGCATGCACATATGGACTTCAAATTCATCAAAACCAACTTATTCCATGTTCTTGATCACTATTTAATCTTTAATTCACAAAATTACAACTCAAACCCATAAATTAAGGGTTGATTACTCACCTAAGAGCTTTAATCTCCCAAACCAAGATCAATTCTTGAGTGTAGCTTCAAACTTCCAAGCCTTCAAGACCAAATTTTGATTCTCCTACACTCTCTCTCTCTCTAGTTCGGTTCTCTCTTCCTCTAGAGGGCTAAATTAGCCAAAAAATGAAACCAAGAGAGGTGTTGAGTGTGTATTGCCCTTTTTATAAAAGTCCCACTAAACCAATTTAATAATAATAAATAATTGGGCACTAATTCATCAATTTAATCAATTTAATCTGGTCCGAATCAATTTTTCAATTAAACTTCACCGTAGGCTCTAAAAATTATTCCAATCACAATGGCGCAATCAATTTTGGTTTCTGTGGCCGATAAGGCCTTCAATTTAAATTCCAAAGCAAATAATCAAACAGATATTCCTATGGTGAATAGATAGAAATTCAAAACCACATATATTCACACAATTGGCACACAAAATCATATCAGACACATAATCAAATTCATAGTAAGGACCAATTAGCATAATACGGAACAGAGTTATCACAGTTTCCACCAGCAAAGCAGCCATCATTTGTATTTCCCTCATCATCCATTCTCTATTACAACATAAAAAATTTACATGAGTGATTAGTAAATAAATAAAAATTATCAATATGACTTTACATATAAATAAAAATTATCAATGATGATAAGTGTATATAAATACAAAATATCATTGAGTTACTTTTATATATAAATATCAATGATGTAGAAATCCAAAAAAAATTAAGGAATCCAAAATAAAATAAAATATCAATGATGTTATATATATATGTATGTATATAGAGGTTATGTAACCTTTTTCGTTCCTGGGCAGCATCATTGTATTTTTATTACTACTGACGGCATTTTAATTTAAATCATTTTATTTAACAATATATATATATATGTATATAGAGGCTACAAGCGGGACAAAGAACATAGAGAGTAAAGAACATAGAGAGAGTGATTAGCGAGAGAAAAGAAAAAAGCAAAGAGAGAGCGATCAGCAAAAGAGAGAACAACGAGAGGGAGATAGAGAGAGCCACGTACTGACGCGACGAGTCGACAATGACGAGTAGGTGCCGATCGACAAGGGAAGGAGACAGCGGCAGCGGATGAGACCAGATGTTTGAGACAGACAGCGGCGATGAATCGATATGAATGAGATGAAATGTAGATGTCAAGTAGGTTTAATTGAGGAATTATTGTATGTGTGTTAGTATATGTGTGATAGATGTGTGTGCGTGCAATCTATGGCTAAAATGTCTTGCTGTGTTGTGTATGTGTGTAACAACAACAAAGGATTTTTTTTTTGGCATCAGAAGTGGGTCGGGTTGGTTAGAAATACGGGTTGGCAAAATTTCACCCACCACCCGTGTCGACCCGCTAGACCTGGGACCCAACCCACTCGCTAGAATTAAAAAATTTCGTGGTTTGGAGTGGTTTTGGCGGTATTATGCACAGCCCTAATCAACAGCTCACAGCGTGTGACCTACACAAACATTACTGATACACATATTGAAACACACGCTCGGATAGTACTTAACTTATTTCATTTCATTCTTAGTGTGTTTCTAAGTCTTATCCTCATTATTGTGTCTTAATTAGGGCTCGAGAATGCCTAAGATGCAATGAGGATGCCAAAATGTGATTCAAAACACTTAGTCAAATTTGCTGAAAATAGGGTCTTCGCTTGAGCGCAACTTCCTTTGCTCGAGTGAAGGTTCAAAAATAAGGGTGATCACTCGAGTGCAACTTCGGTTGCTTGAGCGGTCTGCAACTCTGCAAAAGTATTGGTTGCATGATTTTTTCGCTCGATGGTCACTTGAGCGCAAGACTGAGTAAATAGGGTCTTCGCTCGAGCGCAACTTTTGTTCCTCGAGCGGTCTACAAAACTTGTAAACTTCTGGGAGCATGAATTTTATGCTTGAGCTTAGACTTCTTTGCTTGAGTGAAGGTTCAAATGTAAGGGTGGTCGCTCGAGTGCAGGTTCTGTCACTCGAGCGGAGATGCAGAATTATGAAATTTCCAGATTGCTGTTCTAAGTCCAAAACTCAAATTCAATGTTACAAAACATGATCTTTTGGACCAAAAGCTTGAGGAGACATATGTAAACTTGTAAAACATTGCGAATTTGAAATCATTTCGCAAAATCAAAGGCCAAAACAAGTGAATTATGTTGAATTCAAACTCAAAGCTCATGATACACACACATGCATGCAATTTATTTGAACTTAAACCCTTCAAATCATGCTCAATATAGCGATTCCGATTCTTAACCCATTTCTTGTGTATTCCAGACTTGGGTTGTATGGGTTTGAAATATTATTCATATCTTGTTTCCCTTGCCTCCCCTCTATTTTTGGTTATCGGGTTGTAATTGTGCGTTTGGAACAGGTTGGTTGCTTCCTTTTCCAAACTTGTATTGCCTATATTTTGGCCTTTTGCTTGAGCGGGCATTCTTACGCTCAAGCGGGCTTCACAATTTTGCTCTTTCGCTCGAGCGGCCATTCTTGCGCTCGAGCGGGATTCGTTAACTCTCAGTATTTCTTTTTGCAGGTTTGAAATACTAGAAGTGTGCATTGGACGCTCGAGCGTCCATTTCCACCCTTGAGCGGGGACCTTCGTCTGCAGAACTTCTAGAAGTGTGCATTCCACGCTCAAGCGCCTCTTTTTACGCTCGAGTGGAACTTTGTGTTTGACACTCTAGCAGGGCTTTCCACGCTCGAGCGGACTGCGTGTATTTCAATCCGAGAAGATGACATTTTGAATCACTTTTTCTTTTCTCTCTCTCTCTAAAACTTTCCAAAAAGCTTGTTCTTGAGCTTCTCTCTCTACAATTCACCTTCTCTCTTAGATTTCATCTAGATCTTTTGAGATTTCCACCCTAGTGCCTTTGAGAAAAAGGTAGAGCTCGCCAAGATCTACATTTTGATCCGAATAGAAGTGGGTTTTAGCACTCTTGGAGTTTCTCTCTTGTGTGGTTCATCTTCTTCTTTTGAGGGAGGGATCTTTCTACACTTTATATGGTATTTAGCTTAGTTATAGTCTCTTGTGTAACAATGGAGTAATTTGGGGTGGTTTTAAACAAACCTAGGGTTTGGACATAAAATGGAAAAAGGGGTATTGGGTGAAGGTGAAATAAATGCTTGAGGGGTTTGAAAATGATGTTGTATTGTATAAAATTTGATGATTTGACACTTGGCTAATATTTGGGAAAAATGGGAGATTTTACCCTAATTGAATCTAATTATTATTTTATATAAATAATGGAAATTGTCATTGAAAATGTGACATCGAGAGGGTATTGATATGAATGGTGGGATTGGTTATGTGCTATTTCATTCTTTGGTAGTTTCGAATAAACTATATGTTATGAGATTTTATATCTGTTTAGAAATAATTGTATTGGGCTATCGGTGGAGGATAACTATGATTGCTGTAGAAAATGCATGCGGATTAGGTGAATTGGAACTAATCACTTGTGCTTGTCATTGAACATGACTATATTTATGTACATTGTATATGTATGATTATTTGGGAGTGGAAAGAGGATATACTCCATTGTTTGAGTGTGTGTTTAAATACATTGCATATGTATGAATGATTGTTTGGGAGGAGAAAGGGGATGGACTTCATTATAATTAAGTTGGCCAGAGTGTTCTGGGTGAAAGTCTCGAAATTATACATGGGTGCTTAGCCCACGGACGAAATATCCGTAAAATGACAATTGTAGTGCTTGTATAGCCTACGTCTACATGGGTCCCGTTTGACGGCTTCCCGTGGACGAAATATCCGTGAAAGAATACATAGGTCCTGGTTGACGGCTACTCGCGGACGAAATATCTGTAAAAGAAAAGTTTAAAGTGCTTACATGTTAATAATGTGATTTAGAATTTATGAGTTATAGTCTCATTTTGGTTATTGGGAAATAATGAAATAGACTTATGAATTGGGTCAGATAAGTGAATGGAACATGAATTGAAAGTAGACGGACTAAGACTTGAAATGAATATTTTACGGATTTATAAAGTTATAAAAAGGGTTATTACGAACATTGTTTGTGCACTTGTACTTATACCTTTGTTAAATTTCATATACTGTGTTAGATGATTTCTACTGGGCTGTGGCTCACCCTACTTGGGAATAACTTTTCAGGTAATGACGGCATGCCTCCACTTAGGCAATGGCATTGGAGAAATTTTCGGAAGCAAGTGCTTCACCTTTTGATTGTATATTTTGTAAAGCCAAGGGCTTAAGATGTAATGAGCGAAGCTCACTTTTGTTGTAACCAAGTTAAGACTTGGAAAGGTGTAAGCTAATAGGGCATTTATTTAAATTAAACTCTTTTGTATCCTTAACTACGTGTAATGAAAGAACTTGTCACTCTGATGTATGCGATTATCAATGTATGATTTTGAGTCATATCTATTGTGTATTTTGGGGACGTCACACTCAAGCAAGGTAAATTGATGAAAAACATGATGAAGTCTCAAAATTAAGTTGAAAACATGACATGCATGGAAGAATTGCTTAAAATCAACTTCAAAAATACCATGAATACACATGCATGCTCCAATCTTCTTCTTTTCCTACTTCATTGGTTCATTTCTTCTATCAATTAACTTAACTCTCTTAAATTCATGTATTAAGTGTCTCAATTACAAACTAGAAGCTTGAATTCTTACCTTGAAGCCTTGAATTCCAAGTATTGAAGCTTAATCTTCAAATTCTCTTATACTCTTCAACAATCTAGCAATCCTCCATTTTCTTATTGATTTCACCACTCTTCAGGTCTCTTTTTTCTTACTCTCTCTCTCTCTCTCTCTCACACACAAACACACACACACACACACACACACAAACACACGTTTGTAGCTCAAAAATGATGAAATGAAGGTGTAAAATGTGTTCTAGAGATCTCATATGCTTTATATAGGCTTAATTAAGGAGACTTAATTAAACTTGGCTTAAGCTAATCAAATTGACACTAATTATCCTTATTAATTCGTTCCGAATTGAATTTCAATTAAACCTATCGTAAAATTCTAAAAATTCCAATTGACACATAAACCAAGTCAATTTCGTGATCAGATGCTGATAAGGCCTTCAATTCGCATAATGAAACAGAAACAAAGATAGATGTTCCTACAACAAACAAATATAAACACAAATGAAACAACACACATGCAATTAATTCATAATTTCTTCTTAATTACTAATTAGGCACTCTTAATCGTGGATTATAGACTACTCATAGGTTGGGGTTGTTACACAATTCACACTAGTTTTGTTGACTATGGGATCAAACTTTTTGAAATTACAACCTAAATATGGATCCCCTATCACAGATTACATCTTCAGTTTGAAGCATTAAGTCTTCAATTTGAGTAATTATCATTACTAACATATTCATGAAATAAGCATAAGAAAAATTACATAATGCATTCCCATTAAAAGCTTACAAAAATATTTGATTAAATTTTTGTTGTACTTTTTTCTGTTACATTATATTTTAATACAATAAAATGGAATGAATTAACAATTGTAACATATAAATCACATTTTCATTAAACCATATTAGGAGAGAAATAATCCAAATAAATAAAGAAAAATCAGTTCGTGTTCCACTTCTAAAATCTATCATCATTGCTAAGTGTGAATTGCAAATGACTCTCCCATGTTCTATTATTTTCTATTATACTTCTAAGTCAACGCAACTGCTACGAGTTGAATCAAATTGAATTTATTTATTTATCATTCTTTTCAATATCTGTTTAGTAATTTTTTATTTAAATATGTTTGTGGGCATGGGTATTGATTGGAGTTGGATTGGTATGAATTGCCAAATCATTTGATTGTGTAGTTATTATTATTATTATTATTATTATAGTTGTGGTGCCGTGGACCATTCTATTTAAATTGGTGAAAATAAATTATATTACTTCTTGATTTCGACTTCGTAAGGGCCGATTGGCAAATTTTTTTTAGTTTTAGTTATAGTGATTCTTGGGTCTTGAGTAATAAAGGAGATATAAATTTAATTTTTGGGACTTATTTGACTAGCCCATACTTAATCATTTTGGTTCATATTTAATTATGTGAATGGTGGGGATCATTTTAAGTCTTTTAAAGTTAATTTATACTTTAATCTCAGTTGAAGATTTATTTTAAATTATTAAACTCCATTCATTTTTGATCCAATTGATGATTGAACCATGATTTTATGACCATGTATTATTGTTGTTGTTGTTGTTGTTGTTGTTGTTGTTATTATTATTATTATTTATTTTATAATCTTGAAAGAGTTGTAAATATTTATGGTGTGTATCATCAAATGAAATACATTTTGTGGTGATAAAATACTATATCATTGTTGTCATTTATATTACAAAATATTATAATGATGTTGAAATATATTTTTAATTGATATATAGATGTATAAATATATATAGATATTTATATTGATTTGAAAAAAAGAAAAGAAAAGAGTGGAGCAGGCCGTGTGGGGGGAGCTCCCTTTTCCCTTGCTTTTATTTGTTTCTTTTTGTTCTTGACATAGAGGATATCTCTCTCTCTATCTCTCTCTCTCTCTCTCTCTCTCTCTCTTTTTCTTTCTACTCCCTCATTTCTCTCGTCTCTCTCTAAACACCACCACAAACCCTTATTCTTTTCTTGATCTAGTAAGATCCATAGAGATTGAAGAACACTTCAAGGATTTCGTTTTGACAGGTGGAGATAGAAATTCGGCAACGTCGAATTTTGGGGTTTTCATTCATTTTCTCTCCTAAGCTTTGAGGTAGGGATTTTTTAAATATTGTGTATGTATTTTAGCTTTATTATGTGTTATTTTGCTAGTGTGATATTTGAAAAGATTATGGCTTTATTAATATTAAATGCACGAAAAGGGGAAGTTCTCAACTTTTTTTTTTTTTTTTAAAATTTTATTTATAAATCTCTTATTGGTTGAGTGAGATTTTGTATGACTCATGGATTTTGAGGAATGTGTTTTTTATTTTTTTTATTTTAATATTTATATTTTTGATGAGAAATTCCCAAATTTTAGTGAAACCCTAGAAATTTAAAATGCTAAGATTAAGATTTTGGCTAAGTTTGTGAAAATCTTATAAGGGTTAAAAACATATTTCATTTGAACAAATGAGAATTTGAAAGTGGATGTTCAAATATATGGGATTGATGAGAATGTTTTTAGAAATATTGAAAACTGTGGAGAAGGTGGTACGGAAATACTCTTTGGATCCAGTAGGACGCTCATGACCCTCAGCTAGTCACCTGAAAAGGAATGAACAGTCCGGTCGGGGGTGTCGGAATTAGCACTCCGACGGATAAGTCAGTGTATACTCTCTTGGTTGCTTATATCTCAAGTTAGACTTACTTGTTCTCACATACCTCTTTTGGCTGATGCTCTTCTTATTTATAGTCGTCCTTGATGTTGATGGTTGGGCCCACCTTTCGTCCAATGGATAGTCGCTCATTCGACTTTATCTTCATATTCGGCCTAGTTTACAATTGATTCGGAGGCTGATCTGGATATTCGGCCTCTGTCCCTCGGGGCTATGAGCCGTACTGTACATGATTTGATTTCCTTCTTTAATATATTCGGCTAACCTACGTAATAATTTACTCGACCCCCACAAAAACCATGAGATTCCTTTTGAAAATTGTTTAATTTGAAAATATTGAACTCTTGAGAAAGATGAAAATTATTTTTCATGTTGAGGTTTCGAGAAATGTTGAAAGAAACTTATGTTATATTTAGTATTTTGAATATTCTTGGTGAATTCTTGAGTTTGAATAAAAAGGGAAGATTGATGAAATTTATGGAAGAATATTATGATTCTTGATTGAGTAGGAAAAGAGGGGATTGAACATGTGATTGTTACTCCTATGTTGAAATGATTGAAAATATGAGATTATGAGTTATATTTGTCTCTTAAAATTTATATTTTGTATGGAGATAATTGTTTGGGAAACCGTGGACGGTTGTATTGATTATTGTAGAAATTGCATGTGAAATAGATAAATTGAAATATTTGCAAATTCATGCATGGCATTGAACATTGCATAATCTCATGATTTAATTCTCGCATTGGATTTGAGAAATTGATTTTCAAATTGATTCATTGAGAATATTTGAAATATGTTGAGTTATGGGGTAAATACATTTGGTAAATCCGGAGGGTTGGTATTGTTTAAGTTGGCCTGAGTGTCCAGGGTGAAAGATTGAAAATATGCGCGAAGTAGGTGCCGCGTGCCTTCCGGTTAGGAGCCGGTAAAGTGGAGATTGGTACTGCTAGTTATGCCTACTTGTAGACACCAGCCTAGGGATTTTCAGTGTCGTATTTACCGCCCCTTGTTCTATCAGATGGATGATTGAATTGGTAATGCTTTTGAACAAGGGCATAGCATGAGAATTTCAAAATGAGAAAACCTACGATTTTTCGCATTGGCATCTCATATGCATTGCACTTCATGATATTGTTAAATTGCGTGCACTTTATTTAGATTATCTTTGCTGAGCTTTATTCTCATCCCTTAGTGGAAACCATTTTCAGGTGATTGCGATGTGCCTTTGCTGAAGTGAAGGCAAAAAGGAATTTTTAGAGCACAAAGCTCGGTTTTTTTTATTTGTTTTTCTTTTTTGTAAGCCAAGGGCTATTTGTGTTTGGGTGTGAACACCATTTTTGTGTAACCGGGCAAGGCCTTGGAACTTGTAGCCAATAGGGCTTTATTTTGTACTTAGCTTGATTTAAATTTCTATCATCACATGCCCTAGATTTATATTTTAGAAAATAGTGAATGTATGAATGCATGTGATTTTTTTTATGATTCTTACTAGAAAGTCATGAATAGAAAAGAAAGGGGTTTTGGTACTTACATTAGTGAATGTAATATTTATCTTTCTCTCTTTCATGTTAACGATGGAATAATTGGGAATTAGATCATCTTATAAGTTAAATTGGGTTTATCGGATGTATATTTTTTTGGGGCGTTACAACAACTTAAATGGAAATAAGAGTACTAACCTTTATACTAAGATACAATAGTTTTGACTAACCAACTACTTTTTTTTTAATTGCACATAAGTAACCTAATTTCAGTAGTGTTAGAAACACATATATTTTCCAAAACAATGCAATGCCTCATTACGTGGAGTATTTATATTTCTTCTTAAGTAGACACGAACAAAATGAGATGTACTAATATTAATCAAAATAAAACTAAACACTAATGCCATCTAGTCAGAATTTCTGTACGATAAATATTAATAATTTAAATTGTAATAGAGTAGGTTTGTTTTGATTATGATTCACACTATAACAAATTTAAATTCACACCATATATTAAAATTTAGACATAATTTTAATGAAAACTTAAGAATACATAGCATTTTTGTAAAGTGCACCATTTGTAGTACAGTTATACCTTAAGCAAACTTGAGAAAAATTATTACTCAAATTCTTATGATCCCCAAATATATGTACACATATAGTTTCTATCATTTATATATGCGAAAAATGTTAACTACCAACGAACTAATAGTGGTTAATGTTGGTATGTGTGTAAAAGTATATATAATAAAATATGTAAAAAAATGAAAAATTATTTGAAAATATATGCAATATATATTAAAATTGTAATTTTTGAATATTTTATGATTCTATAAAGATCTTTTCTGTTGTACTTGCACTGCATAGTTGTTTTAATGAATGGCAGAGCAATCTATTTATGTTACTTTTTTTTAAAATTTTTTTTTTTCAAAAATTTCATACTGACAAAAATTGAATCACCAAACATTGAAATACTACCTTGTATGATTAAACCGTGCTATCAGGCTTGGATAGCTCCATTATAACGATTCCGGTTTTGACCCGACCCATCTTGTACTCTGGACTCGGGCTTTATGATTTCAGGATGTTGTTCATGTCTTTTTTCCCTTATTCTTGCTTGAGTTTGGTTATTGGGTTGTAGTTGCGTGTTTGGAATAGGTTGGTTGCTTGTTTTTCCAAACCTTTGTTGCCTAGATTTTTGCTCCTCCACTTGAGCAGCCATTCTTGTGCTTGAGCAGGCTTTGCAATTTTCGCTTCTCCGCTCGAGTGGCCATTCTTACGCTTGAGTGGGATTTGCAAACTCCTAGTATTTTTGTAGATCTACAAATATTGGAAGAGTGTATTCTATGCTCGAGCGGGTGAACGCTCGAGCGTCTAGTCTTGCGCTCGAGCGATGTCCTTCGTTTGCAAAACTTCTAAAAGTGTGTATTCTACGCTCGAGCGGAATAATGTGTCTGACGCTCGAGCATCACTTTTCACGCTTGAGCGGACTGCATGTATAACAGATCGCAAAAATGACTTTTTCATCACTTTTTCATTCCTTTCTCTCTCTAAAACTTTTCAAAAACCTAGATCTTGAGTTTCTCTCTCTACAAATTATCTTCTCTCTACTATTTCACCTAGATCCATTGGGATCTTCACCCTAGTGCCTTTGAGAAAAAGATAGAGCGTCTCAAGAGCTCCGTTTTGATCTGAGTAGAAGTTGGTTTCGACGTCTTTGAAGTTTCTCCCTTGTTGCTTTGGTCTTTTAAGCTGTAGGGATTTTTTACACTTTCATATGGTCTTTAACATAGTTATTTGATGATTGTGTAACAATGGTGGGCTTTGGGTGTATTATGGACAAACCTAGGGTTTGGGTTGTAAAATCAAAAGAGGGGTTTCTAAGCAAATGAGTTATAATTGGTTATGGGGTTGATATGAGGTTATAATTTGACTAAGTAGTTGATTTCGGCTATTAGGTTAATGTTTGGGAAAAGAGAGAGTTTGCCCTAAAACGATTCAAATATTTATTTTGTATAAATAAATGAAATTGGTGTTGTAATTATGAAATTGGGTGAATATTGAAATGAATGGTGGAGTTGGATATGTATTACCTCACACCTTTAGGAATTTTGAATGAATTATCTATTTTAAGATTGAACATCTGTTTAGAAATAGTTGTGTTGAGCTATCGGTGGAGGATAGCTATGATTGTTGCAGAAATTGCATGAGGATTAGGTGAATTGAAAACTAATCTATTGTTGGTTGTCATTGAATATGACTATGTTTTAAATACATTGTATATGTATAATTTTTTGAGAGGAGAAAGGGGATGCACTGCATGTTTGAGAGGAGATAGGGGATGGACTCCATTGAAATTAAGTTGGTCGGAGTGTCTTGGGTGAAAGTACCGAAACCGCGCGTATACATGGGTGCCGATCTCGCGGACAAAATTTTCCTAAAATGGCAGATTGAAGTGTTTGTGTGGTAATTGTGTGATTGTAGAACCATTGAGTTGTAGTCTTAATTGGGTTGTTGAAAGATAATGAAATTGGCTCATGAATTGAAATGAATTGAAGGAAATGGTATAAGGTATGAACTTGGTGCTTTAAGATTATATAAAAATATGAATGTTTTGTCACAGGCGTTGTAAATGCACACTGTACTTATATCTTTGTTAAATCTCATATATTATGTTAGATTATTCTTACTGGGCTTTGGCTCACCCTATGTCATGACCCGAACCCGCCCTCGTGGGTTGAGGACATAACCGGCCAGTAATCATAAGATTACCTACGGCCTCAAACCAAACCTTACATATTTTAACAGAGTTAATGGGGGCCAAACGGAAGCAATTAAAAATTTTGTCCATAGAGCTGTGCTTACATGGCACATCATAACAAACCATACATATCTACATTAATAACTCATAGCAGAAGTACAGTACCATAAAGTTCTGTACGGACAGGATCATCCAAAACTAAGTCATCCCATGAAAACTATATACAGACATGTTCAAAGACTTCGCCAACATGATAGAATGTAAATACATAACAAAAGGGCAAAGACGGGTCTCATGCGTGAGACACAAGGCTGACTCTCCCAAAACCTTTGTTGTTCCACATAGACTTCACTGGGGCTAGGTTTGGACTTCCCTTGGCTCACCTACAAACACATGAATGAGCGTGAACGATAGCCTAGTGAAAAATATCAAATACAAAAGTTAAACAAACGATACGTAGAACAACATGCTTGAAACGGCCTTGGGCCCAATTCATATTTCTATTTAACATAGATACACAATTTAGTTTAAGTGACTGCGGTTCTGAACAAACTGGCCTTTGGCCCATTTAAACTTTCATTTGTGTCAAAACGGCCTCCGGCCCATTCATCACGTCAAAACGGCCTCCGACCCATTCATTCACGTCAAAACGGCCTCCGGCTCATTCATTCATGTTAAAATGTCAAAACGGCCTCTAGCCCATTCATTCATGTCAAAACGGCCTCTGGCCCATTCATTCACGTCAAAACGGTCCCTGGCCCATTCATTCATGTCAAAACGGCCTCTGGCCCATTCATTCATGTCAACACGGCCTCTAGCCCATTCATTCATGTCAAAACGGCCTCTGGCCCATTCATTTGGTATAGCAAACATTGTCCACCAATCGAATCAATGAACTTATAGAACTTACATAGAAGTAAGCAATTGGACAACAACATATTTCAGATGTCGTTGTTAAGATATTACTCACAGTGATCGGTTGGTTGGTTTTCCCTGGAGCTCGACCCTACACATTCCATGAACACAAAAGGGTCACAAACAATTCAATCCGTTCTAAATTCACATTTTCCTCTTTAGGCTTCATTCTTATCTCTTTAACTCAATTACAATGCTCAATGCATGCCTAAGAGTACTTAGAAGTAAAAGAGAATAGAAAATGAAACACCGAACGTCTTTTCAAAATTTCAGAAAATAGGGTCCTCGCTTGAGCGTGGACTTCACCGCTCGAGCGGACCCATGAGGTCTGCAAAAGTACTGGTTACATCAATTTCACGCTCGAGCGCGAACTCGGCCACTCGAGCTGAAGATCTGTCTACATAGCCGCCCGCTCGAGCGTGAACTTTCCCGCTCGAGCAGAAGCCATGTCTGCAAAATATGCTCGGAGCTCGTATTTCATGCTCGAGCGGCGGTTTCCCCGCTCGAGCAGACATCAAGAATTCTGGATTTTCTAGAATTTGTTCTTGAGCTCAATTCCACCTCCAAAGGTTCCAAACTCATAATTTTTGGCTCAAACTTCATATATACATGTACAAACATGGTACAAACACCAAATTACAACACAATGAAGCTCAATTTCACAAATTAATCATATGCATGCCTCAAATTAACCCAAACTCATCACCAACACATCAAATTCAAACATTCAAAGCTCACACCTCAATGATCTACACTTGCATGTGAGAGATATTCATTATTCTCAATTTACTTGGTGAAGAGATGATCAAATACATGGATTTCAACCAAGATTTATCATGGATTACACCATTTATGCTTAAACATGGAAATTTATAGCAATTTCCTATATGCATGCCTCTAGTGACTTCAATTACAACAAAATCAACCCAATTTCATTTTAATTCTTACTCTTGATTACCCAACTAGCTTGTATACACAAAATTACAAACTAGAATCCATGAAATACTCACATAGGAGCTTTAATTCCCACATTCTATAGCAAATTCTAGGGAAATCTTCAAGGTTTCCAAGCTTTGAGCCAAAATTGCACAATTTCTCCCCCTTTCTCTCTATATGGCCGGCCCTCTCTCTCTCACAATTGTATAACTCAGATTTTTGAGTTCCAAAGAAATAAAGGAGAGTGTATAAGGCCCTATAAGTAAAAGTCCACTAACCAAAATTATAATATTAAATAATTTGAACACTATGCCATTAATTAAATCAATTTAATCTGATCCAAATTAATTTCCAATTAAATTTCACCATAGGCCCCAAAAATTACGTTAATCACAATGGCGTAATCAATTTCGGGTTCTTTGGCCGATAAGACCTTCAATTTAATTTCCAAAGCAGACAATCAAACAGATATTCCTACGGTGAACAGATAGAAATTCAAAACCACATATTTTCACATAATGGCACACAAAATCATATTAAACACAAAATCATACTCATATTAATGACGAATTAACATATTACGGAATAGGGATATCACAGTCTTCCCCCTTTTAGGAAGTTTGGTCCTTCAAAATTATTTTACCTTCATCGGGAAACAAATGTGGATAGCGTAGTCGCGTTTCCTCCTCTTTTTCCCATGTAGCATCCGTCCCATAGTGTTCTTTGCTTTCTACTTTCACCATTGGGATGGACTTGCTTCTCAAATGTTTCACTTGCCGGTCAACAATTCGTTCTGGCCATTCGGCATATTCCATATTTTCATCAATAGCTACCCGGTGATAATCAATCACATGAAACGGGTCTCGGAGGTAACCCCTCAACATTGACACATGAAACACGTTATGGATTTGTTCGAATCTCGGTGGCAAAGCAACTCTATAAGCAACCGGACCTAGCCTTCCAAAATCTGAAACGACTCGATGTAACGGGGCGACAACTTGCCATTCTTTCCAAATCTGACTTGGCCTTTCATTGGGGACACACAAATAAACACATGGTCACCGACCTCGTACTCAAGAGGTCTTCTTCGAATGTCTGCATAGTTCTTTTGTCGGTCCTGAGCTGTTTTGAGCCTTTGCCAAATAGTTTTGATTTTCTCAGAAGTATCTTGCACAATTTCAGGCCAAGTAAAGCTCTATCCCCAACTTCTGTCCAACAATTTGGTGATCTATACCTTCTACCATACAAAGCCTCGTATGGTGCCATACCGATGCTGGAGTGAAAGCTGTTATTGTATGCAAATTCTGCAAGTGGCAAATAGTCTTCCCAACTCCCCTGAAAATCCAAAGCACACATCCGAAGCATGTCTTCCAAAGTCTGTATTGTTCATTCTGATTACCCATCTGTCTGTGGATGGAATGTAGTACTGAACCTTAGTTCTGTTCCCATAGCTTCCTGTAAACTCTTCCACAACCTAGATACAAATTTTGGATCTCTATCCGACACAATGGATACCGAAACTCCGTGTAAACGGACAATCTCATCAACATAAATGGTAGCCAATCTATAAGCATTAAATGTAGTTTTGACAGGCAGAAAATGTGCAGATTTAGTTAGTCTATCAACTACAACCCAAATAGAATCCATACCTCGAGAAGTCCGAGGTAGACCAACAACAAAATCCATAGTCACATGCTCCCACTTCCATTCAGAAATAGGGAGAGGTTGAAGTAGACCGTCTGGTTTCTGATGTTCAGCTTTGACTTGCTGACATTGAAGACACTTGGACACATATTCTGCAATCTCTTTCTTCATTTTAGGCCACCAATAGGTCTGTTTCAGACCCCGATACATTTTATTGTTACCCGAATGCATAGCAAATACGGATCTGTGGGCTTCATCTAAAACCCTCTTTTTTAGTTCTGGAATGTCTGGGACATACATTCGGTTTCGAAATTTCAACACTTCATTTTCAATACTGAACTCTGCCTTTGGACTTGTCTCAAATTCATCAATCACTTTCTTGGGGAATTCATCATCTTTTTGTTTCTGTTTGATTTCATCAATGATTGCCGGCTCGGTTGTAATAGCGGCTATCAATCCGCCCTGTTCACACATTACCACTTCAATTTCAGACTTCTCAAAATCTTGCAAGATCTTTTTCTGTTCAGTAAGCAAACAAGCCATACTCCCCGTTGATTTTCTGCTCAAGGCATCAACAACTGTGTTAGCTTTCCCGGGGTGATACTGAATCTCTAGATCATAATCCTTTATCAATTCCAGTCATCTCCTCTGCCGCATATTCAACTCTTTCTGTGTGAAAAAGCATTTCAAACTTTTGTGATCCGTGTAGACTTCACACTTTGCCCCATACAGATAATGCCGCCAGATTTTCAAAGCAAAAACAACTGCGGCCAATTCTAGGTCATGTGTTGGATAATTCTTCTCATGTGGCCTCAACTGTCGGGAGGCGTAAGCAATAACCTTTCCGTTCTGCATTAACACACAACCCAAACCTTTATAAGACGCACCACTGAAAATTACGAAATTCTCCGTACCTGAAGGTAGTGTCAAAATTGGTGTAGTGGTCAATCTTGTTTTCAGTTCATGAAAGGTAGCTTCCCTTACGTCGTTCCATTCAAATAGTTGCCCTTTTTGTGTCAATTGGGTAAGAGGCACAACTATCTTTGAAATTTTTTTCACAAACCTCCTGTAATACCCGGCTAAGCCCATGAAGCTGCGGACTTTTGTCACATTTGTCGGTGTAGGGCAATTCACAATTGCCTCTACTTTCTGTGGGTCCACTGAAATTCCTTCCTTGTTGATCACATGCCCTAAGAAAACAACTTCATCCAACCAAAACACACATTTCTTTAGTTTAGCAAATAATTTCTTTTCTCGAAGTATTTGTAGGACAGTCCTCAAATGATGTTCATGTTCAAGTCTATCTTTAGAATATATCAAAATATCATCAATAAAAACCACGATGAATTCATCAAGGTAGGTTTTAAAAATTCGGTTCATTAAGTCCATAAATGCTGCTGGAGCATTAGTCACTCCAAATGGCATAACAAGAAACTCAAAATGTCCATACCTCGTTCTGAATGCGGTTTTCTCAACATCCTCTGCCTTAACTTTCAGCTGATGATACCCGGATCTCAAATTAATCTTAGAAAACACCTGTGATCCCTGTAACTGGTCAAATAAGTCATCAATACGGGGTAGGGGATATTTGTTCTTTATTGTTACCTTGTTCAATTCCTGATAATCGATGCACAAACGCAAGGTTCCATCCTTCTTTTTCACAAACAATACCGGTGCACCCCAAGGCGAAGTGCTAGGTCGAATAAACCCCTTGTCAAGTAGGTCTTGTAACTGTTCTTTCAATTCTTTCATTTCGGTAGTAGCCATTCTGTAGGGAGTTTTAGAAACGGGCTGGGTGCCTGGCACAGTTTCAATAGTGAACTCTATCTCCCTGTCTACCAATTCTCCTGGTAATTCATTTGGAAACACATCTAGAAATTCTCTAACAATAGCGATGTCATTCAATTCAACATTCACAGTTCGTTCAGACAACACATAGCACAAATAACCCTGGCACCCTTTCCTGATCAGTTTACATGCTTTCATTGCAGATATCAAATAATGTGGAGGTACTACCCCATTACCCACAAATACAATTTTCTTATGTTCTGGTGGTTTAAACACAACCCGTTTTGTTACACAATCGATGGTGGCACAATATTTGGTCAACCAATCCATGCCCAAAATTACATCAAAATGTCTAAAATTCAAGGGCAACAATTCCACATATAAGATAGCATCCTCAACACGCATATCACAAAACCGGTATATAGATTCACACAATACAGATTCCCCAGACGGAGCAAACACACATAGCAGATATGGCAGTAATTCTAGAGGTTGATTCAGTCTAGATGCAAATGCACATGTCACAAAAGAGTGTGTGGATCCGGAGTCAATTAACACAAAAGCATTCTGATTACATATAGAAATAGTACCTGAGACAACTGCGTTGGCATTTTGCGTATCGCCCGAAACAAGTGCAAAAAATCTCCCTTGTCTCACGGTATCCCCGGTGGTAGAAGATCTCAAAGTATTTCCCGGCTTTGGGATCGATGCAGTGGAACTAGCAGCTATCTTTCCACCATTCTGCTTACAATCTCGGGCCATATGCCCTTGTTTCCCACATTTGAAACAGGCTCCTGACACACGGTAACAAACTCCACGGTGCTTTCTGCTACAAATATTGCACATGGGAGCTGTGTCTCGGGAAGAATTTGAAGTATTTGAGGAGCCTGTATTTTGCTTTTTCGAAAATTTCTTCTTTGAGAAGAAACCTTGCCTTTTACTACCCTTCTAGTCAGTTGTCGGTTTAATTTGTCTAGCTATATTAGCTTATGATATTATGGCCCTGTCTAGTACCTCGATGTAGGTTTCCAGCTTCAAGACATTCACCCTCTCTAGAATGTCGTTTCGAAGCCCGCCTTAAAAATGTCTCGCCTTCTTATAGTCTGTGTCAATCACGTGTGGCGCAAACCTGGCCAATTCAGTGAATTTGGTCTCATACTCGGCTACAGTCATACTGTCTTGCCTTAGTTCCATGAATTCTGCCACCTTCCTATCCTGGACACACTGCGGGAAGTACTTGTCATAGAAAATTTCTAGAAATTTTGCCCAATCAGCATCTTTGTAATTCTCACGCATTAACATCCACCATCTTCTTGCTTCGTCTTCTAGCATAAAGGTGGCTAGAAGCACTTTCTGTGTCTCCGAACACGGGAACATTTCAAACAATTTTTCGATGCCAAGGACCCAAGCTTCAGCTTTCAAAGGATCTAATCCACCGTGGAACTGTGGTGGCTTCATTTTCTTGAACTCTTTGGTGAGAGCTATGATTCGGTCATCATTTTGATTATCTAGCACAGGAGGTGCCGGAGGCGGAGGTGGAGGACTTGGCTTTTGCCACTGTTGTTGCCATTCCTGTTGTTATCTCAATGTCTCTGTCATTTCCTGAATCAGTCTTTCCATTCTATCCAGTCTGGCAGTAGAAGATTCCTCTATCTCATCACCTCTTGTTCTCACCATCTGATTAAACTTGCATTATACTTTATACAAAAGGTACACAGGTATCCATATACTAAAGAGCATACATAATCAAATAATTTGAATGCAAGCAGTTCACAAACTTATAACACATAGTTGTTCACATTAACAGTTAAGCGTATTCTTGATGCTTTCAGATTCATACTTATCACATGAATGCATCCTAGATCTTTTCTAGACGCTTGTTGTTCTTTTGGACAAGTGTGTGAGTTATTAACTCATGCTTTGATACCACTCTGTCATGACCCAAACCCGCCCCTGTGGGTTGAGGACATAACCGGCCAGTAATCATAAGATTACCTACAGCCTCAAACCAAACCTTACGTATTTTAACAGAGTCAATGGGGGCCAAACGGAAGCAATTAAAAATTTTGTCCATAGAGCTGTGCTTACATGGCACATCATAACAAACCATACATATCTACATTAATAACTCACAACAGAAGTACAGTACCATAAAGTTCTGTACGGACAGGATCATCTAAAACTAAGTCATCCCATGAAAACTATATACAGACATGTTCAAAGACTTCGCCAACATGACAGAATATAAATACATAATAAAAGGGCGAAGACGGGTCTCGTGCGTGAGACACAAGGCTGACTCTCCCAAAACCTTTGTTGTTCCACATAGACTTCACTGGGGCTGGGTTTGGACTTCCCTTGGCTCATCTACAAATACATGAATGAGCATGAGTGATAGCCCAGTGAATAATATCAAATACAGAAGTTAAACAAACGATACGTAGAACAACATGCTTGAAACGGCCTTGGGCCCAATTCATATTTCTATTTAACATATATACACAATTTAGGTCAAGTGACTGCGGTTTCGAACAAACTGGCCTTTGGCCCATTTAAACTTTCATTTGTGTCAAAACGGCCTCCGGCCCATTCATTCAAGTCAAAACGGCCTCCAGCCCATTCATTCATGTCAAAATGTCAAAACGGCCTCTGGCCCATTCATTCATGTCAAAACGGCCTTCGTCCCATTCATTTATGTCAAAACGGCCTTTGGCCCATTCATTCATGTCAAAACGGCCTCTGGCCCATTCATTTGGTATAGCAAACATTGTCCACCAATCGAATCAATGAACTTATAGAACTTACATAGAAGTAAGCAATTGGACAACAACATATTTTAGATGTCTTTGTGAAGATATTACTCACAGTGATCGGTTGGTTGGTTGGTTTGCCCTGGAGCTCGGCCCTACACATTCCATGAACACAAAAGGGTCACAAACAATTCAATCCGTTCTAAATTCACATTTTCCTCTTTAGGCTTCATTCTTATCTCTTTAACTCAATTACAATGCTCAATGCATGCCTAAGAGTACTTAGAAGTGAAAGAGAATAGAAAATGAAACACCAAATGTCTTTTCAAAATTTCAGAAAACAGGGTCCCCGCTTGAGCGTGGACTTCCCCGCTCGAGCGGACCTCTGCAAAAGTACTGGTTACATCAATTTCACGCTCGAGCGCGAAACTCGGCCGCTCGAGCTGAAGATCTGTCTACATAGCTCCCTGCTTGAGTGTGAACTTCCCCACTCGAGCGGAAGCCATGTCTGCAAAATATGCTGGGAGCTTGTATTTCACGCTCGAGCGGCGGTTTCCCCGCTCGAGCAGACATCAAGAATTCTGGGTTTTCTAGAATTTGTTCTTGAGCTCAATTCCACCTCCAAAGGTTCCAAACTCATAATTTTTGGCTCAAACTTCATATATACATGTACTAACATGGTACAAACACCAAATTACAACACAATAGAGCGCAATTTCACAAATTAATCACATGCATGCCTTAAATTAACCCAAACTCATCACCAACACATCAAATTCAAACATGCAAAGCTCACACTTCCATGATCTACACTTGCATGTGAGAGATATTCATTATTCTCAATTTACTTGGTGAAGAGATGATCAAATACATGGATTTCAACCAAGATTCATCATGGATTACACCATTTATGCTTAAACATGGAAATTTATAGCAATTTCCTACATGCATGCCTCTAGTGACTTCAATTACAACAAAATCAACTCAATTTCATTTCAATTCTTACTCTTGATTACCCAACTAGCTTGTATACACAAAATTACAAACTAGAATCCATGAAATACTCACTTAGGAGCTTTAATTCCCACAATCTATAGCAAATTCTGGGGAAATCTTCAAGGTTTCCAAGCTTTGAGCCAAAATTGCACAATTTCTCCCTCTTTCTCTCTATATGGCTGGCCCTCTCTCTTTCTCTCACAATTGTATAACTTAGATTTTTGAGTTCCAAAGAAATACAGGAGAGTGTATAAGGCCCTATAAGTAAAAGTCCACTAACCAAAATTATAATATTAAATAATTTGAACACTATGCCATTAATTAAATCAATTTAATCCGATCCAAATCAATTTCCAATTAAATTTCACCATAGGCCCCAAAAATTACGCTAATCATAATGGCGTAATCAATTTCGGGTTCTGTGGCCGACAAGGCCTTCAATTTAATTTCCAAAGCAGACAATCAAACAGATATTCCTACGGTGAACATATAGAAATTCAAAACCACATATTTTCACATAATGGCACACAAAATCATATCAAACATATAATCATACTCATATTAAGGACCAATTAACATATTACGGAACAGGGATATCACACCCTATTTGGAAAAAACCATTTTCAGGTGTTGATGATATGCCTCCGCCAAGGCAATAGTTTAGAGGGACATTTGGGAGCAAGAGCTTCTTTCTTTTGTTGTATTCTTTTGTATAGCCAAGGACTTTAACTGTATTGAGCTAGGTTCATTTTGTTGTAGCCAAGCAATGACTTGGAAAGATGTAAGCTTATAGGGCATATGATTACCTGTTTAGTTTTTAGTTCTCTTAACATTGTAACACATGCTGTAGATTTAGGATGAACAGTTTGTGAATGTATATCGCATCTGTTATCTTTTGTATACGAACTTTGATGAATGAAAGCATATTATTTTTATTATCTTTCCACGTTTGGGTTGTATTTATTGTATAATTTTGGGGACGTTACATCCATTAATAAAATAAAATACTTTCCTTTACTTCTAAGGATAATTTTTTTTTTTTGGGGGTTGTGTCAATTAACTTCACTTATCCAAACCAGGTAAACATAACTATGAATGAGAGAGAGAGAGAGAGAGAGAGAGAGAGAGAGCGCTTTAAACATTGTTGCCTTTCTTGAATATCATTTATGGGATTGGAGGAGATAAAGCCTCCATTGGAGGAGAAACAGAGGCTTTGATTTGAAGCATCACTTTTGAAAAAAGTAATCTTATAATACAAATCCTATTCTGTCTTTAATTAACAATAATAAAATCAAAATGGACCGTCTTGTTGCCTTGTCTTTGGGCCATTGTAATTTTATTTTGATAAGTACAATAGTTGATCTTGTAATTCTTGTTGATATCATCATTCACAAAAATAAAAATAAATTGATTGTCTATCATGATCGGATTGGATTAAGTTTATCTTAATAATAAAAAATAAAAAATTATTGGGAAAATAAATTTATATATTTTTGTAGACAAACGCGTTTCAATCATTCTAACATAATCTAAAAATTAAATGATTCGAATCACTAATACAAATACTAGCTAGGCAAGGTTAATTGAATAAATATCATTAGTCATATTTATTATTAGTGTAGTGTTGATACATGAGCTATGAAAAAAAGAGTTTTGCTACATTCCCATTTCATCAACCCCAAGAATTGAGTATGTGATAAATTAAATGTTGACAACTATCATTCTACATCAATAAGGGTGACATTGTGGGGGTTTTATTAGGGACCCCAAACATTTTTCATAAAAAAACATTATAAGAAAATGTGGTGATCATACCGGTATTGTTAATTAGGCTATACTTCTCTCAATATGAACTTGATCGTCATGTTTAGATCAGTGGAGCCTGTAACACCCCCAAAAATACAATAAATACAACCCGTAAGCGGAAAGACGATATAAATAATATGCTCTCATTCATCAAAGTTTGTATATAAAAGATAACACATGCGATATACATTCACAAACTATTCATCCTGAATCTACAGCACGTGTCACAATGATAAGAGAACTGAAAGATAAATAGGTAATCATATGCCCTATAGGCTTACATCTTTCCAAGTCATTGCTTGGTTATAACAAAATGAGCCTAGCTCAATACAGTTAAAGCCCTTGGCTATACGAAAAAATACACAAAAGAAAGAAGCTCTTGCACCCAAATGTCTTTCCAAACTATTGCCTTGGCGGAGGCATATCACCAACACTTGAAAATGGTTTTTCCAAAATAGGGTGAGCCAAAGCCCAGTAGGATAATCTAACACAATATATGTATGCATCTACGATGTCTGTGACAAAACACTTACATTTTATATAATCATAAAGTACCAAGTTCACATCTTAATCCATTTTCCTTCAATTCATTTCAATTCATAAGCCAATTTCATTATCTATTAACAACCCAATTGAGACTACAATTCAGTGGTTATCTAATCAACACAATTACCACACAAACACTTCAATCTGCCATTTTATAGAAATTTCGTCCGCGGGATTGGCACCCATATATACGCGCGGTTTTGGGACTTTCACCCAGGACACTCCGGCTAACTTAATTTCAATGGAGTCCATCCCCTATCTCCTCCCAAACATGGAGTACATCTCCTTTCTTTTCCCAAACATCATACATATACAATGTATCTAAAGCATAATCATGTTCAATGACAACCAACAGTAGATTAGTTTTAATTCACCTCATCCTCATGCAATTTCTACAACAATCATAGCTATCCTCCACTAATAGCCCAATACAGTTATTTCTAAACAGATATTAAATCTCAGGACAGATAATTTATTCAAAAATTTCTAAAGGCATGAGGTAATACATATCCAACTCCACCATTTATTTCAATATTCGTCCAATTTCATATTTACAACACCAATTTCATTTATTTATACAAAATAAATATTTGAATCATTTTAGGGCAAACTCCCTTTTCCCAAATATCAACCCAAGGCCAAAATCAACTATATTGCAACCATACCACCTCATATTTAACCTCATAACCATTTCCACAACTTACACTTAGAAACCCTTCTTTTGATTTTACAACCCAAACCCTAGGTTTGTCCATAATACCCAAAGCCCACCATTGTTACACAATCATCAAATAACTAAGTTAAAAACTATATGAAAGTATAGGGAAGATGAGCAAGGCAAGGATGAAACTCCAAAGATGCTCAAACCCAACTTCTACTCGGATCAAAACAGAGCTCTTGAGATGCTCTACCTTTTTCTCAAAGGCACTAGGGTGAAGATCCCAATGGATCTAGGTGAAATAGTAGAGAGAAGATGAGTTTTAGAGAGAGAGAATAATGAAAAGGTGATGAAAAATGTCATTTTTGCGATCTGTTATACACGTAGTCCGCTCGAGTGTAAAAAGTAACGCTCGAGCGTTAAACACATTGTTTTGCTCGAGCGCAAGAAGTGACGCTCGAGTGTAGAATGCACACTTTTAGAAGTTTTGCAGACGAAGGACACTGCTCAAGTTCAAGATTGGCTGCTCGAGCGTCCACCCGCTTGAGGGTAGGAAACGCCGCTCGAGCGTAAAATACACTCATCTAGTATTTGTAGGTTTGCAAAAATATTGAGAGTTTACAAAGTCTGTTCAAGTACAAGAATGGCTACTCGAGTGAAGGACCAAAAATTGCAAAGCCCGCTCGAGTGCAAGAATGGCCGCTTGAGTAGAAGAGCAAAAATCTGGGCAACAAAGGTTTGGAAAAACAAGCAACCAACCTGTTCTAAACACACAACTACAATCCAATAACCAAACTTAAGGGAGATTAAGGGGAAAAACGACAATGAACAACATTTAGAAACTATAAGCCCGAGTTTGGAATGCAACAAGAGTCAAGTCAAAACCGGAATCACTATAAAGCCCATCATGGGTCCAGTTTGAATAATTTGGGCTTTTTCAAAAAATAATCGCTTTTTTTGTGTGTGTGTGTGATTAATGAGATTAAATGAAAAAAGTTACGATTATCGAATCAATATAATTTTTGCATGAATGATATATACGAATAATCTTACAATGAAGTGTTCGGATCACTAAAAAATAAAGGAAGAATTTCAAAAAAGTGAAAAGTTTTTTTTTTTCCTAACTAATGAAGGTACAAGATTTATTTATTTAATTAAATGCTTAAATCATTTGTCCTTTTGTCGTTTTTTAATTATTTTTTCACTATCCACTTTTTTAATATTCTCCCCAAAATAAACTTATGGTAGGTCTCACAAATCCAAAAACAACAATTAAATTTATATTTATATTTAAATTTGAGAGAAATTCAATCAAATTAATTTAGTGTATATAAATTATTAATTAGGTAAATGTGATATGTTGTAATTGAAGGTAACCCATTGACCCTTTTCATGGCTCCACATATGATCAAACCTTTGGGCGTTTAAAAAACTATAAATAAATAAAATTGACTTGTGATCAAAGGATCGTAGTCGTCCAATTTTTCTCTGCATTACAACACCTAGAAATACGAAGATTAGGCGGATGTGATATCAACAACTTGAAACAGGTGTAGATGATCAAACCCATGAACGTGCACGCATGAATAGAACGTGGGTGACTCATTTCATCTTCACAAAACTATGCCTTCTTAACTTGTGAACTAAAATTACATAAACTATTCTTAGATAAATTACTTTTCTAGTCACGAATCTAGAGCTTCCCCTTTCAATTTATTTAATATTTAAGTATTCTCTATTGTTGATAATTCGAGTTGGAATGTTGATTCAATCTGTTTATTTATTTATATAAAAAAATGAAATTTACCGACAATCGTAATTCTATAATTTAATTACATAGCTATATTTTTACGATTAATTATTATTATTATTATTAGTTTTTGTGCATGAATGATTCAGACCATGTAGTTGGATCATATACTGAGCTCACAAGGACTTAATAACATTATTCAATTAAAATTTTTCTCAAATTCATTAATATAATTTTTTAGCTTATATGTACTATAATAGGATATAGTCATATACATCTTATAATAGTTGCTAGAAACCAACCATTTTATCTAAGAGTTGTTGGTAGCATCACATTATGGGAGGATAACAAGCATGGCAGCGTAGTCATTCGGCCCAAAATGGCCATAGTTTGATTCAAGTCCATTTGGCTTCAGTTTGCATCATAGGTAGCTTGGTTCGAATGAAGTTGGGCCTTAGGTTTAAGATTAGACCATTAACTTGGACAAGTGGTTCATAAGAGGCATCCCATTGTGCCGGTTAGTCCCAAAGATCGTATGAAATTATGAAAAAAGGAAGTAAAGAAACGAAAAAAATATAACTCATCATTCTTTATTTTAATTGTCACAAATTATCTCTTATATTACTATATTACACTTCGTTACTTTTTTCGCCACCACTACTCCCAGCCACCTTTCTTCCTCAACCTTCGAGTTAGTTTTGTAGGGGTATTTGGAAAGAAGCTTTTTTAGTTTTTTTGGTTAAAATAGCACTAAAAGACAAAATAGGCTAAAATAGCTAATAAGACAAAATGTCATATCAAACCCATAATCATTTCACTTTTTCTCTCACAAACATCACATCCAACTACAAAAAAATCCGACTATCTTCCTAAACCCAAAAATTTTAGCCTCCTAAAATAGCCAAAAACTAAAATAGCAACTTCCCAAACACCCACAATGATTTTCACAAACATCCCTTATTGAACCATACAAATTAAAATTAGAAATTATCAGAGCTAAATGGATAAACTTGATAATTTAATAGGAAAAGAAAACATAACAATATAATTTAGGGGACTAAATTGAAATTAAAAAGGGTGTTGATTACAAATATTGATGAAAGAAAAGGGTAGCATAAGTCCATGGAGTTGCTAGTGAAAAGCTTCGAGGTCTGAACAACAATGGCGTCCCCGGTGATCCAGAGATCCCCAATTCCTTCATTTTCACCTCTCCAACGCCTCTCAACCTTTAAAGATAGAACCACCATCACCGCTACCCCAACTTTAGTCGTCGAAACCATTATATCACCACCGTCCTCTATTCTATTTTCATCACCACCACTCGATTCTCTCTCCTCTAATCCAATTTTCTCTGTCTTCTTCTCTTCAGACTTCGACTCCGCCACCACCCTCTTCTCCGGGTCTGTCGTCGCCCATGCCGAGAAGCTCCAAGACGGCGTCCACCTCCTCGAGAAGCAACTCTGCTCCGAAGTCCTCTCCCACCATGACGATCTTCTCTCTCAACTCTCCTCTCTCCGTGATGCTGAATCCGTGGTCTCCACCATCCGATCTGCAGTCACCACTCTCCAATCCTCCGTCCGCCGCATTCTCTACGAGATCGCAGATCTAAACCGCCAAATCAAAAATGAAGTTCTTCTTATGTGTTTGTAACCAAACAGTCACTTGAAAAGATGTAAGCCTATAGGGCATATGATTACCTGTTTAGTTTTCAGTTCTCTTATCATTGTAACACATACTGTAGATCAGGATGAACAGTTTGTGAATGTATATCGCATGTGTTATCTTTTGTATACGAACTCTGATGAATGAAGGTATGTTATTTCTATTATCCTTCCCCTTATGGGTCGTGTTTATTGTATTATTTTGGGGGCGTTACAACTTGGTATCAGAGCGTATTGGGTTTGAATAATTTGGGTACATGGGAAATGGTTATTACCACAATGGGTTTGTCTCGCTTAGTTGAGACGCTAGTATGTATTGTATGCCTATGTGATAACGTGCTTATATGATTATATGGGTATGGGATTTAGTTCCTAAGATATTGACTGGGTCTACGGGTTTCTGGAAGTCCTATTAGAAGAGCACTTGATCACTGCTATTTCTAATTGGAACTCTAGCAATGCCGCGGGACTGTCATTATCTAGAAAGGAAATTCGTATGTGTTTACGTGACTACGTGCTTATATGGAGTGAATTACTGTTGTCCAACGCATTAGGACGCGAGTGAGTTAGCTTCGGCACATTTGTAAATGTGCTAATCTTTTTTTTTACCTTCATTAGGATGTCAGGACGTGGGCATGGTGGTGGTAGGCGTGGTAGGCCTAGAAGGCACGAGGTGCCCATACCGGATGATATTCCGGCACAAGAGGAGGGAGTTGGTCAGACCAATGTGGTCGAACTAGTGGGTCCACAAGCCATGAGCGCCTTAGCCTGCAAAATGGCCGGAGCGTTGTGGGAATTCATAGACATTCTTCGGGTTGAGAATCAAGTCCAGGCCTAAGTAGCTAAAGCAAGGCCATCTTTTCTGAAGAGAGAGTTTTTCGGTCAAATCTGGATGAGTTTTTAGGTGATCCCAAGGGGCCACTGAAGGCAGATGAGTGGCTAAAACATATAGTGAAGACGTTTGAAATGCTTGGTGTAACATGCCCGGGGGGTACCCGTGCGCGTCAAACAGTTTGGACCCTTGATTTCTTTGATCTAGTCTCACTAGTACAATGTGAAACGTAGATGAGAGTCCACATTTGGAAACTTTTAGAAAATCTATTTTATTACAATATTATTGCCACAAATGGAATGCGTCATCAGATCTTAGAGTCGCCACTTAATATTTATTTTGAAAAAATTAGGAAACCTGTGACTCGTGCCAAGGTCACTGTTCGTCGTAACTGAGGATGCTTGGCTCGGAACCTTAGGTATGAGAGGGGAAGGTCATTAATTGAGCACCCCTGCTCACCTGATCGAAAGATCGGCCTTTACTAAACCATGATATAAATTTCATTTTCTTTATATGTTCATGTTCTGATTACTTAATAAATTCTAGAATTTACTATGTGAAGCATACAAGCATAGACTATGTCATTCATTTTGGAATAATTTGATTCCATGTATTTTTGAAAACGTTTTGAAGGTGTACAACCCAAATAAATTGAGTTACAAACATGAAAAATCAATATCATTCCAATTTAAGCAACACAACCTCCATCCACTGGCATTCATACAGTTATATCAAGTAAGCAAGTAGCCACATGGTAGTATGCTTAAACATAATAAGAAAAACACACACAAGCGGGATGCTAAAGCATAAAACCTTACATATTTACCGACGTCCCACGAACAGCTACAAAACAAAGTTAGTAAAATATGCATGATCTTATATATAAAATCCTAATGCAATTCACTCATGAGATGCAACTAAAAATTCGGCTTATAAGATATGACATGTGAATCATCTCAAAAACATGAAGTAGCACATATAATCACATAGGAATTGATTAAATCTACAAATGCAAACTTAGCTGAATCAAGATGCATGAAACATGGATGCAAAGCATGGATATAATGAAAAACAAAATATGATGCATATTCATAAATAAAGAAAGCAAGTAAAAGAACGGGATAGAAAGAAGTGGGCAGGAATTATTATAACATTTTAAATATTACAAATCCGAGGGAAATGAATAAATATTACAACACAATATAAAAATCCTCACAAACTCTCAAAAAAAAAAAAAAAATAAAAAAAAAATAAAGAAACTTCATGTGCTTTGGGGATCACCGGAAAATATTCTACTTGACGCAGGAAGACTACTCTGTTCTGTCTGGGAAAACTTATTTTGCAGAGCACTATTCATCCCGGGACACTATTCACTGCCAACAATACTATTCACCCTTCTTGGTCATTATTTATCTTACCAAGCATTTTTCATCCACAGTTACTATTCATCGTCGGAGGCACTATTCATCGTCGAGGTTATTATTCACTACCGGAGGTTACTATTCACCGCTGGAGGTTATTATTCACCGCCGATCACTTCCAAGGAAAGGATGAACTCCTTAGTTCACAAACTCCCTCTTGATCACCCTCAAGTGTAGGAAGTGTGTTCTCAAATCCTCAATTGAAAATTATGGAGTTTATGGTATGGAAAGTGGCTAACTCTCTAATTTTTCTCACTTTTAATCACTAAACACTCTTCCTTATGATCAAGGAAATTTATCTTTGGTTATATCAGAATTTTTGGGGTGGTTTTGGTGTATGAAAATGAGGAATTTCAGTAGCTATGGACGCCTGGAAGTGTTTTGGAAGATATGAGTAAAAACTTAACTTTTCTCTCTTTTCTTCCTCTTTTCTCTAACTCAAATGTTTTCTTCTTAATCTATCCTCTTGCTTCTCTCAACAATCTGATGTATATATATAGGCCAAGCAAGGCTAAGCAAGGCTAAGCAAGTAGAGAAATGGTGGAAGACAAGGTGGAAGACAAAAGGAAGATATTGAAGCTAATGGAGCACTAATGGAGCTAATGGGAGACAAAAGTGGAGCATTATCTCGAATGGATCAAGCCTTAGGTAATGGAGGCTGAGCGTATATATATTTGGTGGTGAATATATCAGAAAATGAGTTAATGAGGTGTCCCAACCGAACCAAAAAAAAAAAAAAAAAAAAAAAAAAAAAAAAAAAAAACGGGTTTGATGCTATTTTGGGTTGATTCAACAAAATCTACTCTTATGCCCAACGTCAAATGGGCATATCTCCCTTATCTAGACTCGTCCTTAGGTGATTCTTGGGTCTAAATTGAAGCCCCATAAGTCTAATTTCCAATGGTAGTGGTCTCACATTTAAATTCTAAGTGTACAACGAGATATACCTAATTTAGTAAAGGCTGTTCATTTTAGGTCAACAAAATCTGATCGTAAGCCCAACTTCAAACGAGCATATCTCCCTTATCCGGACTTGGTGTAAGGTGATTCTTGGGTCTAAATTGAAGCCCCATAAGTATACTTTCCAATGGTGTTGGTCTCATATTTAAATTCCAAGTGTACAAAGAGATATGCCTAATTTATTAAAGGCTGTTCATTTTCTTCTTAATGATTTGATACTCATTCTTTTCCTAAACTAGTTCTCTTTCATCCCCTCCTATATCCTTCAAATCCAAACCTATAAAGAAGATGTTTTTTAAATATTTTTTCAAAGTGTTCACCTCCTTTCCATTTATTTCCACTTTGTCCTTACTCAGTTTACTGAAAAGTGCAATATTTTAATTGAAATGGGAGCCTCAGAACGTCGTAGAAACATTTGGAAAAATATTTTGAAAAGAGGGTTTTAAGGTCTAAAATAGTTTGGCCAAAAATGTGTAAAGGTTGGGATTAAAGCTCAAATTCCGTCTCTCTTACTGAGGATTCTGTGAGAAACACATTCTAATTGTCATCATCGGGCAATCAAAAGAAAGCGCCCAAGTCTTAGGGCCGGTCAAAATGGGGTGCCTACACTTGGCATTGAGGACGACCAGTTAAGGGTGACCTTGGCATCTTTCCAAGTGAAGGGGGGCGCGGGTCAATGGTGGAAGTATGCGCGTGGGCACATTGGGGTGACTTGGGAGGCTTTTGTCAGTGTCTTCCAGGACAAGTTTCTACCTTCCACGGTTAAGGAGAAGTTGAGAGACCAGTTTTCCAAGTTGGTGCAGTTGAATACACCAGTGGCTGAGTTTGAGGCCACATTCACTAGCCTTTCTAGGTTTGAACCTGAGTTAGTGGCGACTGAAGAGCGCGCTGTTGTTTGGAGTTCGAGAAGTGGTTAAGGACTGGGCTCATGTTTCGAGTGGCCGGGTCCATGATTAGAGATTATGGGCACCTTGTGGAGGCGACGACCCATCTTGAGACCATTATGTAGATGGAAGAGAAGAGAATGAGGGGCTCCAGGAGAAGCTAGGACAATCAGGGGGAACAATAAGAGGTAGAGGAGTTCTTACCCCCAGTCTTTCCAGGGAGTTTAGTCGAGGTCCACTTTTTCAGTATCGAGTTTGGGTTTTGGGAGGGGTGGTCAGGGAGATGTTACTTGTTACAAATGTGGTCAGTTGGGCCACAAGTCTACAGCTTACCAGCAGAGGGGAAGAGGGCAACAATCTGCATCATTTTCGGCTCATTTACAGGGCCAGAGTCAAGGGAGAGTGCAGCCGCTCACTTGTTATCAGTGTGGGTAGGTGGGGTATATGAAGAGATTTTGCCCACAGTTAGGTGGCATATCTGATGCGTTTGGTTCAAGGCAGACACAGAGCCACCAGCCTACACATTCAGCACAGGCCTCGAGGGCCAATCAGGGAGCCTCTTTGACTCAGTCAGTGCATCAGGCTTATACTCTGAGGAGTGAGTAGATTGAGCAGAGACCTACGGGGCATGTGTATGCTGTTATAGCTCCAGATCTTATACCTGCTCCTTTTGTAGTGAAAGGTACCTTCTTATTTTGCAATTCAGTTGCTAATGTATTGATTGATACGGGTGCATCCCATTCTTTTATCTCGTCTGCATTTGCATCGATTTTGGGGTTAGAGTTGGCTCAATTAGTATCTCTTATTTGTGTAGAGTCACCTATCGGTGGTGAGGTTATTTTGAAGTAGGGGTGTCGGGGTTGTGATATAGAGGTTGCCGCTCATCGACTTCTATTTGTATTTGTATTGATTGAATATGTCTAGCTTTAATGTTATATTGGGTATTGTAGACACCCCATTTTTGACCGCCCACAAGGCTCGAGCGCTTTACCCGGTACACTCGATGATGAAAGTGGTGTGGTGCGTAGTTCAAGGGCTCAACGAAGCGGCTATGTTTAAGCTCTGAAACAATCCTAAACCTTCCATATTCCCATTGATGATACCCTAGAAATCCATTTTTACACATTGTATTACCCTATGCTGTGTTTGAAGCAGGAAAATAGGGAAACACATTGAGGCCTAGCCATGCCTCATTGAGGGCTGGTTGTGGCTATTGAAGGCTGGCCGTGCCTTAGTAGCAAGAAACACTGTTTTGGGTGGGAGCCCGCTAGCTGTCCATTTTTGAAGATATTTATGACCCCTCTTGCTCAAATTCTATAAAAACGAAGCTGTATATCTGTTTTGAGGGTTGAAGAATTTCTAAAAAGCCTCTACACCTTCTTGAGAGCTCCTTTTTCTCCTTCTTCTTGTGCAAGCAACCCTTTGAGCAAGCCTATCACCTTGAATCTATATCCATACATCATATACACCTTCACACCTGAGCCTAGTAACCTTGGTTGACCTTTGAACACCATAATTCAAGCTTGAGAGTGTATTGGGACTTAGTTTGATTCATAATCAAAAGCTCACTTCTTTGAGAGGTATAAGCTTGTCATCCTGTCTTTTACTTCTTGTTCTATCTATTGCTATCTAGTTCTTGTAGTTTTGTCTTGTTTTGATTCTCTTCAAAGTGTTTAAATTTGGGTTTGAAGAGCTACCAAAAGGGTAGAGAGATTTAACACTCTTGCTTTCTAAATTATTTTTCAGAGTTTAAAAAAAGGCTAAAAATCATGTTTTGTGGTTTCAAAAGTGGAGGGATTAGCCACCCCTTCTTGTTCTTACTTACTAGCTTTGTTTTCTCTCTTTGTTGTTTAGCTTTGTAGGCTCTTTTCATGCACTTTGAGCCACTGTTTTTCATCCATTAAGGGCTATTTTAGGGCTGTCCTAGGTTGTTTAGTTAGTACATGCATTGATTAGCTTGATTGTTGTCTCATAAGTTTGCATACATAGCCTGTTGTATATTGTTATAAGCTTTTCTTTAACTAATTCCCATGTTTAAGAATCTCATTTTAATAATCAACTTGCCATTCATTTCTTTCATTTGAGAGTTATTTCAATCGGTTGACGGTAATTCAAAACATGAACTTGAGATCTATGCTTAATGGCTTAATCTCTACGGAGGTTCATTGTCAACCGCATAGTCTCTTGTTCATGTTGAGAATCACCTCCCATTTGAAATATTTCTCACTTAGTGGACGTAATAATCACCTTGGACTTAATGGATTAAAGGATGGAAAAGACTAATGAATTTGGCTTAAAATGAACCAACCCACATAAAGAAAATGAGTTATATTGCTTGGGCTTTGGCCGAATGTTATACCGAGTCCATTGTGTCAAGGGTTGTCTTACATCAATTCATGATGCTTTGATGAATCTTGAAGCATCTCTACCTCCCTCTTGAGTTCACCCCATGATAGGAGGGAGGGGTGGTTATTGTTCATTGCATTAATTGATCTTTGCCCAAATTGTACCCGAAATCATCAAGCAATCAACTTGCTCATTGATAGTTTTAGAAATGATTCTAGTCTTCTCTCAAGGCTTTCCCGTGACAGAGAAGTGTGAGAGGGACAAATAGAGTCTAGAATAACTCTGTCTGCACAATTTTCACTTCAGAGCACAAAATAGGATTTTGCATGAAATTAAGGCACGACCGGCCCTTTTGGGGTCCAATTGGGCCTTATTGAGGCACGGCCGGCCGTCAATGTTTGGTCAATAGTATGTTTTGCAGAAAACAAAGGGCAGTGGCTGAAGGTGAAACAGAACATGCCTAGGCATATAGAGCTATTCTTGGACACTGTGCATGCAACCCTTGTACATCCTTGATTACCTCAATGTTGTAGATTAATGCTCTGATTATTAGCGTTGTAATTATTATTGTTATTGTTATAATTAGTCTTGTTAATTATTAGTGTTGTAATTATCATTATTGCTTATTTGTAATCATTATATCTAGTTAACTTAGATAGCTAGTTTATTTCTCATTATTATCCTTGTTGTAATAGAATAGCTAGCTAGCTAGTTAGTTCTTTAATTATTTATTCATTCGGTTTTCTAATAATTAGTTTAACTCGGACTTTGGGACACTCATTCGGACCCTCTTGCACGAGGGTCAATATGTAATAACGTGTATGTCTTCCAACCCCACATCTTTCTCCCTTTTACTTATTTGCTTACGATGGTTAGTTTAGAACATCATGTTTCTCTTTGCATTTTCCATTCTTGCATACACTTGTCTTGCATGCATCGAGGCTCAGTTCATCATTCTAATAAGCATTGCCGTTTATTACTTCGTTGAATACGTGCGTTACTGCATGCTATCAAATTGATTCACATGCTATGTTAATAGCCGAACCTATTTAAAATGGCATATTGCATGTGTTGCATTAGTCATTTTGCATCCGTAGGATCATGCATTTTTTCAAACTCTTTTATTTCTTTTGGCTTGTCTTGGAGTACTAGGTGATCACTTATTGCTTTAGCATAACCGCATGCATGTCATTGTTGGCATGATAAGCATGAATACCATGAGGCTAATTGTTTAAATGATATAACTCTTTTAATGCCCGTGGATGAAGGCCATTCTACATAAGTTGGGATAAATTGATTAATGTACATGCAAACTTACTTTTTTAAGTGACGAGTATCAAAATCAATTTTCAAACAAACATGAAATCAAATGTTCCAACTTTTGAAAATTGGTCTATACTTGCGTGTATCACCTAGTAAAGTTAATTTAATAATCAGAATAAGAGCATATAATGTAGATAAAAATCACATCATGATTAGTAGAGGCCAATCTTTAATCGGGCGAGTGGGGTGCTCAATTCATGACCTTTCCCTCTCGTAGCTAAGTTCTTGAGTCGAGACACTTTGGTGATGACGGACTAATGGCCTTTGGAACGAGTCTTGGGTTTCCTAAATTTTTCAAAAATATTTAAGTGGTGACTCTATAATCTAGCAAAGCAGTTGTAGACGTCCCCAAACGATCCGGGAAAAATCCCATTTTGTCCATTGGGCTCACTACAGTTCGGACTCGATGTCACGGTTCTTAATCTGATCTCGCAAAGTTCAATACGAGATTGATAAATCACCAAAGAGTCCAAATCCGACAAATCGTTTTGAAAAACTGATTTTTAGAAAGAAGTGCCAAACGCGGACCGCTTTGCCAGATACAGAGTCGCCACCTAAATATTTTATTTTGGGAGAATTTAGGAAACCATGACTCGTGCCTAAGGCCTTGTGTCCGTCATCACCAAAGTTGCCTCGGCTCGGGAACTTGGGTATGATTGGGGAAGGTCATTTCATGAGCACCCCCGCTCGCCCGATCAAAGATCGGCCACTACTAAACATGATATCGAGTTCTTGAAAACACATGCCGTCTTATTCCGGTTTATTAGCCTAGGATTACTATGTGATGCACACAGCATACCAGTATAGACTAGATCGGCTGAGTTAGAACAAAGCATCGCATATCCGTTTGTTTTGAAAATAGATTGAAGTTTGCTACTTGCAAGTGGGCTAAAACATGGGTTTCGATGAATTATTCCAATTCAAGCAATCTAACCTTCATCCACAGGCATTCAGGCAGTTATATCACATAAGCACATAGCCTTATGGTAAGCATGCTATCATGGCATTCACTCACACGCATGCAAGGATGCTAAAGCATAAACACTTACCGAGTACTCCGAGCCAAAGAAAGAAGCTAGTTAGAAAACATGCATGAATCCTAACTATGTTGAGATGTCTAATGCAACACATGCAAGAATGCAACTAAGATAGGCTCGGCTATTCTAAGATGGCATATGAGATGCAATTAGTATGATGCGCCGAGCCCGATGCATGCAAAACAAATGAATGGATGCAAACATACGAGCATAAGGATGCTAATTGAAACATGCCCTAAAACTAACCATCATAAACTGGTAAATGAAAGGGAGAAAGACGTGGGGTTGGAAGACATACATCATACACACGCACACTTATCACTCCTTGTTCTTACTTACTAGCTTTGTTTTCTCTCTTTGTTGTTTAGCTTTGTAGGCTCTTTTCATGCACTTTGAGCCACTGTTTTTCATCCATTAAGGGCTATTTTAGGGCTGTCCTAGGTTGTTTAGTTAGTACATGCATTGATTAGCTTGATTGTTGTCTCATAAGTTTGCATACATAGCCTGTTGTATATTGTTATAAGCTTTTCTTTAACTAATTCCCATGTTTAAGAATCTCATTTTAATAATCAACTTGCCATTCATTTCTTTCATTTGAGAGTTATTTCAATCGGTTGACGGTAATTCAAAACATGAACTTGAGATCTATGCTTAATGGCTTAATCTCTACGGAGGTTCATTGTCAACCGCATAGTCTCTTGTTCATGTTGAGAATCACGTTCCATTTGAAATGTTTCTCACTTAGTGGACGTAATAATCACCTTGGACTTAATGGATTAAAGGATGGCAAAGACTAATGAATTTGGCTTAAAATGAACCAACCCACATAAAGAAAATGAGTTATATTGCTTGGGGTTTGGCCGAATGTTATACCGAGTCCATTGTGTCAAGGGTTGTCTTACATTAATTCATGATGTTTTGATGAATCTTGAAGCGTCTCTACCTCCCTTTTGAGTTCACCCCAAGATAGGAGGGAGGGGTGGTTATTGTTCATTGCATTTATTGATCTTTGTCCAAATTGTACCCGAAATCATCAAGCAATCAACTTGCTTATTGATGGTTTTAGAAATGATTCTAGTCTTCTCTCAAGGCTTTCCCATGACAGAGAAGTGTGAGAGGGACAAACAGAGTCTAGAATAACTCTGTCTGCACTATTTTCACTTCAGAGCGCAAAACAGGATTTTGCATGAAATTAAGGCACGACCGGCCCTTTTGGGGTCCAGTTGGGCCTTATTGAGGCACGGCCGGCTGTCAATGTTTAGTCAATAGTATGTTTTGCAGAAAACAAAGGGCAGTGGCTGAAGGTGAAACAGAACAGGCCTAGGCATATAGAGCTATTCTTGGACACTGTGCATGCAACCCTTGTGCATCCTTGATTACCTCAATGTTGTAGATTAATGCTCCGATTATTAGCGTTGTAATTATTATTGTTATTGTTACAATTAGTCTTGTTAATTATTAGTGTTGTAATTATCATTATTGCTTATTTGTAATCGTTATATCTAGTTAACTTAGATAGCTAGTTTATTTTTCATTATTATCCTTGTTGTAATAGAATAGCTAGCTAGCTAGTTAGTTATTTAATTATTTATTCATTCGGTTTTCTAATAATTAGTTTAACTCGGACTTTCGGACACTCATTCGGACCCTCTTGCCCGAGGGTCAATATGTAATAACGTGTATGCCTTCTAACCCCATGTCTTTCTCCCTTTTACTTATTTGCTTACGATGGTTAGCTTAGAACATCATGTTTCTCTTTGCATTTTCCATGCTTGCATACACTTGTCTTGCATGCATCGAGGCTCGGTTCATCATTCTAACAAGCATTGCCGTTTATTACTTCATTGAATACGTGCGTTACTGCATGCAATCAAATTGATTCACATGCCATGTTAATAGCCGAACCTATTTAAAATGGCATATTGCATGTATTGCATTAGTCATTTTGCATCCGTAGGATCATGCATTTTTTCAAACTCTTTTATTTCTTTTGGCTTGTCTTGGAGTACTAGGTGAGCACTTATTGCTTTAGCATAACCGCATGCATGTCATTGTTGCCATGATAAGCATGAATACCATGAGGCTAATTGTTTAAATGATATAACTCTTTTAATGCCCGTGGATGAAAGCCTTTCTACATAAGTTGGGATAAATTGATTAATGTACATGCAAACTTACTTTTTCAAGTGATGAGTATCAAAATCAATTTTCAAACAAACATGAAATCAAATGTTCCAACTTTTGAAAATTGGTCTATACTTGCGTGTATCACCTAGTAAAGTTGATTTAATAATCAGAACAAGAGCATATAATGTAGATAAAAATCACATCATGATTAGTAGAGGTCGATCTTTGATTGGGCGAGTGGGGTGCTCAATTCATGACCTTCCCCTCTCGTAGCTAAGTTCTTGAGTCGAGACACTTTGGTGATGACGGACTAATGGCCTTTGGCACGAGTCTTGGGTTTCCCAAATTTCCCAAAAATATTTAGGTGGCGACTTTGAAATTTGGCAAAGCAGTCCATTTTTGGCATTTGATTCAAACGTCGATTTTCTAAAAGAATTGCCGGATTTGGACTCTTTTTGTGTTTTCACTGTTTCACATTGCACTTGTGAAATCAGATTTAGAACCATGAGAGTCCAAACTGTAGGGTTGATCGTATCCAAAAGGAGCACGAAAAGTCAAGCTACAGTTTCTGGCGACTCTGCTGGGGAGTTAGAGAACTTGACTTGAAACTCATGATGCGAATTTTTATCTACACTTACATGTTCTTTGCATTACATTTGCATGGTTACTTTAAGTCACTGTGTTTTTCATCTACTATTCCTAAACGGTTTGCTGGAGGCTTGCTCAAAAGGCTTGCCAAAAGGCTGATCGGTCATGGGCTCTGCTATGTTGGAAACACAACCCTTGGATCTAGATTACTGCTGTACCGCTTGATCCACCTTTCACTTCTCGGTGTTAGGTGTGAAGAGCTATATTAGGTAATCTTGCTGAGGTACCCTTTCGACCATTTGACCTAGTTTCATATAATGAAGCTATAGTGACTATTCCAACTTAGGACAGGATGCCACCCATTTGTAGGATGTTGTGAAACTCATTGTTTGAAGTAGTGTAGCCTAGATCATGTCAAAAATCTAGGATAGGATAACCCTACCCCCCCCTCATAGGGGTGTTTTAGTTCTTTTACTTGGTATGTGCTTTCACAGTGAGACTGTACAAGATGGTTCATATTAGTATGAGTTTGAGAATAGAGTTCAGTGGGGATTACAGTTTAGCTATGTGTTATGATTGTTGTGAATTAGGGCTGAAGTGCTGTCCGATTTTGATTATTATTTTTTTTCTTTCTTTTTGCTAGGTAGTTTACCATCATAGCTTTAGAAAGACCTGATATTCCCCAAGTTGTGTGGTCTTGTTTCGGTAGGCTTTATAAAGCTCAAGACCTTGTTGGTGGTCAACCTGTGTTAATCTCGCTTCCACCAGTCACTCGACGAAGAAGGAACAGACAGTCAGCAGCACCAGTAGACAACATTTTGCAAATACCTATTCATTCTCACTCAATCGGTTTACCAGCATCTAGTTCACCCAGATCAGCAATGGCACAGAATACAGTACAGAACGCGGAGGAATTTGCTGCCATGATGGTGACTTTCCAAAGAACTATGGACACTGTAAACTAGAGGATGGCTGCACAAGAAGAAATTATTGTCGATCTACGACGTACATCTGGGGCATCAGCATCAACCGTGCATCCGATCTCGACTGTTCAGCCAAATCCTGATCTACCCCCACCTGTTCAAAATCTGCCAGTCCCAGATCCTTAGGACATGTTTCCCCTGGCTCCGGCTTATAGGCCTCCGGTTCAACCTCTCGCAGGAATTTTTCCTTTTGATATCAATGAAATTGATCTGACCTTAGTCAAGATTGTTAGATTGGAGAAAGCATTGAAGAAATCCCAGGGCTTCAACTCCATTCTAGATATCGAAGACGGGTACACTGAGGCTTCGGTCAGATTACCGGAGAAATTTAAAATGCCCCACATTGACAGATTCGATGGGAGTGGGGATCCGATTGTGCATGTCTGGTTATTTTCAGATGTATTAAGGCCCATGGGTTTGTCTTGGGCATAGAAGCTTTCCTTGTTTGGGAGAACCCTGGCTGATGTGGCGACCATTTGGTACGCTAAATTGGAGGACTCAACAAAGGGGAATTAGGAGGAGCTATCTGAGGCGTTTGTCAGTCAGTATTCGTATAACACTCAGATAGAGGTAACCATTAGTGAGGTGGAGGCTACTACCCAGAACCCCAAAGAATCATTCATCGATTTTGTCACCCCGTGGAGAGCTAAGGCAGCCCGAATGACAAATAGAATTGTTGAAAGAGAAAAAGTTCGACTAGTGGTCCAGAACCTTGAGCTAGACATGTTACAGAGAATGATAGTGGCGCCACTGTCCACATTTTCTTCCTTACATGAGCTGGGGGTCCAGATTAAGAGTGCATTCAAAAAGGGTATTATCCATAGAACAAGCGAACCCGCAAGAAGGCCGTTCTCCCAGAATACCAATGCTAGCAGTAGCACTATCCCACGGCCTACGGATGTCAGTATTGTTGTTTCAACGACCAAGATGGCTGATCTCTTTGCTACTGCCACAACCTCACAACCTTCACAAAATACCAGTCCACCCCAAAATCGAAGAGTTTTTACTCCCCTCCATATGAGCCCAACCTACGCCCTCAAGCTATTAATGCAAAAGCGACATCTCAAGCCTCTCGATCCTCGTCCACTTCCAGACCTGTTGCCACCCAAACAAGACCCTACCCAGTATTGTATGTTCCATCAATAACGTGACCATCCTACGGACATGTGCTACCGACTACGTCATGAGATCCAGGATCTCATTGACAACAAAGTCATCGCCCCACCTTCTAAACCAAACGTAACAACCAACCCACTTCCTGCACATAACCAAATTCCGTCGCCCAGAAACATTAACCACATCCATATCATACACTACCACCCACCTTCAACCCTAGCACATACATTACCTCATCCCACCTACCAAAACTGGAGGTGGTTATTGTAGAAAGCACAAACATGTGCATGATGGATATAACACCACAAACCCAATCCGGGCCCATGATAATAGAAACAGAGAAAGAGAAGAAGGCACTGAAGATAGGGTTGCCTAATACCCGTGTCATAGAGAAGCGGGTCTCGCTTGCAGAGGAGTACGATCCTAGTTTATACATTGTGGCCATTGATTAGCTGAAGCCAGTAGTCATACTACTGGACTTTCTCAGCATTACTGCTATCGGGGAAGGCCAGTTAGGGCAACCTCAAAATGATTGGCCTGAACAAGGCCTAAATGACTTGGCTGACTTAGAAGAGGATTTGGCTGATTTGGAGGAGGATTTGGAGGATTTATACTTCTTCGAAGAGGAGGATACAAGTAGTGTTCAAGTGGCATGGTGGGACCTGAGCCAGCTAGAAACAAGCAATGGATGGTTGAGTGAGGAAGATGTGGAAGAACATATAGGAGAGATTGGAATGGAAGAGGAAATTACTGTTAGGGGCAAGGCTGATGCTGCACCTCTGACTGAGAAAGAACAAGCACTGGAACAATGTTAAAGGGATAGGATAGAAGAGATCCAGATGAAGATAGCTTTGGAGTAGGGCAAAGGAAAAAGGAAAGAAGAACTTGAGACAACGGAGGGTGATGCCCAAACTACCAAAAAGGTTGAATGGGAGCCCAGCGATCGGAAAAGGATGTTACGGAAACTCTGAAAACATCAGGATTCAGAAACTAAGACCATGGTGGAGAAAGAATGGTATGATGATGGGGTGCGTGATGTTAACATGCTCTAAATAGAACCTGATGCTAGTCTGGCCACGACTGGGGGAGAGTGGTGGGAAGACAGCGACCTAAGTCATGCGTACACTGACGAATGGTGGAAAGCTGATACCTCGGATGACACCTGGTATATTGACGAGATCAATCATATAAGTCAGAGCGGTCGGTACTTCAAACCCGCAACATTAGACCAGTCAGAGACCTTTGGGAAGGAGGCTGAGAGATCAAAATAGAAGGATGTTGAAGAAAACCTAGTCTTGAAACAGCTTAAGAAGATTCAGGCTGACATATCAATCTGGAGGCTGATAATGGCTTCTCGGGAGCATAGGCAAGCATTGTTAGAGGCAATGAATTGGACTAAATTGCCTATCAATACCACTGTAGGCTAATTGGTCTCGTTGGTAACATCTGGGGACGTTACGCTGGTGATATCTTTTACAGTTAAGGAGTTACCACCTGAGGGTGCCAACCACAACTGTCCCTATATGTAATCTTGGAAAGTAAAAAAAAATGGATTCTGATGGTGTTAATAGATACCGGATCGGCGATCAATGTATGCCCAGTGAGGATTGCCTATGCCATCCGTTTGAGGCCGGTTGACTTTACACCTATGACTTAAGCTGTCCGGGCTTATGACAATACAAGCTAAGATGTTATGGGAACGTTCAAGAGCCATATCCTAATTGGCCCGTTCGAACATGAGGTGGAATTCCATGTCATGGATGTTCTGGTGATTTTTAATCTACTGCTGGAAAGGCCCTAGCTACATCGGATGAGGGCTGTGTCTTTAACAATCCATCAGTTAGTAAAGTATCCCTTCAAAGGTGGGATTGCCACTGTATACGGTAATTCTGCGATCCATTCTTCCCAAGGAACCACTACACCATTATTGGAAATCATACATGGGGAGGAGGACGTGTTCCTTTCCGGTTTCTCTCTGGAAGAAGCCCGGTTAGTCCAAATCATCATGGCAGAGGGCGATGGAGACTATGTGAGTGCGTAATCTATTTACATAATGAACAAACAAGGGCATATGCCCAGATCAGGACTAGGCCAAAGTAGCAGGCAGGGAGGTACTGTTGCTAAGGAGATGAGTCATAACCCCTACGCTTTGGGGTTGGGATACAAACCAACCACTGCAGATTGGCAAAGAAAAGGGCAGGAATTCAGAGAAAGACTGAAAGCAAAGAGGACTCGGAGGTAGTATGAGTTAGTCCACAAACCGATACAGGGGACCTTGAATGGACATTTTGTCCGCCAAGGGGAATACTTCCCTTTTTGTGGATTCTCAGAGCCCTAGTATGACTGGGAAACAAAAACAAGGTATCTGGGGTTCGAGATCTTCTTTGGGCACCAGTTACCAGAAGAGGAGGATGAACAAGTAGACTTGAGCCCTAGCACAAATCAAGGTTGGACTGCAAACCTGGACATCGAAGAGGAAGAGTTATTGGGAAAAGCGTTGGCTGACTTACTGATAAGTTCTACTGCTGAAGCTGAGACTGCCAATTTGGGGGATAGTTTTACTGTAACACTTGGGTCCTTTAAACTATTGAAGGGTGTATTTAATTTTATTATTTTAATTTTGGGAATCTTTGGTGCTATTGTATCTTGGTATTGGAGGAGTACAATTCGATTTAATCTTCTTGGGATTGTTCCTTCGCGCTTGTTTATGTTGAAAAGTTGTTTGGGAACATGGAAATCTTGTTCTGGGGTTGACACCAATCTTGGTGGTGTCGACACTTGCCTTTTGTTGTTGGCCCCAAGGGTCAACACCAGTCTGGAAGAGTCGACCCTTGTATGTTGTTGAATCTGGAAGTTGCTTGCTAAAATTTAGTGTTGACCTTTCCTATCTAAGGGTCGACACCTTGCCTGTTGCACATATTGCTTTTTTTCTTGAAGGATCGACACCTCTGCCCGAAGGGTCGACACCTGTGTGTAATTTTCAGCTTTTTGGGCTGGTTTGGGCCCTACTTTTTGGGGATTTTTGGCTTGTTCTTTTCATTTGACTTTGGGGCTTTTGTTCTATTATTACCTTGCTACTATAAATAGGCTCCAAACATATATTCATTTCACTTTTTCTCATCTTTTCTCTCTCTCAAGCCGTGAGTTCTTTTCTCTCTCTCTAAAACTAAAACTTTTTCACTAAGATCTCTAGATCTACTCACCCAGAGTGATCTTTTAACCTTGGTCCTTTGAGAAAGATTGTAGATCTCGTCAAGGGCTTCATTTTGGTCTGAATAGTTCGTGGTTTTGTCACCAATGATTTTTGAGTTGTCGCCTCCTTGCTTCAAGAGGTGGGGGTTTCTAGTTCTCCTTCAATACCCTCATTTCTAGATAGATTTGTGGTATTTTCTTTATATAAATACAAAAGTTATATTTTTAAGTATATCATGAATAAATCATGAGATTGGGGGTTAGGGTTTGAAGAGTTAGGTTTACTTGTTGGGTTATGATCTTGGGTCATGAGTTTGGGTGTAAAAGTAATAGAAAGGTTGGAATAAAATGTGTTTGGTGAAAAGCTTTAATTTTTCTTAAAAACCCTAGTTTGGTTCATGAAGATAGATGATGGTTTTGCTTAAATTAAAAGTAGTATCATGAAATTGAGGTGTTAAATTACTCATATACAAGCTTAATTGAAATTGTAAAGAATTTGAATATTTATGTAAAAGTTGCAATTGAACCCTAAATGTTGATGTTTTAAATTATGTTCTAATATGAAACCAAACTTGGGGAAAGAAATTACTAATGGTATGGATGATATGAGTGTTGTGATGAAATGGTGATATGGAGGTTTAAGAGTTGTATTGGATTATATCGAATCGTATTGAATGGTGTTGAAATGGTTGTGTTGAATTTTGTTGAATTGCACTGAGTTATGTTGAGTTGTGTTGAGTTGGGTTGAGTTGAGTTGTGTTGAGTTTGGTTGAGTTGTGTTGTGTGGAGTTGGGTTAGGTTGGGTTGAGTTGAGTGTGTTGTGTTGTGTTGTGGTTGGTACCCATGCAGGGAGTAGAAAAATGTTTTTGGGGGCCCACGTCCAGCCGTATAATAGCCGGCAAATGTGGGGGTGGTTTTAAAATTGAAAAAAAATGGTTTTTCAGTGCCCTCATCCGTCCGTATAATAGTTGGTAAATGTGGGGGTGGTTTTAAATTCAAGGTGCCCAATTGCCCTATCTGGGCTTATTGCTGGATGAATATGGGAAAAATGATTTTTGGGTGTCCAGATAGTCCTACTGTAAAATAGTCAGCAAAAGTGGAAAAATGATTTTTGGGTGTTTGCACAGTCCTGCCGTATAATAGCCAACAAAAGTGGAAAAATGGATGGTTTTCGAAAATGTTTTGGGTGCCCACGTCCTGCCATATAATAGTCGGCAAATGTGGGGGATGGTTTCAAAAAGTTGAAAATGGTTTTTGGAAAAATGTGGTTTTTGGAAGGAAGTGGTTTTTGAGAAAATGGTTTTTGGGAGTTCACTTCCCGCTGTATAATAGCCAGCAAAAGGTAAAAAGTGTTATGGATTGGGTGCCCGTTGTCCCGCCGTATCAAGTCGGCAAAAGGTAGAAGGTTTTATGTGTTTGGTGCTCGTTATCCCGCTGTATCAAGTCGGCAAAGGGTGGAATGTGTTGTGAAATGTGTTGAGGTCGGTGATGATTTGTGTGACTTGTGATGAACTTGTGAAATTACCATTTGATGTTTAATTTGGTATGTAAGGGGAATGCCTATAGAAATTATTTGAAAAGAATGGATAATGAAATAGTAATTGGATAAAGGTTAGTGATAAAGAACTCACCGGGTTGTTTGTATCTATAAGGAAAGATTAAGAGTTTTGCTTTGTGATTAATTGGGAGATTGAGTTAAAAGGGTTTATTATCCTTGTGATATGTTGAATTATAATTGATAATGCAAGTTTGGATGTGGTGTAGTTGTTAGACAAGTAGGAGTTGAGTGTAGGAGAATTGTTATTGAATATAAAAGAGACTTAGATTTCTACGTTAAGGAGTTATAGCAATAAAGGATTGACAGGTGCGAATAGAGTGTATGAGGGTTGTTTTTGAATATTAAGGGAACATGAACTTGAGGTTATGGAGTTTTAATAAATGTAATGAGTAGAAAGGGGAAAATGGAATATTTTGGATGATTATTGTTTTAAAACTATGAGATTCCTACTGGGCAATTGTGTTCACCCCTTGTTGTTTCATTTTTTTTTACAAGAAGAGAATTCAGATTGATTGGTTGGTGGATTAGGAAGTTCATGTATCTCTTTGATGTGCAATTGCATTGTACATTGATGTTTGTAATTATTTATTTGTAACTCTATAGCGGGAGCTTAGTATGTATTATTATTATTGTATTCATCATGAGAGAGAACATGTACTATTATGTTTCTATTACTCAAGGGTAATAGATATTTGTTTTCAAAACAAAAAAAAAATGGACCTAAATTTCAGGCTCTTGGTAATTGTAGACACTCCACTTTTGACTACCTGTGAGACTCGGATGCTTGATTCGATGCACTCGATGATGAAAGTTGAATTATGAATTCGCGGTGATTCGGAATCAGTTAAACTCCCGAAATAACCTCAAGTCTTCAACATTTACTTTATTTGAACTTATGAGCTTTATTTTTGAACCTTTTCCTTCTATGAGCTGAGTTTGGACCAAAAAAAACAGGGCAGGCCACCAAGGCCTGGCTGTGCATTGGTGATGCCTGGCTGTGGCTATGAATGGCCGGCCGGCCTTCGATGCTATTAAACACTGTTTTGGGCGGGAGGTAGCCAGTTGTCCATTTTTGAAGATATTTGCCACCTCCTGAGCTTGAATTCTATAAAAGGAAGGCTCTGGGATTGTTTTGAGGGTTGAAAACAATATCAAGAAGAGATATATACACATAGAGAGCCTCTCCTCACCCTTCTTCCTTGACAAGCAAGTTTTGAGCTAACCTAGCTTGTTCATCACCACCATACACACCATACACAACCTGGTTTGATCATCCTAAGGCCTTGATTGATCTTGAGAAAGCATAATTCAAACTAGAGAGTACATAGGAATCAAGGTTGAAGCTCCAAGAACAAGTTTGTTTCTTGAAAGGTATAAGCTTGTGTCCTTCTTTCTTGCTTTCATTTCTATCATCTACACCATCATTCTTGCTATTTTGGTTGCTTTTGGACTTGTTTGGAGTGTTGGAGTTGGGTTTGGAGAGTTACTAAAAGGGTAGAGACTCTCTACACCTTTATCCATAACTCAAACCTTCTCTTTTTCACTCTCACTTTTTTTGGTTTTCAAACTAATTTTCAGAGGCTTGAGAAGGCTAAAAATCATGTTTTGAAGCTTCAAACATGGAGGGGTTTCTTTCCTTTTGTTCACTAGCTTTGATTCTCTTCCTCATTGTTAAGCTTTTAATGCGTTATTAGCCACTGTTTTTACCCTTTTAGGGGCTGTTTTGGTGATTCCATGGCCCTTAAAATTATTTCATGCTTTGGTTAGTTCATGTGTTGTCCCACAAGTTGGCCTACATAACTTGTTGTAATGCTTTCTTTGCTTTGTTTTTCTGATTAAGTGTTTCACTCTAACCAATCAATCAACCATCTATCATTTGTATTTGAGCATGATTTCAACCGATCGAGGTTGCTCAAAACATGTAAGAATGGCCTACACTTAATGGTTTAATCTCTTAGGAGATTCATTGTCAACAGTATAGCCTTTCTCTCTTGTTTTAGAGAAACCTCTTGTTTGACATTATTTCTTGATTAGAGGACTTAACATCATTGTGGACAAATGGACTAATGAATGGATATGACTAAAGCAAATTGGCTTAAAATTTGGTTCAACACACTTAAAGAAAATGGCTTGAAAAGCTTGAACTTGGCTGGACGTTATGCCAAGCTTCTTGTGTCAAGTGTCATCATGCGTCAATCCATGGCGTTTTGATGTTTTTGAAATGTCTCAACTTCTCTTTTTGAGTTCATTTCATGACAAAAAGGATACGGTGGTCATTTGCATTTCATTTATTCATTTTGTCCAAAATCATCTTCTAAAGCATCAAGCAATCAATTGCTCATTGATGTACTTATAAAGGATTCCATTCTTTTCTTGAGGCCTTACTATGACAGAGAAGGGAGAAAGGGCAAACAGAGCTTGAAAAATGCTCTATCTGCCTTGTTTCACCTTAGAGCACAGAACAGAACTATGCACAAAATCATTGCACGGCCGGCCCTCTGAAGGCCTGGCCGGGCTTCAGTGATGCATGACCGGGCCTTGGTGTTTGGTCAGCAAGGAAATTCTATAGAAACAGAGGCAATGGTTGAAGGTGGAACATAGGCAATCTGGGCAGACATAATGTCTTTCAAGTGATGTATATGCAACCTCCATCCATCTTCTGTAGTGCTTGTATCAAATGCATTCAATTGTTTCATTAGCATATTGAATTTTGTTGTTGTATTTAATTAGTCTAATTAGTCGTAGCTAATTAGTGGTGTTGTAATATCTAATTAGCTTAGATATTTAATTATTTAATTGCTGGCTAATTCAAGTGTTGTAATAATTAGCTCAGAAAAGTTAATTATTCATTTTGTAATAATTAGTGTAGCTTGTTAGTTTATTCATTCGGACCCTCCTTCGCGAGGGCGTAATGTTGTAATAAGTGTGCGTGCGTGTGTGTATGTTTTCTAACCCCACGTCTTTCTCCCCTTTATTCAATCGCATTTGATGGTTAGATTAGGGACATTTTCAATTAGCATACCTTATGCTTGCATGATTGCATCCATTCATTTGTATTGCATGCACCGAGGCTCGACGCATCATTCAAACTGCATTGTATTTCAATACTTATTTGGATATGTGTTTATCGCATGTTGTTCAAATCGATCATATGCCATATTAGTAGCCGAGCCTATTAGTTACATCATTGCATGTGTTGCATTAGACATTTTGCATAGTTAGGATCATGTATCTTTCTAACTAGTTTTTTGTTTTGGCTTGGAGTACTTGGTAAGCTTTTACGCTTTAGCATACTTGCACGAGTGTGATTGCCATATTGCCATGTTTCACATGCTTGCCATGAGGCTATGTGCTTAAATGCTAAACTGCATGAATGCCTGTGAATGAAGACTTGTTGTTTGAATTGGAACAATTCAACGAATGTAAGTTTTAAGCCCACTTTGTGAAGTGGCAAAATCATGTTTTAAGCCCACTATGTTTGGTGGCAAATCCGCATCTTTAAGCCCATTTGAGGGTGGCAAATTCAAACCATTTTTGAAAACAAACATGAGTTGAATTGTTCCAAATCTTGCGACTAGTCTATACTTGCTTGTGTGCGTCACATAGTAAAGTTAGTTTAATAAACTGGAATAAGAGCGCATAGTGTTTATAAAAATGCATATCATGATTAGTAGAGGCTGCTCTTTGATCGGGTGAGCGGGGGTGCTCAATCCATGACCTTCCCCTCTCGTACCCAAGTTCCCGAGTCGAGGCAACTTTGGTGATGACAGACACGTGGCCTTCGGCTCGAGTCAAGGTTTCCTAATTTTCTCCAAAATAAAATATTTAGGCGGTGACTCTGTATCTGGAAAAATAGTCCAATTTTGGCATTATTTGATTTAAAATCGATTTTCCAAAAAGATTTGCCGGATTGGACGCTTTGGTGTTTATCAGTTTCACATTGCACTTGTGAAACTAGACTCAGAACAACAGGAGTCCCAACTGTGAGGCCTTTCTTTTCAAACCCTTTCTGAAAGACAGGGCGCGAAAAAAGGCGAGCCCATAGTAATGTTTATGAGTAATTAAAATTTGGGGTGTGACATTTACTATCTCAATGATTGGGGATAACCCAGTAGTGGATTTCTCCAATCTTATCATAAATGCGTCTGAGGCTCTACGCTTGGTCTGGAAGTTTGAGAAAGGCGTCATCAATAGTTCTGGATCGGATAGTGAGTCCGGATTTGATTGCACTGAGTCTATGGAGTCGGAGCCAGATTCGAGTTCCTCTGTGTCTGGTACTTCTGGGAGTGGTAACCTGGATACCAAAGTCCTGTCTAGGTTGTCTTTTAGCTTTTCTTTTGAGTCCATTGTAACTGAAGATCCAAACTTTTTGAATAGGAATTCTATGGACTTTGCCAACTTCTCTGTGCCTTTGGTTTGTTGTACTGATATTAATTTTTAAAATTTTGACATAAACGAAGAGGAAGAAATTCCTCGGGTTTTGAATAGTTTGGTTGATCATGAGGAGGAGAGGCGTGTTAAGCCCTGTATAGATGAAATCGTATCAATTAATGTGGGTACTGAGGAAGATCCTCGCTTGGTCTAGATTGGGTCCATGCTGTCTTGGGAGGAACGTGAGCATTTAATCGCTTTATTAAAAAATTTCAAAGATATTTTCGTGTGCTCCTATGAAGACATACCCGGAATCGATCTTGAGATTGTATAGCACCGGATCCCTCTTGACCCTGAGGCCTGGCCAGTTAAGTAGAAGCTGTGTAGAGTTCGCCTAGATTGGGCTCTGAAGATCAAGGAAGAAGTTACCAAATAGATTGAGGCAGGGTTCTTGCTTGTATCTAAGTATCTGACGTGGTTAGCCAATATTGTTCCAGTCCCAAAGAAGGATGGCAGAATCAGAGTCTCTGTCGACTTCAGGGATCTAAATAAAGCTTGTAACACCCCCAAATTAATAAAATAAATACAACCCAAACATTTATTAATAATAGCATGAATCAGAGTAAATAGTCCTTTCACTACTCCGTAGGGCGCCTACTGCTATCGAGTCATGCCGTTTGGATTGAAGAATGCTGGAGCTATTTATCAAAGGGCTGCAACCACCATTTTGCATGACATGATCCACAACGAGGTTGAGGTGTTTGTAGACAATATGATTGTCAAGTCCAAAGACTGAGAGGGCCACTACACTACCTTGGAGAAATTCTTTCAGCGGATCACAGAGTATAGATTGAGGTTGAACCCGCAAAAATGCACTTTCGGCGTCACAATGGGAAAAATACAGGGATTCCTAGTCACTCAAAAAGGAATTGAGGGAGATCCTTCCAAAATCAAGGCCATCTTAGAAATGCCACCACCAAGGACTGAAAAGGAGGTGTGTGGCTTTCTGGGTAAAGTGCAATTCATAAGGCGGTTTATTTCAAAACTAACCTTGACTTGTGAACCACTATTTGGTCTCTTGATGAAAGGAAAGAAGTTCTAATGGGACGATTGCTGTCAGTTTGCTTTTGAACAAGTCAAGCAGTACTTGTAGAATTTGTCTGTGTTATCCTTGCCAGAACTAGGAAAATTGCTAATTTTGTACCTGTCAGTGACAAACTTAACCATGGGGTATATGTTAGCTCAGGAGTTCGAGGCCAAGGTGGAGAAAGTCGTTTACTACTTGAGCAAGAAAATACTAGATTGCGAGACCCGTTACATTCCCCTCGAGAAATCTTGTCTAACCCTGGTATGGGCTACCCGGAAGTTGAGGCACTGCCTGTTAGCTCACTCTGTAATCTTGGTTTCGAGATTAGATCCTATCAAATATCTTTTTGAGAAACTAGCGCTTACGGGTAGGCTAGACTGTTGGTTGCTTCTTCTTTCTGAATTTAATCTTATATACGTTACACGTAAGTTAGTTAAAGGGATAACTGTAATAGAATTCCTGGCAGATCACCCATTAGCGGGAGATGAAGCAGTGGAGTACTTTTTCCTAGATGAAGATATTCTACAAATAGAGGAAAAAACGTGGACGATGTACTTTGACGGAGCAGCCAATCAATACGGTTATGGGATTGGTGTGTGTAACAAGCCCGTGGGGGACCTCGCTACAGCTCGGACTCGACTTTCTTGTCAGTCACGGTTCTAAGTCTGAACCAAAGAGTCCAAATCCGGCAAATCGTTTTGAGAAAACAGATTTTTGAAAGAAGTGCCAAACATGGACTGCTTTGCCAGATACAGAGTCGCCACCTAAATATTTTATTTTGTCGGGAACTTAGGTACGAAAGGGGAAGGTCATGAATTGAGCACCCCCGCTCGCCTGATCAAAGATTGGCCTCTACTAATCTTGATATGATTTTTTTATAAACATTGTGTGTTCTTGTTCTGATTATTAAACTGCATTACTATGTGATGCGCACAAGCAAGTATAGACTAGTTTTCCAGAATTGGAACAATTCAATTTTGTTTTGCGAAAAAGGGTTTGATTTTGCCACTTCAAGTGGGCTTAAAGTTTGCGAATTTGCCACAAGACATAGTGGGCTTAAACATGCATTCATCGAATTGTTCCAATTCAAGCAGTAAGCCTTCATTCACAGGCATTCAAGTATTTTGTCAAGTAAGCATTTTGCCCCATGGAAAGCATGCTAGACATGACAACAACTCACACTCATGCAAATATGCTAAAGCATCAAAAAGTCACCTAGTACTCCAAGCTAAAATAAAACAAAGTTAGAAAAATCCATGATTTTTATCTATGCTAAATGACTAATGCAACACATGCAAAGGATGCAATTAATAGGCTCGTCTACTACTGTGGCTTATGAATCAATTCAACATATGCAGTCTAAGCACATATTCAACGAAGTATTGAAATGACCATGCAGTTAGAATGATGCGCCAACCCTCGGTGCATGCAATACAAGATGAATGGATGTAAGCATAAGGTATGCTCATTGAAACAAAATGCTCCTAATCTAACCATCGTAAGCGGATAAATGAAAGGGAGAAAGACGTGGGGTTGAAAGACATACATCACACTCACCCATACTTATTACAGTTGTGCCCTCGCAGAGAGGGTCCGAATAAATATACAGTCCAAATATTACAGTCCCGAATAAAAGAATATTACAGTCCCAAAATATTACAGAATCCTAATTAATTAACAAATTAACTAAAAAAAAAACAAGTAAAACTGGCATGCAAGCCAGGGACTGCCTTGCTTCTGATGGATGATGCATGTCCGGATTGTCTTGCGCGGAAATCCACCGGAATGCCCCAATTAGCCTCTGTTTACACCTGTTCTTGAAATGCGTGCCAAGTCCCAAAACGTTGCTGACTCTGCGTTTTGCTGCAACAGAGAGCAGGAAAGGGGCATAGCAATGCATTTGCACAGATATATGCATGTCTCGATCCTCGTGCCACCAATCACGCATAGCGAGGCATGATGGCTGAGGAATCGAAATGCACAACTCAATATAGGATGAATGCACATGAAACTACAGCTAAAACCTAACTCCATCATGGATAATCCGGAGTGTCGGCGACTGGGGAATTGAGACACATTCCGTCACTCGGAGTACGAAATGTACCTCGTTTCCCGTGCCCGGGCTAACTCCTATTCCGGACATGATGCAATATGCATGATATGGATGAAATGCGACTAAGATACAATCCTAACATACACGATGCTATGGAAAATGAGATGCCTCGAAATATGTGCACGCGGGCACGCAAACCGAGAAAATGACATGTCTCGAAATGCGTGCACGCGGGCACGCAAACCGAGGCGATGATATGTGTCTTGAAATACATGCACGCGGGCACGCAAACCGAGGCGATGATATGTGTCTCGAAATACGTGCACGCCGGCACGTAAACTGAGGCAATGACGGAATGTGATGAAATGATACGGAAACATGATATGGACTTATATCAACATGAGTGAGCATAGGTATGGCAAAAATGGCATGCAAGAATAGGGGCCAAAAGAGGGGTAATGAAGCAAGTGGTATAAGAAAAATCCAAACTGAAAAATTTCCTTCTACAACATTGAAGAGGGACCAAAAATATGAATATTTACAGTATATGGCAGCCTCAAAATCAGTATAAAAACATGATAGAAATGTGATGCAAAATAAGGCTCAAAAGTGGCTATAACATGAGGTATGCAAAATAATCACCAAACAGCCAAAGACCCTTAATAAAACATGTAGAATGGACCAAAATAAGCACTTTTCCAGAACTGTAAAATGGTCAAAAACAAAAGCATGGTAGGTTAACTAAACATGCAAGAATGGGGAATAAAAGAGAGATATAACATGAAGTGACCTATGGAGGCCCCAAACCATGAAAGGACCTAAATGAAACATGAAGTATGGACCAAAATAAGAACTTTTTCAGAACTGTAAAATGGCCAAAAACAAAAGCATGGTAGGCTAACTAAACATGCAAGAATGGGGAATAAAAGAGAGATATAACATGAAGTGACCTATGGAAGCCCCAAACCATGAAAGGACCTAAATGAAACATGAAGAATGGACCAAAATAAGCACCTTTTCAGAACTGTAAAATGGCCAAAAATAAAAGCATGGTAGGCTTCCATTGCATGCAAGAATGGGGAAGAAAAGAGGAGTATAAAGGTAGGTACAACATGGAAGTCCCAAATGGTGTTGAGCCCTTCTTCAATGTTGAAGAGGGGCTCAAAATAAGCCTAATATCAGTTTACAACATGATCAAAAACAGATCACTCATGGGCCAAAAATAGCATGCAAAACTATGACATACAAGAGGATCAATGAAGCAAGTGTGTCATGGAGGGCCCTTTTCAGTTAGGGCCGGAGCTTGAAAACAAAAAGGAAGTGGGGCTTACAAATAGATCAAGAAAAAGGGTCAAAAGGGTAAAAGTATTACTTACCCTTGAAGACTCAAACTTTTGTTGCTTCTTGGATGGATTTGCAGCTTCTTTGGCCTTTGAGAAACCTTCCTTGTTGCTGGAAATGAGGTGGTGGTGGTAGAGCTTGGTGGTGTAGAAGGAATGATGGTTAGGGACTTAGGGTTTTTCAAAGAATAGAGAGCTATGGAGATGGAGTTGTGTATAGAGGCTTGAAGGTGAAATTTTCTAACCCCAACAAAGGAGGCCACCAGCTGGTTATAAGGGTTCAAAAGGGGGTGTAAAGTGGGGGAAAAGGAGAGCAAAATTCCCCTACAAAATATCCCCCGGGTAAAGATCTTTTCTGGGGGATATTGCCCCACAGCTGTAAAGTGCACAGTGCAAGGAACACGGCCGGCCTAATACTTTTGTTGCAGGTGGCCGCCGGCCACCACCCCTAGCCGGCCGGCTAGGGGTCAAAAGGTTCAATCATATATTCTGGCCGGCCAGCAACTGGTGAGGTACTCCTATGTTGTGTACAACACAACCATTGGTTAAAATCCAAGAAAGTGGGTCCAAGGGTTCAACATTGGCTCGGAAAGAGGGGGTCAAAAGGGTCAAGTGAATTACTGGCCGGCCATGAACTTTTAGGGGCCTCTCATGTGTGTAGATCACAGATATGTGGTGAAAGTTCAAGAATGTGGGCCCAAGGGGTTCAACATTAGCTTGGAAAGAAAGGGGTCAAAAGGGTCAGGTAACCTTAATGGCCGGCCACCAACTTTTAGGGCCTCCCATGTGTGTAGATCACAGATATGTGGTTGAAAGTTGGCAACATTAACTCCAAGGTGTTCAACATTAGCCCGGAAGTTGGAAAACGGGTGCCGGGAGGCTCCGGAGGAGAGATAACTGGTTGCTGCAACAATTGCTGGCCTCCCACCCTTCAGCGACCTCTCCAGTGATAAAATAGAGGTACCTGCCAAAAATGAACGAAAACCGTTGCAAAACGAATGCTCGGGGACCAAAACATGCAGTTCGGGGTCCCGAAAATGGGCTGTTAAGCACCGAAAGTGGCATTCGGCCACGAAGTGGGCTTCTCAGCCCCCAGTGTCCCTCAAAAGGGAGCAAATAAGAAGTATTAAAAAAAATCAGAGCAATAGGAAGATGGTTAAGCGCGTCCCGAACCGAGGCACATGGCTACAGTCCCGAAAACCGGGAACCGACTCCGAAATGGGCAAAATGGCCTACGGCCACCAAATGTAGCCTACGGCCAACTGAGAGATGGTCCTACAGGACCTCTCCCTTCCTCAGGAAAGAAACAGAGAAAATTGAGTCTGGTTCGCAAACCGAGACAGGCACGGAAGAGGGTTCGGAAGTCCGGAGGCAGGGCTCACGGCCGCGACTCTGAAACTTCTGAACGAGCACATTATGCAATATCACCAAGCGCTCAATAGGTGACGTCTGAGTCTTAAGGTCGGTCAAAAATGGGGTGTCTACAGTGTGTTGATGATAGCTCCTAATGACTCCCATATACCCTTAGCCTTCAAAGTCCGGTTCGAAGTATCAAACAATGAAGCAGAATATGAGGTGTGTATTGCTGGTTTAGAAGTTGCCTTGGAACTAGGGGCAAAAAGCTTGGACGCCATCGGGGATTCGAACTTGGTTGTGTTTCAAGCCAATGGAGATTGGTGGGTTAAAGAGAAGAAAATGAAGGTTTACCATCAAGTCTTGGATATGCTAATTCCGAGGTTTGAAAAGTTAACGTTTACCCATCTACGAAGAAAGAACAACCGATTTGCTGATGCACTAGCAACTCTATCTTCTATGGTAAACATTCCATTGGGAGTCAGGATGCATCCGATCATTATTGAACAAAAGCACATGCCAGCCTATGAAACAATTGCTGCGATAGATGAGGATTCAGACAAGAACCCTTAGTATTACGATATTTGGAATATCCTCGAAAAGGAGGTGTATCCACTAGGAGCAAATGCCAAGGACAAAATGGGAATACGGTGTCTGGCCATCCAATTTATCATCTGTGGAGGCAAGCTGCACAAAAGAGGCCATCTGGGAATGCATAAGTTGTGTTGAGAAAGGGAATCGAAGCACCTTATGGAGGCCATTCACGAAGGAGAATGTGGAGCCCACATGAACGGGGTGATGCTCGCCCGGAAAAATCCATAGACAAGGCTACTACTGGTTAACCATGGAAGAGGATTGTATTGGTTTTGTTCGGCATTGTCACAAATGACAGATTCATGCCAATCACATGAACATTCCGCCGTCAAAGCTCTACAACATGACTTCATCGTGGCCATTCTCTATTTAGCGAATAGATGTTATCGGAGCAGTTACGCCAAAGGGGTCAAACGGGCATGAATTCATCCGAGTAGCAATCTACTACTTCACAAAATGGGTGGAGGCCTAGTCCTACTTTGTGCTAAATGCGTCACATGTGGCTAAGTTCATCAAGGACAATATCATTTGCTGGTACGGGGTTCCGAATGAGATTATCTCCAATAATGGGTTGCACTTCAAGAAAGAGGTGATAGACTTGCTTGAAAAATATAACGTGGTTTTCCATAAGTCATCGACCTACATGCCACAAACCAATGGACCTGTTGAGGCTGCGAACAAAAATATCAAGAGAATTCTACAGAAGATGGTGGAAACTTAGAGGGACTGGCCAAATAAATTTCCATTTGCGCTCTGGAGCTACAGAACTTCGATCTGGACATCTACATGGCCAACCCCATATTCTCTTGTCTATGGGATGGAGGCTGTTTTGCCAATTGAAATTGAAGTACCGTCGCTACGAGTTATAGCTGAATGTAAGATAGCAGAGATAGACTGGCAACGGAGTAGGTTTGAGGAGTTAATGTTATTTGATGAGAGAAGACTGAGGGCATTGTATCATGTCCATGGTTACCAATGCCGAATTGCTAGGGCTTTTACCAAGAAAGCTAAGTCCAGAAATCTTAAAAAAGGGGACATGGTACTGAAAGACAACCGAGCTCCCATCCAGGACCCCAGGGGCAAGTTCAAACCCAATTGCATTGGTCCTTACATCATTAAGTCACTCTGGTCAGGAGGGGCGGTTATTCTCATGGACCTAGATGGCCTGAAATTTTCACAACCGATCAATATGGACGAGTTGAAGAAATACTACCCCTGAAAGGCTCGCTAGGCCGAAAACCCGAAAGGGCGACCTAGGCAAAAGTTAGAGCATGAAAAATTAGAAACAAAGAGAAATTGAGCCCGCAAGGTTGAAAACCGTAAAGGGCGACTTTGGCAAAAGTTAGAGTGTAAAAAGAGAGAGTTAATACTTGAGTGAACCTGAACCGAACTACGTAAGGCCTGATTCCCATTTTTGGGATACGTAGGCAACTTCACTCTGAATTTCGGCCATAACTATCTCCAACTCAACTGTCCTATCCATTTTCCTGATCAGGTCATCTTTGTTCATCATCTATTAGTTCGGTTGTGGTCTTTATTTTGGGAAGAAATGCTGATTATAGTACAAAGCAACAGTGATATGCAATCAGGGGTAGTTGTGTGTAGACGTCCCTGAATGCCCCGGGAGGGTGAGTCCCGTTCTGTTCATTTTGGGGTTACTACAGCTCGGACTCTCAAATCGTCACGGTTCTTAATCTGAACCAAAGAGTCCAAATCTGGCAAATCGCTTTGAGAAACAAATTTTTGAAAAGAAGTGCCAAACATGGACTGCTTTGCCAGATACAGAGTCGCCACCTAAATATTTTTTATGAGGGAATTTAGGAAACCCTGACTCGGTGCCAAAGGCCACGTGTCCGTCATCACCAAAGTTGCCTCGGCTCGGGAGCTTGGGTACGATTGGGGAAGGTCAGTTATGAGCACCCCCTTTCGCCCGATCCGAAGATCGGCCTCTACTAACAGTGATATCCAATTTTGAAAACGTTATGTGTTCTTATCCCGATTATTAGCCTACAATTACTATGTTATGCGCACAGCACACAAGTATAGACCAAATCGCCTAAATTGGAACAAAACATTGCATGTTCGTTTTGAAGATGGTTTGCTACTCGCAAGTAGGCTAAAATGCAGGTTTTGCCACCCTCAAGTGGGCTTTTAGAAAAGATGGTTTTGTCACTATCTAGTGGGCTTAAAATTCATAGTTTTAATGCGTTATCCCAATTTAAGCAATTCGACCTCCATCCACAGGCATTCAAGCAGTTATATCACATAAGCAGCTAGCCTCATGGTAATCATGCTGTTATGGCAACACTCACACGCATGCGGTATGCTAAAGCATAAATGCTTGCTAAAGCATAAAACTTACAGAGTACTCCAAGCCAAAACAGAAACTAGTTAGTAATCACATGCATGATCCTAGTTCATGTTAAAAAAAATGGCTAGTGCAACACATGCAAAGATGCAATCTAGACAGGCTCGGCTATTCTAAGATGGCATATGATGATGATACAACTAACACATATTTAACTTGGAATTGAAGTACAATGCAGTTAGTATGATGCGCCGAGCCTGATACATGCAAGACAAATGTATGGATCCACGCATGCATAGCATAAGGTATGCTAAATTAAATATGCCCTAACACTAACCATCGAAAGCAGGTAAGTAAAAGGGAGAAAGAAGTGGGGATTGGAAGACATGCACACACGCACCCACACTTATTACAAATTCGCCCTCGCTCGGAGGGACCAAAAGAATAATACAATTAATTAACTACGAGCTAACTAATTATTACAGTCCGTTAACTAGTTAAGCAAATTAACTAATCTAGGAAAACAGTAAACAGCCTTGGGAAGAGGGCCCCATGTATGTATGCTCAGCTCCGCTCGGAAAGTCACTGCCATGCACAAGTTTGCCTCTACTTTGATTGTTCTGCTTCTCTGAAAATTGCACAACTTCCAAGGTTGCTTCTCTGAGTGTTGTGGGACACTACCGGCTGAGTGAGATCATCACCGGCCATTTAGAATGGTCATCGGCTAAACATTATGCTCTCGGCCAAACATGTTTTGCCGGTCGGCACTAAAAACTGCCGGTCGGCAGAAAGTTCCTGTAGAAACCTGTTCGACAGCAGCAAAGGGCAGACAAGGCATGGCAATGCATTTTCAAAGCAATGTGTGCACCACCACATCCCTTATCATGTTTGTGACTCAAAGGGGTATGGTGCTCGATTCTCGGACCACCAATCGCGCATTTCAATGCGTGATGGCCCAAAAGCCAAGTGTGCAACTTCAATATGGAATGAAATGCACAAAACAAACAATGGGCCCCAACCTCCATCATAATCAATTCAAGAGGCAAGAGATGCATGCTAATGTAATGCAACCTAGGCATGTGAGCTAAGTGTGCAACATGATCATGCAAACAACAAAACCATGGCAATAGGCACATGAACTAAACAAGTAAGCGTGCAAGGCATATAGCATCAATGTTAATGACACACATGCAACAATCATGAAAGGCATAACACATGTAAATATGCAAAGCGACTTAACACAAGAAGCATGCCAATTGCAATGACACTTAAACATGCAACATGTTAATAGGCTAAGTACCTAAAAATACAAACATGTATAGCATGCAACAACATGCCAAAGGGATGGTCTTAAACTAATTTGGACAGCCCTCTACTAGGTCCAAAACAGTGGCCAACATGCTCAAGAATGGAAGCCAAAACACATACAAATAGGCATGCATGCAAGGTCCAACACTTAGGCACATAGAGACAAATTTTAAGCACACTTAAAAGAGGAATAACATGGGCATATGGCGTGCAATGCAAGCTCTGAAAATCATGTTAATGATGGTGCCAAAACAAGCAAACAAGAAAAGCATAGCATACAACAAATGATCTAAAGCCTAAGGCTCACCAAAGAAGCATTGGACTACACTTAGCGCAACCACACATGGCATTAATTAAGTGACTGAAAATAGAGATGTGACATGCTAAAATGAGCCTCAAAACCCACCTAAATGGCATCTAAATGGCTTAAGTATGGAAGCATGCACAAGGGCCCAAACAAGGAGCATAAGACAACAACCTTTTAACACATTAAAGGGGTATCAAATGCAAGCATATAGGCATGCCACAAGGACTGAAATAACATGACAAGTGGTTCCAAACCACTGAAATGATGCAAGGATGGCATGCTAGAGGGGTCAATGCTCAAGGCATACAAGAGAGTTTGCATGGTAGCTATACAAAGCAAAGCATTGATGCCTCAAATGACCAAAAAACGTCCCTTATCACACTAAAACAAGCATAAAAGCTTCACAAAGCTAAGCCAAAACAAGTAAGCATAGTGGTCTAAATGCTAGATACATGTTAAGGCAGTTTCATGGCATTACAAGACAAGTATGCAAAGCAAGCATGGTGTGTCTAAACCAACAATAAACAGAGGCATATTATGATATAATAGGCACAAAAAACAGCCAAGGCATGGTCAACATGAAGCTTAGCTAGATGCTCCCTCAAGAGGCCAAAAATGGTCCATTTCAAGGACAATAAGGAGAGGGGGTGGCCCTCCCCTTTTTGGGACCTCAAGGCACCATCCTCACCTCTGAAATCCCTCAAGATTTCAGCGGTGAGGAGGCCCAAACATCAAGGTCTCGGAGCTCACTCAAAATAGCACAAAATGGGGCCTTTCAAGGCCTAAGAGGGGTCAAACACCTCCAAACCACAAAACACTCTAAACAAACTATTTAGAGGGCCTAAAAATAGAACTTTTTTGTATTATACACCAAGCTCAAAAACAATTTTAAGACAGGTAAAAATACAATGCAAAAATGGGGAATAATGGGACTAGTTTCTTACCCTTGTTGACTTTCTTCACAAATGGTGGACCAGCTGGTTCTTCAAGCTCAAAACCACCCAAGAACACCAAGAACAACCTCTGGTTCTTCAAGGAACTAAGAAAAGGTGTAACACTATGTGTTTGTGTGCAATAGTAAGACACAAACACACTTAAACACACACAAAGGCCAAATGAGAGAGAGGAATGGAGATAGGTGAGACACAAACCCTAACCCTAAAACCAGAGCTCTTCCACAATGTTTTCTCTTCAAAATCTCTAACCTAGAGCCAAGAGAGGAGGGCTCCTCTTATAGAGGAGCCAATCTTGTAAAGCTTACAAGGTAAGCTAACAAGGAGTCCATCCCTCCATACACGTGTATGCAGGGGAACAAAATGACATACAGCTATTTTAAAATATCTGCAAAAGCAGATGAACAGTAGTCGGCTGCCCAAAAATGCCATTTTGGCAAAAGGGAGTTCCGACCGGCAACAAAGAATGCCGACCGGCAATATAGATTGCCGATGGAAGCAAAACACCAGTCGGTGGCCTCTGGCCATGGCCGGTGATGTGTGGGGATGCCTCACAAGGCATTCCCTGCCCCTCCAAGGCAAAACATAAGTGTTTGGTGCAAAACCAGACACAAAACAGTCGAGTCGAGAGATCCTGAGGCAGGGCGCGTAGCCGAGACCTCTGGGAACTCAAGACGAACACGAACAAGGATGATCACCGAGTGTTCAAACGGTGGCGTCCAAGTCTTGAGGACGGTCAAAAATGGGGTGTCTACATTGTGATCTTTTGATTCGGGAATGTAAATCTTGAGAATCGATTTTGAGTGTGTTAAGTGGTGATCGTTCCTGAAAATCATTTTGAAAAGTTTTAATAAAAGTTGATTTTGTTCAAAATTTTACCCTTTTACAACTTGAACCATTTTTTGGGACCGAAAGGAAAATTTTCAATACTTGCAGCTTTAATTTTATTGATTTTAACACAAGTACATTCTTCCTCTTTGATTTCAAAGTTGCTTTTACATCTTAAACATGAAAAGAAAAGATCAAAGCAGTAAAACTAGGGACACAGCTAAGGTAGGTGGTTCTATGCCAAAGACGGCCCAATTTCTGCTTTCTTTTTAAACCAATCCAAGCCAAACACTCATCAGATAGGGTGTAACTGAAACTAATGGCAGGGGCCAGAATCTCTCTTGTCCTCTAAGCTGTGAGATACCGGGGCTGGTGCAAGGCATGAACCAGAAATGAAGCTGTGTATTCCACTCCCTCATTTGGACGTATCTGATCATGCCTGAACTGGTGTTGGAACTGGAGAGGAAAATAGAATATGCAATGTGTGACGCCAATCAACTCTACACCCGACTGTCGGGACATGCTGTAGCTCATCTTAACCAAATTAAGCCAGGGGTAACGCCAAGTTATGTCAGTTGCCGATTTGTTGCACATCCAATCACACCATAAACCCTTTAAGGGGAAGGGTTTGTCTACTTGTAGTTTATCCATCAACCATACTTGGGGAGGGATGAAAAATAAGAGAGATTAAAGAATAGAGAGGTGTACGATGTAAGAAAAGTAAGGAAAGGGTTTCGAGAGAAAAACAGAGAATAAGTGTTGAGTGATGTAAGAATCATAAATTAGAAGGGTGAAAAATACTACCTGGAGAAGGAGCGGACTCCCTGCCAATCGGGTAGTCTCTCCTCGACGAAAAGCATCTAAACCCATTAAGGTTTCGGCTAGTGCCAAACCCATGCAACTCTTACCCTCTTTCAGACATTGGGCCACTTCGATCAACTGGATGCTAGCTTTGCCGAAATTAGGGGCAAGAGGAAATTGTGCAAAAAGGCATAAGCAAAGTGCATGTTGTCGGTTGCCTCTCCGAAGAAGGTCACTCCTGTCTCCAATGGCAGAAAATTGATGAACTAAGCCGGGGATGTCTAGTTCCCCATCATGTGCCAATGATCAAGCCTCATGTAATGTTAAGCCACACATCCGTCTCAAAGCTTGGGCATGGCCAAAACGAGGCTGCGGTATGATTTCTTCATCGCGCCGAGACTCTATTGAAGCTCGAAATTCCTCGAATGTTAGACATACCTCTTGTGATTTGAATTGAAATACATGAGTGATTGGGTTCCAACATCGAACAATGACATGGAGGAATGGAAAGCAAAGAGGAGTGTGGCTCAGAGAAAAAAGGGTATTTAGGCCAAAACCGCGAAAGTTCACCTTTTTTGAGCTGTCCAAAGTGGCTACCCAGTCTCGGAGCCTATTGTTGCACAATGTCTCCATCTTGAGAGCAAAATATCAAAGACTTGCTATTCTACCAGAAAAACAGCATGGGAGCACCATTTATAGAGGATGACAAGGAGCAGTGCATGACAGTTGGGCAGTATCGACCGACCTCACACTCAGGCCCGACCGTGCCTCAGTGAAGCTCGGCAGTGCCTATTTAGGCCTGGCCGGGTCTAAATGGTGGCTCAGATCAATGTAGTAGTAGGAAAAGCTGGCCTTTGTCTTGACGTACCACGGTTGTGTTTTAAGTCTTGTATTGTTTGTACCAAATGTTTTTTAGTATTTTTGAGTTGTTTTCATTTTGTTTCCCTGTTATTGAATTGTATTTTACATTTTATCCGGTTATGGGTTGCTATCCGACTCAAGAATGAATGCAAGAGCAGATATTCGTTGTTTTAAGTCTTATGCGAAGTTTCCATGCAAAGGTTGTGCCATTCATCACATGCCATTCATCATATTGTGCAAGGAGATTATTCAAAAAACTTGTCTTTTATAAACTAGTGGGTCTAACCCCGATCATTGTTTTACAAAGCAAGAAAATAAAAGAAAATCCTTCAAAAAACAAAAGAGTTTATCTGAAGCTAGTCTTTAACTACAAAGCAAAACAAAAAACAAAAAACAAAATCGTTATCCTCATCGGTAACCCATCCTTGCCCTTTTCCTTCTCTGCTGTGGAGGAGGTGCATCACTGTCATCGCTGGGGCTATTAGACTACAAGTCAACCTCCTCTCCCTCATCCTCGGGGGTCATAGACCTGTCAAAAGACTCCTTAGAAGGTGAGCGCTGCCTCGCTCGGCCTCTCCCTCGATCAGCTCTCCTTCAGCTCTTCATTGGGCCCTGTTTTCTTCTTCTCCCAGTCGGAAGAGGTCTTGTGGGCACTGCTGGCGCTGGCTCAAGCTGAAAAGAGTATAGATATCAGTATGGACTAATAGAAGTATAAACAGTATGGCAACAACAGTGAACTATAGACAGAGTATACCTCAATCCCATGAGTGACTAAAGCGGTTTGTCTCCTTCGTACCATAAGGAGCTGTCTGTTGATTGTCCGGAGGAGGTCATCAGCATACGCCTAGGGTTTCTGCAAAAGGAATAGAATTTGAGAAAGGTAGACAGAAGTAAAAGAGAACAATGAACAGAAATGGCAGAAAACAAAACAAGATAAAGTGCAGTGAGTAAAAGCATAAAGAAATGTGTACCTGCTCGATGTTAAGAGTGAACGCTAGCCTGCGGTCCCTCTCCTCGATATGTTCAAAAGGGATCTGCTCGATCACTCCATCTGGACACATGTACATGATCTTAGTGGGAATCACGGGGAAACCCAAGAATAGGAGCAAAGACAGCGGCGCCTCCAGTAGGGACATTGCTAGCTGTAGCAGCAGCAGCAGTAGCAGCAGTAACCTCTGGAATAGCACGGGCCACGCCCGGGGTAAGAGCGCCATCACCCGAGTATGTAAGAAGATGGTGAAGTCATCGGGCTTATGATGTCGACCACCATTCTCTCCCAACATTAGGAGGCCAATCTGAGGACCGTTCTGAAGCTCATGAACTACCCTCATGACTTGAGGAGGAGGATATGGAATGTCGGGGTCAGCAACGCCTCGCGTCTGGCGGATGAACCTCTCTCCCAGGTAGTAAGCCCGGCCAAAAGGGCCCTTAAACAGAATTCGCATGGTGGAGGCATGCCATGTAGCGAATAGGTCGTCCTCGACACCTAGGAAATGCCTGCCTAAGGATGCTAGTCAACCTGTGGAAATAGACGTCAGATGTCAGAAATTAGTGCAGTATGAGAATGACAGTGAAACATAGAAGCAACAATATGAGAGTGACTGTGTAGTATGGGAAATAGTGTAGTATGCTTACAATATGTAAAAGTTAAAGGTTGATATTTTGTTCCCTAATCCGCAGTGATCATGTCAAAGAAGTGGCGAAAGTAGGGGAAGTCTCGGTCTACGCAGCGGCGGCGCTCAAAGCTGGAGTTGTAGTACTGGGAGTGGGGTACTGATAACTCAATTGGCCTCACCGGGACCAGAGCTAGAGAGGTGAAATATGTGTAAACCGAGAGCTACAAGAAAAAAAAGATAGATGAAGTAAATGAGCAGATAAACAGGAAATACAAAGCAAAGATGAGCAGGAAATGCAAAATTAAACAGAATATAAAGCTAAACAGAAAAAGTAAATGTGAGGTGTACCTCCCAAACTCTCCAGTAACTGCCGAGTGAATTTGTCTTGCGGCGGGATATAGAGCTCATATAACAGTATAAAGTGGCTAGGATGGCGCCACTCTAGTCATACTCTGTTACTTGTGGTAGGTGCACTAGTGCCCCTAGAAGATATAACCCCATACTATTTTCCCTGTTCGCAAACAGGGTAGTACTGAGAAGATACATAAGGAAGCCGCTGGTGTACTAGGCGACCTCATTTGGAGTAGTGAGCTGGGACTTAGAGAAATGATCAAAGAATCAACTATGCCTCACCATCCTGTGACTGGTGATGTCTGGGATTGCCCCGAGAAGCTGACGCTGTGCGGCTCTCCACTGCTTCATATCAGGATTGAATGAGATCGGGCCACCAACCCCAATTCGTAGGCCAGTGAGCATCGCGAAATCGTACGGGGTTAGAGTCAGCTCCCTGATCGATGAGAAGTGAAATGAGTCCGTGGTGTCCCACCTCTCTCTGCCAGGGCTCCGTACAGCAATGACTCAGTCCTCATCTGTATAAGTCCTAAGCAGAAGGGCCTAAAGCCGGCGGCATCGAACAGTGTGTAGACCTCTGCGAGCAGTCTCTCATACCAGCTCCGGGGGCCAGATATGGATTCGTAGCCGCCAATCGTCTTGGCTATCACCTGTAAATGAGGAGTGTATGAAGCATTAACTAGTGGTCTACTTGTGAGATTCAATAATCTATTAAAACAAAGGAAAGTTGCTTATCGTGGAGGCATCGGTGGACAAGTGCTTTACGGGCTCTCATAGCAAGATGTCCTCATCTATCTTTGGGATGAGGCCTTCAAATCTCAAGATACCGCCTGGGGGCGGAACATGTGTACGTGGCTGGTAGGTGGCCATATCGAATGGCATGTCAATGAGGAGAGGCAATACGAGAGCGTCTTCGGCCTCCATATCTGTGTCTAAGACGGCCCCAATACCAATGGCGGGGTCCAGGATGGGAACCTTGTCACTAGCCGTAGAGAAAAGTGGAGAAAGTGAAGAAAAAGTGAGAGGATGAGTGAAAATAGGTGAAAATCCCAAAATTCAAACCCTAGCAGAGAGAGAGTGGAAACGTTTTGGAAAATCAAAGGGGGATAGAAGGAAAGTGTGAGCAAATTGGGCAAATGTGAGGGAAACCAAAGGGAAACCCCAAAACTCCACCAAATTCAATTTTGTTCGGTTCAAAGTGTAGAGGAGGGAAAGGGTTTCAAAGAAAAAATGGCGAGGGTTGTTGGGTAATTCAAGAAAATGGGAAATCTAGAGAGAGGAGAAGGTTAGAGAGAGGGGGAGGAATTTCGACCAAGGTAGTGTGCAAAAATAAGGCTTGAGTTTGTTTTAAACAAACATATCGCGCGACTTTCCCGATTCTGCCCTTGCCGCTAGCGATGCCCGACTGGCTATCGTGACGCCCAACCGTGCTTCATTGAGGCCCGGCGGGCTCTTAGTGTAAACTTAGTTTGTTTTTTACTTTATTTTATTTCTTGTATTATGGAGTTTTAATCTAAAAAAAAAAGAAAGAAAAGCAAAAAAAAAAAAAAAAAAAAAAAAAAAAAAAAAATACAGTATGCTCAAAAGAGAAAAAAAAAAGGAACAAAGGAAAATAAGAGAGGAAAAAAAAAAAAGAGTGGGTAAAATATAAAAAGAAGAATTTCGGGTAAGAAAAGAGAGGAATTTTGTTCATTCTATTCTATTTTGTTTTATTGTGTAGATGCATAATTTGATTCACTTGGTTTGATTTACTTGGTTTAATTTGTTTAAACTCATTTGTTTAACTCATGGTTTAAATTCATAATTTGATTTGTTTTGTTTCAAAACTTTTAATTTGTTTAGACTGTTTTGTTAGGTTATAAATTGTTTTACCTGAATCGTAATCTGTTCTGTTATGTCGTAATCAAACAATATTATATGTATGGTTCATTCAGAGGAGTTCTAGATAAAATCATTCGTGCCACAGTAAAATCATCATCCTTTTTACCATAAAATTGGAATGCGGTGTGTTTGTTCAGATTAAAGCCCATTGTTTTAACACATTAGCAAATTGGCTTCACTTTACTACATTGCTTTGATTGTTTTGATTGATTGTTTTGATTTTATGTATCTTCATGGAGAATTCATGTTTACTTCTAATTCACATTTATGCAATTTGTTTGTTCTTTATCAATCCAACCTTTCCTTCTATCGTGTGCGATGTGTTAGGATTGTTTCCATCGGTTAAAAACAACAGGCGCACCAGTTTGTTCACACCACCTTTCCTCATCTTGTGTGCGATGTGTTAAGATTGTTTCCATCGGTTAAAAACAACAGGTGCGCCTGTTTGTTCACACCACCTTTCATTCTCTCGTGTGCGACGTGTGAGGATTGTTTATCTCGTTAAAAACAACAGGTGCGCCTGTTTGTTCACACCACCTTCCCTCCTCTCGCGGGCAACGTGTAAGGATTGTTTATCTTGGTTGAAAACAATAGGTGTGCCTATTTGTTCACACCACCTTTCCTTCTCTCACGTGCGGCGTGCGAGGATTGTTTATCTCGGTTAAAAATAATAGGTGCGCCTGTTTGTTCACACCACCCTTCTTCCTATCGCGTGAGATGCGTTAGGATCTCGGTTGAGACCTCTGGTGTGCCCGATGGTTACGTCGCCCTTCACCCTTCCTACGCGAGGCGTAGTTAGGTCTGCATTTTCTTACATTCTTTCTACGTGAGATATAGGTTGGTTTGTGCTTTCTTTGTCCTTTTCACGTAAGACGTGTCTGTTTGTTCACTTCTTTCCGTATGAGACTGTAGACACCCCATTTTTGACCGACCTTAAGACTCAGACGTCATCGATTTAGCGCTCGGTGATTGCGCATGTTGTGCTCGTTTCGAGGTTTCGGAGTTCTTGGCCGAGAGCCTCACCTTCGGACCTCGGGACCCTTTGTGCTTTGACTCGGCCTGCGGACTAAGTCTTGTTTTCTCTTCTCAGAGGGAGGGAGAGGTCTTGTAGACCATCTCTCAGTGGTCGTAGATTACTTTTCATGGTCATAGGCCACTGTTCCCGTTCAGAGACTAGTTTTCGGTTTTCGGAGCCGTCGGCCGTGCGCCTCGGCTCGGTATTGCTTAACATTCTCCGTTTGGCACGATTTTTGGAACACACCTTGTTTCCTCTGTCTAGAGGGACACTGTGGTCCAGGAGACCACTTTTGTGGTCGTACGCCACCTTTTGTGCTCAACAGTCAGTTTTCGAAGCCCTGGGCCGCGTGCTTTGCCTCCGGAACTCTCGTTTTGCATCCGTGTTGGTTCATTTTTGGCATGAACCTTGTTTTCCTTGTTTGGAAGGTGGTACAAGGGTGGGAGACCACCTTTTCTCCTTGGAGACCACTTTTCCCCACCAGCCGATTTTCTTGTCAAGAAACTGGTTTTCTTGATCTTTAGGCCACATTTTCTGGTTTCCCACCCCACCATGGGCTTACTTTCAATGTGGAGACCACCATTTGCCTTGGCTAACCAGTTTTTATCTGGGAGACCACTTGACCTGGTTGACTGACCAGAGAAAGTGGTCGGCCGACCACCTTTTCTGGTCGGCTGGTTTCCTCCTGTTTTGTTTGTTTGAGTGGGTGCCAGCTGTGCCAGCTGGAAGGCACAGACTGTATCCTCCATACACGTGTATGGAGGATCTTGAGCCTTTTTTTTAGCTTCTTGAAGAAGCTTTGGCCTTGTTTTTCTATAAGTGAGGCCCTCCCCCTCCTTGAACCTGGTTCTAGAAAATTTTCCTAAGGCGTAAGCATATATCTCCCTCTATATCTTTATTTTTTGGGCCTAAAGAGTGTGTTGTTCTTCACTTTTTGCACTACAACTCTTAACCATACACCTCCATCATTGAACTGAGGTTCTTGGAGGACATTTTTGGAGGTTAAAAGGCTGGTTCTTGGCTAAGAAACCTGCTGGAGTTGCAGTTATAAAGAAAGTCTTCAAGGATGAGCTTTTGAACCTTAAATCCCCCTTTCTTACTTAAGCTTTTAGCCTATCTTGCATGCTGTTTTGAGCTTAACTTATAACTGATAAAAGTTTGTTTTTGCATGCTTTTGATCTTTGTTTAAGATCACTTTTGTGTTTGGGGTTGTTTGCCCCCTCTTAGGCCTTGTTTGGCCTCATTTTTGTGCCTTTTTTTTGAGTTTCGGAACCACCTTATTTTGGCCCTCTCGCCACTGAAATCCAGAGGGATTTTAGTGGTGGGGATGGTGTTTTAAGGTCCTAAGAAGGAGAGGGTCATCCCCTCTCCTTTGTGTCTTCAATACATGCTTTATTTGCCTCATGTTTGAGCACCTTTGGTAAGTGTGTGTTGGCCATGTCTTAGCTTGTATTTGTGGTTATTTTGCTAAGGCATGCCACTTTTTTTGCTTAGTTTGGTCACCCCTTGCATGGTTAATACACTTGTAGTGTAAATCACACACACTAGCCTTGTATGCTCCTTGAAGTGGCATGTCATTTTAGCCTATGTTGTGTCCATTTTAGCATGTTCTTGGGCTTATTTTATCATGTCATACCTCTGTTTAGGTTTGGTTTGGTTAGCCTTTGCATGCTCCATACACTAGCCATGCAATCCCATGAAATAACCTAACATGCGTCATGTTGTGACATGTCTTTTTAGCATGCTTTTGGCTTGACTTCAAGAAGCTTTTATCCATGTTTTGGTATGCTTGAGGTCTGATTTTAGTTGTCTTGGTCATCCATGACTTTGTTTTGCATAGTTTTGGTTCAATCTTGCTTGTAAGCTTTGTGTATTGAGTCATCTAGCATACTCTACTTGGCTTATTTCAATGATTTGGCATCATTCATAATGCGATTTCAGTCCATTTTTCATGGCCATACATTTACACTTGTCACTCAATCAATGTGTTAGAGGGTTGGTCCTTTATGCCTTAACGTGAGCCATTGTGTATGCATACATGCCATAGCTTGCGAGCCATCATTTTAGTGATTATTTGGGGTTATTTTGCCATAATATAACTTTGATTTTTGGTGCCTAAGTCATATCATGTTTGGCCCTAATAGGTGTAGTGTAATTCACCCTATTTGCCTTACATACACCATGCCTTATGCCCTTCATGCTAGCACATTTTGGCTTCCATCCATACATGTTTTAGACTCATTTTAACATGTTCTAGGACTGTTTTGGGTTGCCTTTGTCATATGCCTCGTGCTTTGTATAGCTATAGTGCAATTGGCCTTGCTAGCTTTGTGTTTTGATGCTTCACACATGCTATCTTTGAGCTTTTTGGATGATTTGACATCATTTAATACTTGATTTCAGAGCATATAGATTTCCATGTCCTCACTTCATTCATGCTTTGAATGCCCTTAAGTGTTGTGCATTATTGCCTAGTTTATGGCTTAGCTTGTATGCTTGCATGCCTAGGTATTTGAGCCATCATCTCAGCATGTTTGGGTCCTTATTTTGACCTACTTGAGCTCTGTCCATGCTTAGTTCATGCATTTGTGCCATGCATTGCATGCCTCCTTTGCAGTCCTCTTTGCTAACTTCCATGCCTTAGGGTCCTAGCATGTCATACTTGTGTTGTTTGAATGATTTAGCATCATTTCTTACTTCATTTCAGTGCATTTAGTGTTGTTACACTTCCACTTTTATCACTCCTTGAGCACTCTTGAGAGTTGTGCTCTTTGGCCTACTCGATTGGCCAATGCATTGTGCATGCATGCTTTGCATTTCGGTGCTTTTATCTTGGTGTTATTGGCCACTGATTTGGGTGTGACAGAGGCCCATCCATTTTGGTTTAATTCCATTTTGCATCGAGTATGCCATTGTAGTTCATAGCATTGAGTATGCCACGTTGTCGCATGATTGATCATTGCATTGTACATGCCTTGTTCATCTCATTGTGTATATTAGTTCCATGTGCATTGTGTATGCTAGTGTCATGAGCATTGTGCATGCCATGTAGCTTATAGCATTGTGTATGCTAGTTGCATGTTTGCATGTTATCCCTTGCATGTTTGCATCACTTAGTTGCATTGCATTAGGATTGCATGCTAGAGTTGCATTTGTGCATGCCATGTTTGTTGCATTGTGTTTGGGATAGGAGTTAGTCCAAACACGGGAAACGAGGGACGTCTCGTACTCAAAGTGACGAAACGTGCCTCGATTCCCAGTCGCCGACATTCTTGACTACCCATGATGGAGTTGTTGGCTTTAGGTGCTTGTATGTGCATTCAATTCACATTGAGTCATGCAATTCGGCTCCTCGGCCATCATGCATCGGAATGCGTGATTGGTGGTCCGAGGGTCGAGGACTACACTCCTTTGAGCTTATGCAATGATGGGGAGAGTGGTCGTGCACACATGTGTTGCAAAATACTTGCGAGGCATCTCTCTTTCCCTTTGCTGCAGAAAACCAGAAACCAGGAGCGGAAACTGGTCGGCCGACCAGATTTACTGGCAGGCCGACCACTTTTTTTGGTTTCCACCACAAAAGGTGGTCGGTAGTTGGTCTCCCATGCCTATAAGCTGGTCGGCAGCCTTCCCACAGATTCCCATGGTGGAGTTTCATCTCTCTGGAGCTTTGTGCAAGTTTCTGAGATCAATTGCAAACAAAGGTGAGTTGGGGTGTCGCGAGGGATTTCCAAACAAGGTGACTCGAGCATGCATGCGTCCTTTGTCATCCAAAACAAGAGCAGAGGCAGCCTATATCATATAGTTTATATGCTTATTTAATTCCTAACTTAGTTAATTTGTGAATTAGTTAGAGTTGTGTAATAATTAGCTGTGGCTTGTTATTCATTCTGTTGTGTAATAACTAGTTTAATTAGATTAGCTTAGATTAGCTAGTTGGTTCTGTATTATTCATTCGGACCCTCCATCGAGAGGGAAAATGTTGTAATAAGTGTGCGTGTGTGTGATTTCCAACTCCCATTTCTTTCTCCTTTTTATTTACCAGCTTACGATGGTTAGTTTTAGGACATGTTTCCATTAGCATCCTTATGCTCGCATGTTTGCATCCATTCATCTGTCTTGCATGCACTGGGCTCGGCGCATCATACTAACTGCATTGTATTTCAATTCTTGTTTGAATACATGTATCAAATCGCATTTCACATGACATTTTAGAATAGCCGAGCCTATCTTAGTTGCATTTTGCATGTGTTGCATTGCGCTTTCTCGACATAGCCAGGATCATGCATTGATTTCTAACATAGCTTTTGTTTTGGCTCGGAGTACTCGGTAAGTGTTTATGCTTTAGCATCCTTGCATGTGTGTGAGTGACTGCCATGATAGCATGCTTGCCATGAGGCTAACTGCTTATGTGATATAACTGCCTGATTGCCTGTGGGTGAAGGTTGGATTACTTGAATTGAAACAATTCATTGATTCCAAGTTTTAAGCCCACTTGAGAGTGGCAAATCACCATATTTTCTAAGCCCACTTGAGGGTGGCAAAATCCATATTTTAGCCTACTTACGAGTAGCAAACCGCTTTCAAAAACAAACATGAGATGTTTTGTTCCAAATTAGGCGATCCAGTCTATACTTGTATGCTGTGCGCATCAAGTTTTTCAAAATGATTTGTCAGATTTGGACTCTTTGGTGATTTATCAATCTCGCATTGCACTTTGCAAGATCAGATTAAGAACCATGACATTGAGTCCAAACTGTAGTGAGCCCAATGAACAAAACGGGATTTTCCCGGGACGTTCCGGCGCGTCTATAGAGACACGGTGGGATTTTGCTTTGGTTTATGTTTTGTTCAAACGTTGCTTTCTTATTTACATTGTAGCGTTGTTTCATTGCTTTATTTTCATTCAAGTGTTTCATTGCATTGTTTCATTGGCGTTTCATTACATGATCATAAGTTATTTGTTGCATTTCATGTTGCATTTTTCCCTCGAATTCAATCTTTGCATTTATGTCTTGATTTCTTTCTCGAACCTTGCGGCCTCGTCAAATAGGTCGTCTCTGGGCTTTGACATTCACTTATGTCACTTTATGACTTCAAGCTCTATCAAAGATGGGTAACTGTAGTCACACCATTTTTGACCGCCCGTAAGGCTTGAGCGCTTTGCCTGGTACATTTGATGATGAAAGTGGTGTTTTGCGTAGTTTGAGGGTTCAATGAAGGGGCTGTGTTTAAGCTCCGAAACAATCCCAAACCTTCCATATTCCCACTGATAATACCCTAGAAATCCATTTTTACACATTGTACTATCTTGTGCTGTGTCTGAAGTAGGAAAACAGGGGAGCACATTGAGGCTCGGTCATGCCTCATTGAGGGCCGACCGTGGCTATTGAAGGCCGACTTTGCCTTAGTAACGAGAAACATTATTCTGGGCGGAAGCCCGCCAGCTGTCCATTTTTGAAGATATTTATGACCCCTCTTGCTCAAATTCTATAAAAACAAAGCTGTATCTCTATTTTGAGGATTGAAGAATTTCTAAAAAGCCTCTACACCTTCTTTAGAGCTCTTTCTTCTCCTTCTTCCTGTGCAAGCAACCCTTTGAGCAAGCCTATCACCTTGAATCTATATCAATACATCATATACACCTTGAGCCTTGAACACCATAGTTTAAGCTTGAGAGTGTGTTGGGACTTAGTTTGATTCATGAAAAAAAGCCCACCTCTTTGAGAGGTAGAAGCTTGTCATCCTCTGTTTTACTTCTTGTTCCATCTATTGCTATCTAGTTCTTGTAGTTTTGTGTTGTTTTGACTCTCTTCCAAGTGTTTAAATTTGGGTTTGGAGAGCTACCAAAAGGGTAGAGAGAGTTAAAACTTTTTCTTACACCTTTACCTATAGCTCAAACCCTTGCTTTTACACCCTTTCCTTTGCTTTCTAGATTATTTTTTTTTCAGAGTTTAAAAAAGGCTAAAAATCATGCTTTGAGGTTTCAAAAGTGGAGGGGTTAGCCATCCCTTCTTGTTCTTACTTACTAGCTTTGTTTTCTCTCTTTGTTGTTTAGCTTTGTATGCTCTTTTCTTGCACTTTGAGCCACTGTTTTTCATCCATTAAGGGCTGTTTTAGCTCTGTCCTAGGATGTTTAGTTGGTTCATGCTTTGATTAGCTTGATTGTTGTCTCATAAGTTTGCATACATAGCTTGTTGAATATTGTTATAAGCTTTTCTTTAACTAATTTCCATGTCAAAGAATCTCATTTTAATAATCAACCTGCCATTCATTTCTTTCATTTGAGAGTTATTTCAATCGGTTGATGGTTATTCAAAATATGAACAAGAGATCTATACTAAATGGCTTAATCTCTACGGAGGTTCATTGTCAGCGGCATAATCTCTTGTTCATGTTAAGATTCACCTCCTGTTTGACATGTTTCTCACTTAGTGGACGCAATCTATTAGTGGATGTAATAATCACGTTGGACTTAATGGATTAAAGGATGGCAAAGACTAATGAATTTGGCTTAAAACGAACCAATCCACATAAAGAAAATGAGTTATATTGCTTGGGGTTCGGCCGGACGTTATGCCGAGTCCATTGTGTCAAGGGTTGTCTTAAATCAATTCATGATGTTTTAATGAATCTTGAAGCGTCTCTATCTCCCTCTTTGAGTTCACCCCATAATAGGAGGGAGGGGTGGTTGTTGTTCATTGCGTATATTGATCTTTGTCCAAATTGTACCCGAAATCATCAAGCAATCAACTTGCTCATTAATGGCTTTGGAAATGATTCCAACCTTCTCTTAAGGCTTTCCTATGATAGAGAAGTGTGAGAGGGACAAACAGAGTCTAGAATAACTTTGTCTACACTGTTTTCACTTCAGAGCACAAAATAGGATTTTGCATGAAATTAAGGCACGATCGGCCCTTTTGGGGCCCGGCCGGGTCTCATTGAGGCACGGTCGGCCATCAATGTTTGGTCAGTAGAATATTTTGTAAAAAACAGAGGGCAATGGCTGAAGGTGAACAGAACAGGCCTAGGCAGACTGAGTTATTCTTGGACACTGTGCATGTAACCCTTGTGCATCCTTGCTTACCTTAATGTTGTAGATTAATGCTCCGATTACTAGCGTTGTAATTATTAGTGTTGTTGTTACAATTAGTCTTGTTAATTATTAGTGTTGTAATTATCATTATTGTTTATTTGTAATCGTTATAGCTAGTTAACTTAGATAGCTAGTTTATTTCTCATTATTATCCTTGTTGTAATAGAATAGCTAGCTAGTTAATTCTTTGCTTATTCATTCATTCGGTTTTATAATAATTAGTTTTATTCGAACTTTCGGACATTCATTCGGACCCTCTTGCACGAGGGCCAATATGTAATAACGTGTATGTCTTGCAACCCCACGTCTTTCTCCATTTTATTTAGTTGCTTACGATGGTTAGTTTAGAACATCATGTTTCTTTTAGCATTTTCCATGTTTGCATACACTTGTCGTGCATGTATCGAGGCTCGGTTCATCATTCTAACAAGCATTACCGTTTATTACTTCGTTGAATATGCGTGTTATTGCATGCTATCAAATTAATTCACATGCCATGTTAATAGCCGAGCCTATTTAAAATGGCATATTGCATGTGTTGCATTAGTCATTTTGCATCCGTAGGATCATGCATTTTTTCTAACTTTTTTATTTCTTTTGGCTTGCCTTGGAGTACTAGGTGAGCACTTATTGCTTTAGCATAACCGCATGTGTGTGATTGTTGCCATGATAAGTATGAATACCATGGGGCTAATTGCTTAAATGATATAACTCTTTTAATGCCAGTGGATGAAGGCCTTTTACATAAGTTGGGATAAATTGATTAATGTAAATGCAAACTCACCTTTTCAAGTGACGAGTATAAAAAACAATTTTCAAACAAACATGAAATCAAATGTTCTAACTTTTGCAAATTGGTCTATACTTGCGTGTATCACGTAGTAAAGTTAATTTAATAATCAAAACAAGAGCATATAATGTAGATAAAAATCACATCATGATTAGTAGAGGCCGATCTTTCATCGGGCGAGTGGGGTGCTCAATTCATGACGTTCCCCTCTCATACCTAAGTTCCCGAGCTGAGATACTTTGGTGATGACGGACTAATGGCCTTTGGCATGAGTCTTGAGTTTCCTAAATTTTTCAAAAATATTTAGGTGGCAACTCTGAAATCTGGCAAAATAGTCCATTTTTGGCATTCGATTCAAACATTGATTTTCCAAAAGAATTGCCGGGTTTGGACTCTTTTTGTGTTTTCATTATTTCACAGTGCACTTGTGAAACCAGATTCAGAACCACGAGAGTCTGAACTGTAGGGCTAATCGTATCCGAAAGGAGCACAAAAAGTCAAGCTACAAGTATGGACTGATTGTCTTCATACTGGGCTATTATAGATTGCTATCGTCAGAGGGTTACTGTAGACACCCCATTTTTGACCGACCTTAAGACTCAGATGTCATCGATTGAGCGCTTGATGATCGCGCATGTTTGTGCTCGTTTCGAGTTTCTGGAGTTTTCGGCTGAATGCCTTACCTCCGGGCCTCAGAACTCTTTGTGTTTTGGCTTGGTTTGTGGACCATGCCTTGTTGCCCTTTCCTGGAGGGAGAGGGAGGCCTGTAGGCCACTTCTTTGTAGCTGTAGGCTACTTTTCCCTTTTATAGGATAGTTTTCGGAGCCTTCGGCCGAGCGCCTTGTCTCGGGACCTCTTAACTTCCTTCTCTTGGCTTGGTTTTTGGACCATGCCTTGTTGCCTTTGCCTGGAGGGAAACAGAGGTCTGTAGACCACTTTTTGTAGTCGTAGACTACCTTTCCCTCTCGTAGGCCACTTTTTGTACCCGTAGACTAGTTTTCGGGGCTTCCGGCTGAGTGCCTCGCCTTGCGGACTCTTGTCTTGCTTCTTTTTTGGTTTGGTTTTGAACCAAACCTTCTTATCCCTTGCCTGGAGAGTGGAACAGGGGTGTAGACCAGTTTCTCCCCTTGTAGACCACTTTTCTTCCCTGCCAGCTAGTTTTCTGGTCGGCCAGCTAGGGTGGGTGGTCTGTGGACCACCTAAAGTGGTCGGCAGCCATGCCACCGCCTTCCTCTATTTGTGCAGACCACCTTTACCCCCTTGCTGACCACTTTTTGTCCCTACAGACCACTTTTCATGGTCGGTCGACTAGTGGGTGTTGTCGGTCAACCACTTCAACTGGTCGGCAGCTTTCCTACTTTTTCTGCAGATATTTTCCATGCCAGTTGTTGGGCACAGAAAGCATCCTCCATATGTATGGAGGGATTGCACCAAGCTTCTAGCTTGTTCAACAAGCTTGAAGCTTGGAATTCTGTATAAGGGAGCCTCCTCCCTCTTGTCTCAGGTTCAGAAATATTGCTTAGGGCTATACATATCCTTCTATCTCTATATTTCTTTCTCTCTCTATATATATTTGTGTTGTTTTGTGCCTAAAGTGAGATTTGTTCATACTTTTGCTCTAAACACCTAGTGAAACACCTTCATTCTTGAGCTGAGGTTCTTGGAGGTTTGTTTGAAGCTCAAAAGCTTGGTTTTGCCTCAGAAGTTGCTGCCTTGTTCTTGTTCTTCAAGGGTGAGTCCCATATCTTCTTTTAAGCTTTGTTTTGCTTAAGTACTTAGCCACCTTTGCATGCTACTTTTGGTTTAACTTTCAACTGCAAAAAGCTTCATTTTCAAGTGTTTGAAGTGTTTGTTTGAGGCCTCTTTGGTATTGGGGGTGGTCTACCCCTTTTTGTGCCTTATTTGGCCTTGTTTTGTGCCATCACTTTAGGCCTTTGAGATCACCTTTGTTTGGCCTCTTCACCACTGAATTCCAGAGGAATTTCAGTGGTGGAAAGTGTGTTTTGAGGCCCTAAATAAGAGGGGGTCATCCCTTCTCCTTGTGTCTTGGTTGCTTGCCTTGTTGGCCTCATGTTTGAGCTTGTTTTTCTAGTAAGTGTTGGCTTGTTCTTAGCCTATTTTTGGCCCTATTTCAGCATGGCATAACTCTGTTTTGGCTTGGTTTGGTTACCCCATGCATGCTTTTTACACTTGTAGTGTAATCTTGCCATTTAGCCTTAGTATGCTCAATGCTTTCATCCACCATGCTAGCCTATTTTGGTCCTATCTCAGCATGTTTTTGGTGTTATTTTAGCATGCCTTAGCTCTGTTTTGGGTCGGTTTGATTGCCTCTTGCATGCTTCATAACCTTGTAGTGCAATCCTCCTTATAGCCTTAACATACATCATGCTCTGGATCATCATTTTGGCATGATTTTGGCTCCACTCCAGCAAGCTTTTACTCATGTTTTGCCATGCTTAAGCTCTGTTTTAAGTTGTTTTGGTCATGCATGCCCTGCTTTGTATAGCCGTAGTGCAATCTTGCTCACTAGCTTTGAGTTTCATAGTCTCTTGCATGGCTTACTTGAGTTATTTGCATGCTTTGGCCTCATTTCTACCATGATTTTAGTGTATGAAGTATGGTCATACTCTCCCATGTTTCACACTTTCAATGCTTTTGGAGGGTTGTGCTTTATGCCTCAATCATGAGCCAATTGGCATGCATGCTTGCCTAAGCCTTTGGGCTACCATCTCAGCATGTTTTTGGTGTTATTTTACCATGTTACAACTCTGATTTTTGTTGGTGAAGTCATCTCATGCTTGGTTTTGGTAGGTGTAGTGTAATTCTCCTCATTGACCTTGCATGCATCATGCTTTATGCCTCACATTATAGCATGTGTCAGCTCTATTCCATGCATGTTTTGGCATTGTTTTGACCTTCCTTGGGACTATTTTGAGTCACCTTGGCCCTTTGGGGCTTGCTTGATATGGCTATGGTACAAGTGCTTTTGCTAGCCTTAAGCTTTGAGCCTCTTAGCATGCCTTATTTGTGATATGTGCATGATTTGGCATCATTTCTTACATGATTTCAGTGCATGTAGTGGAGCTAGATTCTCACATTTGTCACTTCTTAATTGTGTTTGAGAGTTGACCCTTATGCCTAGTTTATGGGCCAACGCATGAGCATGCATTTTCTTGCTTTTAATGCTACAATTTCAGAGTGTTTTGGCCACTGTTTTGGCATGAATGAGCTCTGTCTTGGGTTGGTTCGGTCCATTGGGTATTGCATTACATAGCCCTTGTGTTGTGTCCTTTAATGCTTAAGGACTCTAACTTGCCATGCTCATGTTGTTTGCGTGTTGTTGCATTGCATTGTGTTTGGATTGAATGTTAATCCAAACATAAGAAACGAGGGGCGTCTCATACTTGAAGTGATGAAACGCGCCTCATTTCTCGGTCGCTGACCCTCTTGAGCATGCATGATAGAGGTTAAGGCCCTTATGTGTTATTTGTGCATTCATTGACATTGAATTGTGCAAACTTGGCTTCTCGGCCATCATGCATTGCGATGCTCGGTTGGTGGCCCGAGAGTCGAGTACCACACTCCCTTGAGCCTAAGAAATGATAGGGAGGGTGGTTGTGCACACATACCTTGCAAATACACTGTTGTGCCCCCTCTTGTTCTCTGTTGCAGCAAATTGGAACTTGGCAGAATTTTCTGGTCGGCAGACCAGTAAAAGTGGCTGGCTAACCACTTTTTCTGGTCTACAGCAAATTTAAGTGGTCTACTGGTGGTCTACAGCACCATTTTCTGGTCGGCAGCCTTCCAGGAGATCCCTGTGTTGGAGTAGAAGCTATTTCGAAGTCAGTGCACCTTTTAGAGATCAAATGCAAACAGAGGCAATTTGGGGCATAGTAATGGATTTTCGAGCGAGGCGACCGAGCATGCACGCACTTCTTGCCCCAGGGGCTTATCTTAACTGCTTTACTTAGTTAGCTAGTTTGTTGGTTTTGTACTTAATTAGTTATCGTGCTTAACTAATTGATTCATGTTGTAATAATTAGTCTAATTAGTTTTATTAGATTAGTTAAGTAGCTTAGCTTAGTGTAGCTGGCTTGTATTATTTATTCAGACCCTCCGTCGAGAGGAAAAATGTTGTAATAAGTGTGCGTGAGTGTATGAATGTCTTCCAACCTCACGTCTTTCTCCTTTTTACTTATCAGCTTTCGATGGTTAGATTAGGTCATGTTTCAATTAGCATACTTTATGACTTGCATGTGTGCATTCATTCATTTGTATTGCATGCACCGGGCTCGGCGCATCATTCAAACTGCATTGTATTTCAATTCCTATTTGAATACATGTATTAAATTGTTGCATTCATATGCCATTCTAGATAGCTGAGCCTGTTTTAGTTGCATTTTTGCATGTGTTGCATTAGGCATCTTAACATAGCTAGGATCATGCATGATTTCTAACTAGCTTCTGTTTTGGCTCGAAGTACACTGTGAGTGTTTACGTTTTAGCATCCTTGCATGTGTGTAAGTGACTGCCATGATAGCATGCTTGCCATGAGGCTATGTGCTTATGTGTTTAAATGCATGAATGCCTGTGAATGAAGGTTTGATTGCCTGAATTGGAACAACTCGATGATTGTGAGTTTTAAGCCCACTTGAAGTGGCAAAATCATGTTTTTCTACGCCCATTTGAGGGTGGCAAATCCGTGCTTTAGCCTACTTGCGAGTAGCACTTTCAAACCACTTTCAAAAACAAACATGAGTCGTTTTGTTCCAATCCATGTGATTGAGTCTATACTTGTATGTTGTGCGCATCACATAGTAAGGTTAGATAATAAACCGGAATAAGCACACATGTGTTTTCAAAAACAACATATTATGTTAGTAGAGACTGATCTTTGATCGGGCGAGCGGGGGTGCTCATTTCAGGACCTTCCCCTCTCGTACCCAAGTTCCCGAGCCGAGGCAACTTTGGTGATGACGGACACGTGGCCTTAGGCACGAGTTAGGGTTTCCTAAATTTTCCCAAAACAAAATATTTAGGTGGCAACTCTAAAATCTGGCAAAGCAGTCCATGTTTGGCCCTTTTTGATAAAAATCGATTTTTCAAAACGATTTGCCGTATTTGGACTCTTTGGTGATTTATCAGTCTTACATTGCACTTTGTGAGGTCAGATTCAGAATCGTGACAGGAGTCCGAACTGTAGTAGCTAGAACTACAATTCGAGCCCTCGCGCGCGGAGCGGAGTTCCGGGCGGTCTACAGTTACTGTATGTACCCAAAACGGTGATTGTTTTTATTTCTTGAGGGACCAGGTGGATAGAGTTTTATCACCGATGTATGATCCACATGGGTGGAGTGAACTTAGTTGCCTTCTTGCAATCTTATTGGGTGGTGAGTGTGATGAAGTCCGAGTTGAGTTACCAAGGGTGGTTTGTGAAGACCCCGATGTCTTTCCCGAGGATCTTACTGGTTTTCCACCTCACCGAGAGATCGAGTTCTCTATTGATTTAGTGCTTGGCACGGCATCGGTTTCTATGGCACCATATAGATTTGCACCTGCTGAATTAAGTGAGTTGAAGATTCAACTCCAAGAATTGCTAGATAAGGGTTTTATCCGCCCTAGTACTACACCTTCGGGAGCTCCGGCTCTCTTTGCTCAAAAGAAAGGTGGAGCATTGCGACTTTGTATAAATTACCGAAAATTGAATCGGGTGACTGTTAAAACAAGTACCCAATGCCTCGTATAGATGATTTGTTTGATCAGTTGAATAGGTCTTGTTACTTTTCTAAGATAGATCTCAGATTGGGTTATCACTAGTTGAGGGTAAGGGAAGAGGATATCCCGAAGACAACATTCCGCACGCGGTATGGCCACTATGAGTTTCCAGTGATGCCTTTTGGGCTAACTAATGCACCAGCAATGTTTATGGATTTGATGAACCGGATCTTTCGTGAGTTCCTAGACCGTTTCGTGGTCGTCTTTGTGGATGACATCTTGATTTACTCACCCTCTGAGGAGGAACACGAGGAACACTTGCGGGTGGTACTTGAATTGCTTAGAACCCACCAGTTGTATGCTAAGTTTGGGAAGTGTGAATTCTGGCTGAGAGAAGTTAAGTTCTTAGGTCATGTGGTATCCGAGGAGGGGGTGACTATAGATTCATCCAAGATAGAGGTCGTGCAAGATTGGGCGCAACCTAAAAATGCTTTTGAGATCTGTACTTTCTTAGGGTTGGCCTTATATTATCATAGATTCGTGAAGGATTTCTCTAGGCTAGCCTCACCACTGGCTAGACTAACGAGGAATGGAATTAAGTTTGTGTGGAATGAGACTTGTGAGAAGTTATTCCAAGAGCTTAAGGTTAGACTTACCACTGCTCCAGTATTGATTATTCTAGAAAGAGGTTTGGGCTATTCGGTATATTGTGATGCCTCATGGGAAGGTTTGGGTCGTGTATTGATGCAAGAGCGGAGGTTAGTAGCCTATGGCTCAAGGGGAGGGTAGTAGCCTATGGCTCACGGCAGTTGAAAACACATGAGAGGAATTACCGTACTCATGACCTAGAGTTGGCGGCAATGATCTTTGCTTTGAAAATTTGGAGGCACTATCTGTATGGGGAGAAATTTGAGGTGTGTTCTGACCACAAGAGTCTGAAGTATCTGTTTACATAGAAAGACTTGAATTTGAGGCAGAGGAGGTGGATGGAGTTCATAGAGGACTATGATTTTGAGTTGCATTATTATCCGGGGAAGGCCAATGTTGTGGCCAACGCCTTGAGTAAGAAATTAATTAGCAGTGTGGCTTGTATTGCTATTCGAGAATGGGAGATGTTGAGTACTCTTGGTGAGTTTGAGTTACATCTTGGTGAGTCCGTTGAGTCTGCAACATTGTTTACGGTAGTTGCACAACCCACATTTGTGAACTGAGTGTTAGAAGCGTAGAAGAATGATCTTGAGGTAGAAACCCTCCGGGAAAAAATCTCTAGTGGGAAGGTGGAAAGAGGCTTGAAAGTGTATTCTGACTCGAGTGTTAGATACCTTGAATGTCTATTTGTGTCGTACTCTTACTGAGAGGTAGTACTCCGAGAGTTTCACCATTCACGCCTTGCGGTGCATCCGGGGGGCACAAAGATGTATCATGACCTTGGTGGAGGGGTATGAAGAAGGACGTGGCAGTGTTTGTATCGAAGTGCCTTACTTGCCCACAAGTGAAGGCCGAGAATCAAAGGCCAATGGGTTTGTTACAACTCTTGCCTATAGCTGAGTGGGAGTGGGAGCATGTCATAATGGATTTTGTTGTGGATCTTCTGAGAACTTAACGGGGTAGTGATTCCATTTGGGTGGTAGTTGACCGGTTGACCAAGTCAGCGCAGTTTATATCTATGCGTATGAGTGATTCAGTAGACTATCTTGCCGATCTTTACATTAGGGACATAGTGAGGTTGCACGGGGTCTTTGTGATGATTGTTTCGAATAGAGATCAGTGTTCCACAGCTCGGTTGTGGCAGAGCTTGCAGAGTGCCTTGGGCACTAGATTGACCTTTAGCACTGCGTATCATCCTTAGACTGACAGGTAGTTCGAGCATACCATTCAGATCCTTGAGGATATGCTTCAAGGTTGTGTCCTTGATTTTAAGGGGTCGCGAGAAAGGCACTTGCCCTTAGTGGAGTTTGCGTATAATAACCGCTTCCAGTGGAGTATTGGCATGGCACCATTTGAGCCCTAGTATGGCCGGCCGTGTAGATCGTTGGTGTGTTTGGCTGAGATGGGTGATGCACCTTTGTTGGGTCCAGAGTTGGTTCAAGAAACGTTGGAGCAAGTGGCACTTATTCGTAAGAGGTTGGTTAGGGCTCAAAGTCGCCAGAAAATTCATGCTGACCATAGGAGGAGACCCTTATCTTTTGAGGGGGGAGACCATGTGCTCTTGAAGATATCACCTAGGAGGGGTTTGATGAGATTTGGGAAGAGTGGGAAGTTGTCCCCTTGATTTATTGGACCTTTTGAGATCCTTGAGCGGGTCGGGGAGGTTGCTTACCATTTGGTGCTACCGCCACAACTTTTCAAGGTTCATGATGTGTTTCATATTAGTATGCTTCAGAAGTATGAGTCGGATCCATCGCACGTGTTGGATTAGACCGACTTAGAGGTAGATGAGGATGCCTCGTATGAGGAGAGACCGGTGAGAGTCTTGGATACACGGGACCAAGTCTTGCGAGGTAAGATGATACCCTTGGTTAAGGTATTGTAGAAACATCATGGAGCGGAGGAAGCAACTTGGGAGCGTGAATTGGAAGTTTGCGAGAAATATCCGGACTTATTTGTTGATGTTTGAACGTATATTGAGATTTTCATTATGTTAATGAAATGTAAAAGCATTGTATATGTTTTAGAAATACAAGGACATTATACATGTTGTGGATGTTTTGGAAGCATGGATTTAATATAAACATTGCATATATTTTGAGAATATGGAATATTGTATGTGTTGCATCACTTTGGAAACATCGTATACGTTGTGTAAATTTGGGAAATTGGGCTTATCATAAATATTGTTAATGTTTTGGGAATCTATGAATTGTGTGTCATTGTTAGAACTTACGTATTGAGTTAATAAGAGTGAATGAGCGGAAAATGAGTCATGGTGAGGGAATTGAATGGTTATCATTGTTGTAGTTGGTTCTAACTTAGTTTTTAAAACTTGATTTGAAATTTCGGGGACAAAATTCCTTAAGGGGTGGAGGTTATAGCGATTCTGGTTTTAACCCGACTCTTGTTGCATTCCAGACTCAGGCTTGTGGTTTCTAAATGTTGTTCATTGTCGTTTTTCCCCCTTATTCCTCCTTAAATGTGGTTATTGGATTGTAGTTGTGTGCTTGGAACAAGTTGGCTGCTTGTTTTTTTTCAAACCTTTGTTGCACAGATTTTTGCTCCTCCGTTCGAGCAGCCATTCTTGTGCTCGAGTGGGCTTTGCAAACTCTCAGTATTTTTGCAGACCTACAAATACTAGATGAGTGCATTCTACGCTCAAGCGGCGTTTCTTACGCTCGAGCGGGTGGGTGCTCGATCCAATCTTGAGCTCGAGCGATGTCTTTCGTCTACAAAACTTCTGAAAGTGTGCATTCTACGCTCGAGCGTCACTTCTTGTGCTCGAGTGGAACAATGTGTCTGACACTCGAGCGGACTGCGTGTATATCAGTTTGTAACAGCTACATTTTATATCACTTTTTCATTCCTTTCATTCTAAAACTCTCCAAAACCCTATATCTTGAGTTTCTCTATCTAACGCTCATCTTCTCTCTACATTTCACCTAGATCCATTGAGTTCTCCACCCTAGTGTCTTTGAAAAAAAAGGAGAGCATCTCAGGATCTTTATTTTGATCTGAATAAAGTTGGGTTTGAGAATCTTTGGAGTTTCATCCTTGCTTTGCTCGTCTTCTCTCTTTGAGGTAGGGATTTTCTATACTTTCATATTTTGCTTGCATTGCTTATATAAGGGAAGCTCTCTCTCCCTTCTTAGAGGTTCAGAATTTTGAGAAACAAATTTTGACTCTCTTTCTAGAATTCTCTCCCTCCCTCTCTATATTATGCTCTATAGTGCTTGAAAGTGAGCTTTCTTCACATTTTTGCACACAACCTCTTAGCCAAACACTCCTACCTTGTTGCTGAGGTGTTTGAGGGTCTTATGGGAGCTTCAAAAGTTGGTTTTGGCTCAGAAGTTGCTGCTTTTGTTGCTGTGCTTCAAGGGTAAGCCTTTTCCCCTTTTAAGCTTGTTTTTGTATACTCTTTTAGCCACCTTTGCATGCTGTTGTAGGCTTGGTTGTTAACTACAAAAACCTTTTTTTTAGTGCTAAAAATGGTTGTTTAAAGCCTTGTTTGAGTTAGGGGTGGTCTACCCCCTTTTGTGGCTTATTTTGCTTTGCTTTGTGTTATCTCTTAAGGCCTTTGAGATCACCTTTTCTTGGCCTTTTAACCATTGAATTCCATAGGAATTTTAGTGGTGGAAAGTGGGTTTTGGGACCCAAAATAGGTGGGGGTGGTCCCCTTCCCCTTTGTACCTTGTTTGCATGTGTTGGTGGCCTACCAAATGAACATTTGTTTCTACTTCTTTGTGGCTTTGTTCAAGCATTTTTTTGTGACTTTTTAGACCTCTCATAACTCTGTTTTGGGCTGGTTTGGTCACCTCTTGCATGCTTCATGTACTTGTAGTGCAATCCTACTTGTTAGCCTTGCAAAGAAGCATGTTTTTGTGACTTGTCTTAGCTTTGTTCAAGCATGTTTTTGGTGTTATTTTGGCATGTTGTAACTCTGATTTTGGTTGGTTGGGTCAGCTCTTGTTTGGTTTTTTCACTTGTAGTGCAATCATGCTCATTAACCTAGTGTACTTGATGATTTGGCTTACCATTCTAGCTTGCTTTGGCTTCACTCCATCATGTTTTTGGCATTGTTTTAGAATGCTTTAGGACTATTTTGCTATGGTTTTGACCTACCTTAGGTCTGTTTTGAATGGTTAAGGTCATTTGAGCATTGCTTAGTATGGTTGTAGTGTAAAGGGCCTTGCCTAGCTTTGGGTTTTGAAGCCTTCAACATGATATGCATGTAATGTTTGCATGGTATGGCACCATTTAGCATGTAATTTCAGTGCATATAGTGTAGTCACACTCTCATATACTTCACTTCTTCATTGCTTTTGAGGGTTGTGTATTATGCTTTGCTTAGGGGCTAGCATGTGTGTATTAGCGGTTCTCCAATCAACACAATTACCACACAAACACTTCAATCTGCCATTTACGAAACTTTCGTCCGCGGGATCGGTACGCATGTATACGCGTAGTTTTGGGACTTTCACCCAGGACAGTCCGGCCAACTTGATTTCAATGAAGTCCATCCCCTATCTCCTCCCAAACATGGAGCACATCTCATTTCTCCTCCCAAACAATCATATATATAGAATGTATTTAAAACATAGTCATATTCAATGACAACCAACAATAGATTAGTTTTAATTCATCTAATCCTCATGCAATTTCTACAACAATTATAGCTATCCTCCACCGATAGCCCAATACAGTTATTTCTAAATAGATATACAATCTCCAAAATAGATAAACTATCCATATTTCCATAGATGAGAGATGACAATTATCGAACTCCGCCATTTATATACATATCTATCAAATTTCACACTTCTCATACCAATTCCATTATTCATACAAAATAATTGTGTGAAACATTATTAGGGAAAAACCCCATTTTTTTCCCAAATCCAACCATTTTCAAAAATTCATTCTTGTCATTTTACAAAACCAAAACCAAATCTATTCTCTTTATTTTACAAAACCAATTCCATTGGTATCAAAACCATAACTCAACTCAACTACACATGTCTAGTCTAAAACAATACCAACACTGTGGTTACTTCTCTGTGTTTTCTTTTGATATAAATACAATTATACAACCCATATTAGCAAAATACAAAGATTATTCAACTTCTTCCCTTTTTAAATCCATTAAATCCATAATATTAAATTAGGGCTTTCCTCCATTTCTTCACAAACATATTAAATCATTTCCCCAATTAACCCAACAACAAACAACTCAACAACTCTAATCACAAATATCAAACCTTAGATCCCCTTTCATGGCTTTCGAGAAAATCCATAATGAATATGATTTTTGTGCAATAGAATCTACCACATATCTATCTATACACGAGGTATTGAAAAGGAGCAAAGAAATCCCTACCTCTTGAAGCGAAGAGAAAACAACCCAAAATCCACCGATGACGAAACCACGGACTATTTGGATCAAAAGAAAGCCCTTGACAAGATCTACAATATTTCTCAAAGGACCAAGGTGAAAAGATCACTTTGGGTGAGTAGATCTAAAGATCTTAGGTAAAAAAGTGAAGTTTTAGAGAGAGAAGAGAGAGGTCATGATGTAGAGAAGGAAAAGAGGAGGAAAAAATGAAATAAATAAAAGGAGGAAAAAATGAAATAAATAAGTATTTGGAGCCTATTTATAGTAGCAAGGTAATAATAGAATAATAGCCCCAAAGTCAAATGAAAAAAGCAAGTCAAAAACCCCCAAAAAATGGAGCCCAAACTGACCCAAAAAGCTGAAATCTACACGCAGGTGTCGATCCTTCAGACAGAGGTGTTGACCCTTCAGACAGAAAAGCAAAGTGTGCAACAGGCAAGGTGTCGACCCTTCCCAAACTGGTGTCGACACCAAATTTCAGTAAGCAATTCCAAGACAAGGGTCGACTCTTTCCAAACTGGTGTTGACCCTTGAGGCCAACAACAAAAGGCAGGTGTCGACACCAGCAAGATTGGTGTCGACCCCAGAACAACATTTCTAAGTTCCCAAACAACTTTTCAACATAAACAAGCCTGAACAAACAATCACAACAAGTTTAAATCGATTTGCACTTCTCCAAAATCAAGATACAACAACACCAAAGATTCCCAAAATAAAATAAAGAATTCAAATACATTTCCCAAAAGTTTTTAATTTGTAAACCAAACATGAGAGAATTATTTTTATGATATCTTTTCATTAATTCACTCAATCTGAACGTGCTTAATCCCTTTAAATAAATTAATTAAATTATCACTTTATTTGGTGCAATTTATTATAGTCATCTTAAAAAAAAAAAATTTGATGCAACATTTACTTATAATTTATGAAATAAAATAATTAAATATATTGAAACAATTAATTATTTAAAAATTAAGAAAATATTACTTTTAACTAATGATTGAATCTTTCAATTTGAGAAAGGTTACACCAAACACACCCTATACTTTCAATTTTGTTTTTCTGTTTTTTTTTTTTTTTGAAAAATTTCACTTAAGTGTTAATTTTAAAAACTAATTATAAATATTGATAATTAAAAACATAATTTTTTTATAAATCTATAATAATTTTGTAAAATTATCCCTGGCCTTTAATTTTTTTTTTCTTCTAATTTTTTTATGAGTCAATGGTATTAAATATTGTTCTCTCACACATGGGTCAATTTCACATTTTTCTCTTTTCTCTTGTTTGGTTTTTTCACTTTTCTATTAAAATTTTAAATCAAACATAAACAATTTACTAGTCAACGCCACTTGATTGGTTTTCAAGATATAAGTAAGAATTTTGTTTTATGTCTCTACATTGTCATGCACAATCTAGATATTATGAAAATGTGCAACTAATCATTTTCATTTATCATCAAATCTTTAAAATTTTAGTGAATAATTAAATTGATATTATTAGCCAATTATCATCCTATTCATTTTTTAATCTTTTGTTATAATTTCTCATTTAATTTGTAAATCAAACATGAGAGAATTATTTTTATCATATCTTTTCATTAATTCACTCAATCTGAACGTTCTTAATCCCTTTAAAGAAATTAATTAAATTATCACTTCATTTGGTGCAATTTATTATAGTCATTTAAGAAAAATTGATGCAACATTTACTTATAATTTATGAAATAAAATAACTAAATAAATTGAAACAATTATTTATTCACAACTTAAGAAAATATGACTTTTAACTTATGATTAAACCTTTCAATTTGAGAAAGGTTACACCAAACAAAGCCTATATTTTCAATTTTTTTTTTGAAAAATTTCACTTAAGAGTTAATTTTAAAAAAATAATTACAAATATTGATAATTAAAAACATAATTTTTTTATAAATCTATAATAATTTTGTAAAATTATCCCTGGCCTTTAATTTTTTTTTTCTTCTAATTTTTTATGAGTCAATGGTATTAAATATTGTTCTCTCACACATGGGTCACTTTCACATTTTTCTCTTTTCTCTTGTTTGATTTTTTCACTTTTCCATTAAAATTTTAAATCAAACTTAAACAATTTACTAGTCAACGCCACTTGACTGGTTTTCAAGATAAAAGTAAGAATTTTGTTTTATATCTCTACATTGTCATGCACAATCTAGATATTATGAAAATGTACAACTAATCATTTTCATTTATCATCAAATCTTTAAAATTTTAGTGAACAATTAAATTGATATTATAACCCAATTATCATCCTATTCATTTTTTAATCTTTTGTTATAATTTCTCATTTAATTTGTAAATCAAACATGAGAGAATTATTTTTATCATATCTTTTCATTAATTCACTCAATCTGAACATGCTTAATCCCTTTAAAGAAATTAATTAAATTATCACTTCATTTGGTGCAATTTATTATAGTCATTTAAAAAAAATTGATGCAACATTTACTTATAATTTATGAAATAAAATAACTAAATAAATTGAAACAATTAATTATTCAAAACTTAAGAAAATATGACTTTTAACTTATGATTAAACCTTTCAATTTGAGAAAGGTTACACCAAACAAAGCCTATATTTTCAATTTTTTTTTTGAAAAATTTCACTTAAGAGTTAATTTTAAAAAATAATTACAAATATTGATAATTAAAAACATAATTTTTTTATAAATCTATAATAATTTTGTAAAATTATCCCTGGCCTTTAATTTTTTTTTTCTTCTAATTTTTTGTAATTCATGAAAAATGAACTCTGATGTCACTAAACTAATCTCAAAATTTTACACAAGGTCTACTTGCAAAATCCTGACTTTCCCTATCTGGTTTACCAGATTATCTAACGTGTCGTTTCACTTTCTTGCAAACTTCAAATAAATTAAGGATAATCATTAATATGTAAAATTTTGTTCCTAAATCATCTTTCAGCAACCACCATTTAGAAGTCTGTTACAAGGTCAGCTGATTTTGAGTTTACATTGTGTGATTGTTGAATCCCAAACAGCGATCTGTTGCATTTGTTCAGAATATACAGTTTAATAGTCACTTATTATCCAAGGAAAAAAAAGTACATACCTAGATGCAGTTGCAATTCCTCGAGCAATTGGATCGTCAAAGCGAAGTTTATCAAGCATTGCTTGCACAAAGTTTGCTCCAACCAGACCAGTTAATACAACAGCAGCAGCTGTGAGAGTAAACCTGGAGCCATACATCTCCAATGTTCTCAGATTTCAAATTTACAAACGGTGGTATTACATGTACTAATTAGTGTACTAACTAGTGTACTAATACTAGTTATGACATTATTATTAACCCTACTTATTATACATATTACAAATATCAAAAACTTCTTAAATTATGTTACATCATCAATTGGTATAACAGTTAGTACATTAATTAGTGCATATAACATTATTCATTTACAAAACCATATTTAGTTTTTCTAAACTCGAGCATTTAAGAACATACCATATTTTATACAAGCATAAACTTCACTTTGGATGGGTTTGGGGTAGGGGGTGAGCAGTAAATATACCGATCTGTCCAAACCGACTGAACCAAACTGATCCGCTGCATTTTGGACGGATGCGTGATGAGGAGCGGACGATTGCGGATTGATTTTTTCAAATCCACCTAGTTTTGGACAAATGGTAGATTTGAGGTTCCTTTGACCGCAACCGAACCGCCAAACCCCGAGCACCCTAGTAATTTGTAAGACTTTGTGTTTTCAATTTATTTAGATATCTTATTTGTGTTTTCAATTAAAAAAGAATTTAAATATTCTGTTGAAAAAGAGTTTTCAACTTAAATATATTTTTGGAATTGAAAAAGATAAATGTATTATTTATCTATATTTTTAGTTTTTTTTTTTTTTTTGAAAAATTTCACTTAATAGTTAATTTTAAAAAATAATTATAAATATTGATAATTAAAAACCTAATTTGTTTTATAAATCTATAATAATTTTGTAAAATTATCCCTGGTCTTTAATCAGCTTTTTCTTCTAATTTTTTATGAGTTAATAGTGTTAAATATTGTTCCCTCACACATGGGTCATTTTCGCATTTTTCTCTTTTCTCTTGTTGGGTTTTTTTCACTTTTCTATTAAAATTTTAAATCAAACTTAAACAATTTACAATTCAACGCCACTTGACTTGTTTTCGAGATATAAGTAAGAATTTTGTTTTGTCTCTACATTGTCCTACGCAATCTAGATGTTATGAAAATGTACAACTAATCATTTTCCTTTATCATCAAATCTTGTAAATTTTAGTGAACAATTAAATTGATATTATAACCCAATTATCATCCTATTCATTTTTTAATCTTTTGATATAATTTCTCATTTAATTTGTAAACCAAACACGAGAGAATTATTTCTATCATATCTGTAAATCAAAGTATAAAACGCAGCAGATGAAAAATTTCATAGTCATACCTTTTAGTAGAGTCTGAAACGAAGAATCTCGTGGGTAAATCACGTGCTTCCAGGATGTGAACAACCAACCCAGCAGTGGAGTGATATTACAAAATAAGTATCACCCACACAAGTCACAGTGCAGAAGTTGGATCGTTCTCATATGGGAGAGAGTTAGAGAGAGAGTCTGGGAAAAAAGGTTATGGGCAAAAATCACATAACGTATCTGATATCGAAATATTATTCCCATCATATCAAATGTATATAAACAAATATATAACAACTAATATCTATCTATCCATCTATCCATATCTATTCATATGATAGATATAGATATCCTGAATGGTTATCCAAATAAGTTTTGAATTCAAATTCAAACTTACATGGATAAGGTTCAAAAGGTTCAGGTTCAAAAGGTTCAAAGGGTCATGCCACATGGGCGCCCAATTTCTAACATCTCCCACTCGCACATGAGTTGGCATGACATTGCCACATCTCTATCTCAATCTCCCAAAAAATGAACGATCTCATACTAGCTAATGCACCGTGCGACTGTTGAGAACACCTGCATGTGGGAGCTCTATACTAGAAACTCAAAATGAGCTAGCATAGAGACATCAACCCAAAAAGAACAAAAATTGTGTCTCATATACCCTAGACCCATCTAATTACACCAGTCCAAAAAACATCTCTAATCCCTAAAAAAAGAGCATGTTTGACCCTCTCAATTCTTGCAATATATTCACACTCAATCCGCCTCTCATACAGAGAGATGTGAGTTGCCGGCAATGAATATACAATAGTGGTGTAATACTAGATGATCTTCCTTTTGCCCTCATGCCATTTAGTTTAGGATTAACCGCTTTCCCAATGATGTCCCTTAAGGCTAAATCATACATAACCGCAGGCAACATACCAAAGTAGCAGAACATCAACCCCTTACCTTATGACATAGCCAAAAGTCACAAAAGGGTACGTAAATGAAAGTCATATCAATAATGACACGTAAGACTCACACGGTGAGGAAACAGGGATCCATTCTCTTACCTCATTACTCGGTCGCCAAGCACATATAGTATGAATACATGTTACGGTGGAGTAACTCTTCCAAAAGAGTGACGTCATACTCGAGACACCGTACAGATCTTAGTCTAGTTGCTTTCTAGCACCTAACCCGAATTCTCTATTTGCTCGCCTGCCAGGTGCCAAGTGAGATCTCGCATCGGGCTAATCATAACAAGCACAACATAGAAAGTGGGCACTAACATCCATGTTTGGTCCTTAACACGACCTCATCTTGGTTGTAACCAATGCGACATAAATAGTGGATAATTTAAGCCTTTCTTGGTTCCAAATAAAAATAAACCACTAGTCTCATCCTTGCTCGCTCCCAAGCGCTAAGGGCGATTGCTTATGTGAGTGAGCCAATCTTGCCTGCTGACATCATCATTTGCTAACCATTATGACACAAACCATAATAGTGTCAACATCCCATCATCTCATAACAAATAAGTGATCGATTTTTAAAAAACACGACCACAGCTTGCGCAATTCTAGATTCCAAACATAAGCCTTATCAGCACCTCTTGCGATACGCATATACAACAGAATCCTCCATGTGTGCCTCATATGAAGTGATTCAAGATCACTACCTCTTGCGCAATAACCTCTCTAAAGATATTTTGGTGACCAATTTGCGTTCATTCTTGATGCGCCCAACTAGCACATTGAATCTTACAAGGAGCAAATTAATATACTACTAGTAAAGCATTCTACCCACAGTCTAATGAGCAAGGTCAATGTCTAAACAACTCAGTTGACCATTTACCAAAGATAACACTTATCATGCTGAATACGCCCACATAGCTTACTTTAGGCTCCCACAACAAAGAAAAGATCAAGGAATATAGGTCATCTGTTTCTCACAAAGACAATTCGAGGATTCACTCAATAGCTAAGGCTCTGGCTTTTTCCGATAGGTAAGTCAATGGGTTTGCAATTTTGCATCTAGAATCGTTCTAGGATATTCCTTATGTAGGTCATCGAAGACAAAACAGGAATTCTCCCAAAACAATCCCTAAGGATCGTACATCCGAGCATATAAATTACATCACCCATGTCCATCATATCTAAAACAGAGGACTGCCCACCCTAGGTGGTGACAACACTATAAATTCCTGACTCATAATGACTAAGTAAGGAAAAACTTCTTTTAGACCATTGATCATGCCTCAGTGGTCTTGATCGATCATCATTGGCCTATCATGGCTTGACGAAATCTAAGAACCACTATTTGGATAACTGTTTTAGGCTGTAAAAGATTTATTGGAACTAGCAACCTTTTTGCGCTCCTAACTTTTCACCATAAAAGTATAAGGTAAATCCCTATGAATCTACTTATCCAATTCTCTAACGAGAAAGTTGGGTCACAATGTCCACAAATCAATGTTCTGAACTTATGTCAATCATAGCCTAAGTCAAAATAACCTCACTCCCCATGAGGAAGTCTTCTCATGGTTTATACTTTCCACAATGGTGCGACTTTTCGGTATCTAGTGAGCCTTATGCCTCAACAATGACTATCCAAATTACGCATAACTTTATAACAGTTTCGCGTCATAATGGAAAGTCAACCAAATTATAGAAATGGTTAATCCTCAAAGACTTTGTCTTAAACTGCGCAACATTGATCCACTTTCTAAAAATAGGGGACTAGAGCCTTTGGCATAATCCTAGACTCTTTATCATCTTACAGAGCAATCATGAATGTTTCCTTCTCAATCACCCAGTGATGACGTGGAAAATTTTCACATTTGCTACCACGCAACTAAGAATGTAGAGTATTCTTCTCTAATGGAGTAATCCATTAGTAGGCACATCGCTCCCACTGTCCCTAGGATATTTGAAATTTCTTTCCATTCTCAACTAGGCTACATAAAAGCACTATGCTTAGAATTCTCTATCTTGCAGAGTTCCAAAACTCTGTTCACGTCACCTTTACTAACAAAACTTTATGTGACTTAGTTACACTACCACAAAGCTACTTACCTATATGCACATAACCCGGAGAGTTTACATGACCGCATACAATAATGCGCCACACGACCCTATGTGTTTACAAGACAGCATACAATAATAGACTATAGAACCCTAGGTCTTAACTTCGTAACCTTATGAGAAGTAAAATAAAGATAAGTTGCTTAACGGTTACAGATTGCCCATAGATGGCTCTCCGCTAACCCATTACTCAAATGGAGTGTAAAATCTTATATGGAGGGCACTTAGTTAGGGATATAGGCAACAAACAAGTGCAATTCCCAACTGTAGACACCCCATTTTTGACCGTCCTCAAGACTTGGACGTCACTGTTTGAACACGCGGTGATCTTCCATGTTTGTGTTCGTTTGGAGTTCCCGGAGGTTTTGGCTTGCGCGCCTTGCCTCAGGATCTCCGAACTTGACCGTTTAGTGTCCGGTTTTGCACCGAACACTTGTGTTTTGCCTTGGAAGGGCAAGGTGGGGCTTGTAGACCATCCCCACCCATCACCGGCAGTGGCTAGATGCCACCGGCTGGTTTTTGCTGCCACCGGCAATATAGTTTGCCGGTCGGCACTATTTGTTGCCGGTCAGCACTTTTTTGTGCTGGTCGGCACTTTGTTTGGCCAAGATGGCATTTTTTGCCGGCCGATTGCTGTTCATCTGCTTTTGCAGATATTTTTGGACATCTGTATAACTTTTGCTCCCCTCCATACACGTGTATGGAGGGATCTCCCTCTTGCAAAGCTTGTTTGGTAAGCTTTACAAGAGGCTTATAGAGAGAGCTCTCTCTAAGGCAAAAAAGGAAGAGGCTTAGACATTTTTGAGAGAGGAAAATACAGAGAAGAGCTCTGGTTTTCTAGGGTTAGGGTTAGATATACACTCTCTATCTCTCTTTTCCTCTCATTTTGCACACTAGGTGTTTTGTGCCTTACTATTGCACACAAACACCTAGTGTTTCACCTTCCTCTAGGAGCTGAGGTTCCAAAGAGTGTGTTTTGAAGTTTTTGTCTTGGATTCAAGCTCAAGGAGGCCATTGGAGCATCTTTGTTGAAGAAGGCATCAAGGGTGAGAAACTAATCCCTTTTTCCCCCTTTTTTGCATTGATTTTTCATCTATCTTAGAGCTGTTTTTGTGATTATTGTATAACATAAAAAAGTTCTATTTTTAAGCCCTCTTTATTGTTTATTAAGAGTGTTTTATTGTTTGAGGGGTGATGACCACCCTTAGGCCTTGAAAGGCCTCATTTTGAGCCATTTTGTGCTAGCTCCGGGATTTTGGTGTTGAGGTCTCTTCACCACTGAAATCTTGAGGGATTTCAGTGGTGAAAA
>NW_021024748.1:156179-167862 GCF_004153795.1 Camellia sinensis
TTTTCAACCGATGCTCAAAAATGCGTGCCAGACGCTTCATCCAAAAATGTACCAAATGTTGCCCGCAGGCGGTTCACTTTACATACATCGCAGTACTCTGAGCCCTCGAAATCCACAACTGGGTGGTAACGGCTTGCCTGAGGTGGGTGGTAGATAACCTGTATCGATCAAATCCTGCACTTCATGACGAAGGCGGGAACATCCATCGGTGCTGTGACCGGACTGTTGGTGGTACGCGCAGTACAAGGTGCATCATGATGGTGGGAGATTCTTCGGGAGGGCCGGGGCTCCAAAGGCTTAAGATGCCCATTCTTCGCCAATATAACAATGCCCTAGACAAAGGCATGTGGAGGTCGTGAAAGACCCTGCGCCCTCGGGGCAGGTACTGTTGCAGTTTGAGGATTCTTGCCAGATGCGCTGGCGAAAGGATCGGCTGGCACTGCCTTGGCTTTTTGAACCTTTCCCGGTGCAGGTTGGGAACAAACGGAACTGTATGGGCATGACGGGGCCCATCCCGATTTCCGTCTGACTTAATGCTTGGTTGGAGCAGGGAAAGCATCATCTACAGCTTTGGTCACTATTGGATGTTTGTTGCTTGTTCATCCCTCTGGCTTCAGAGCCTCGACTGCCCACGCAGTTGTTCAAGGTAGGGTCGGCGTCTACCTTGCCTTGTCCTTTCTTTGGCCTCAGCCTGATCAGGGTCGGTTTGGTGCTGGCATGTCTTGGCTATAGCCGGAAGCCACCTCTGGCTGGCTGAGCTCTATCACAATCCGCCCCGTAGCGGGGGTCCTGTGGTACAAAATTCCGCGGCGTACGGCGCCGCTGCGGTGAAGCCGACATTCCATAGGCGAGGTCTGCCAGTAGACCTTTGGGAGATCGCCTATCATCCCCATCAATTCGAAGGTGTGGCTCACGAGCCCTGGTTATAACTGAGGAGCCCAAACCGGGTGCACAACGGAGCGACTGGGCGGGTATGACATACTGTATTGGCCCTCACTCTGCGGAGTGGTTCCCTGCTCTGGTGCGGCTGTCATAACCACAATTTCTTCTGAACTTTGTGCCGCCAATATCTTGTCTCAGCAAAGGGGGAGACACTGGCTATTCTGTATCAACTCTGCAACTCTCTGAACCTTGAAAGGAAAAAAGACAGCATTTTCAGCCCAACTGATCAAACACGGGTGTAGCTACACAACTATACCTTCTACTGATCACTGTTCCCAGAAATTACTGTTCCCAAAAACTGAACCGATACCCGCGGATAACTGATTCTCACAACTGAATACTGATACTAGTGTTCCCAGGTTAGATACTCTGATTTGCAAACCGACATGTGCGTTCCTGTAGAGCGACATTCTAAAACACATAGCAAGTAAGAGAACAAAACACCCTATATTGGAGTAGGGCTTCCCTGTCCTATTTTGTCAGGAGCTAGGGTTTCACACTACGCACGCAGCGGTTTCAAACAACTTAGTATCGGGTAAGCAACCTGTTCCTAGCTTGGAATGGTCACTATGGATTCCGAATATGCACTAGGTCGATGGTCAAAAGGGTGCCCCGGTAAACCGGGGTTTGTGTTCCCATACTGCCAGAGCCCATAGCCGGTCAGCCTTATGGACATGCCTTGACAAGACAAGCCTCCGGCAAACCGTTCAGGATGGCAGATGGCAAACACTGTGTTCCTAGGCGCACCTGATGCACATGCAATGCAAAGAAACACATAAGCGAAATCAAAACAGGATATCAGAATTCGAGTCAAGCTCTCTAAATCCCCAGTGGAGTCGCCAGAACTGTAACAGCGCCCGGGGAGGGCCTCGCGCTACAGTTCGGACTCAATTTGTGTCACGGTTCTCAATCTGAACCAAAGAGTCCAAATCTGGCAATCGTTTGAGAAAACAGATTTTGAAAAAGTAGTGCAAACATGGACTGCTTTTGCCAGATACAGAGTCGCCACCTAAATATTTTAAAATGGGGAATTTAGGAACCCTGACTCGGTGCCGAAGGCCACATGTCCGTCATCACCGGAGTTGTCTCGGCTCGGGAGCTTGGGTACGATCGGGAAGGTCAGCTATGAGCACCCCCTTTCGCCCAGTCGAAGACCGGCTCTACTAACCGTGATATCCGTTTTTGAAATTTATGTGTTCTTAAACCAATTGTTAGCCTAGAATTACTATGTTATGCGCGCAGCAAACAAGTATAGACAAATTGCCTAATTTGGAAATAAACATTGCATATCCGTTCGGTTTGAAAATGCTTTGGAATTTGCTACTCGCAAGTAGGCTAAAATAGGGATTTCAATGAGTTTTTCCAAACTCAAGCAATCCAACCTTCACCCACAGGCATTCAAAACAGTTTTAACACATAAGCATCTAGCCACATGTTAAGCATGCTGTCATGGTAACATTCACACTCATGTGAATGCTAAAGCGGAAATACTTACATAGTACTCCATGCCAAAACAAAGAATTGTTAGCAAACATGCATGATCCAAGTCCATGTTAAGTGCCTAATGCATCGCAAACAAGATGTCGCTAAGATAGGCTCGGCTAATCCTAGACATGTCATGTGAAAATGCACGATTAACACATATTCAATTTTTGAATTGAAGTACGAATGCAGTTAGCGTGATGTACCGAGCCTAATGCATGTAATACAAATGCATGGATGCACACATGCATAGCATAAGGTATGCTAAATTTAAACGTGCCCTAATACTAACCATCAAAGCAGGTAAGTAAAGGGAGAAAGAAGTGGGGATTGGAAGACATTCACACACCCACACACACTTATTACAGATTTCCTCGCTCGGAGGGACCGAATAATATATACAAATTAACTAACTACGCAAGCTAATTAATATTAACCATTAACTAATTTAATTAACAAATTAAATTAAATTAATTAAAGCAGAAAAGCGTCTCGGGAAACGCGCCGCCATGCGCAAGCTGCCTCTGTTTTCCTTCCTTTCCTCCTCTGGAGGCTGTCAAAGCCTCAAGACTACATCTCGGCAGAGGGGATCATCACGCGGCTGAATGAAACTTCCATCAGCAGTGTAGTATGGCCATCGGCACAAAATAGGGTCTGTCGGCAGAGAAAAATGTGCCGGTCGGCACATTACACTGCCGGTCGGCAGAGTATTCCTGCAGAACCTGCAACTCACAGCAACAAAGGGCAAAACAAGGCATGGCAGCATATTTTCAAGGCATGTATGCATCAACCATGTCTCTTATCATTGTAATGACTCAAAGAGACATGTGCCTCGGTTCTTGGACCACCAATCATGCATTTCCATGCATGATGGCCCAAAGAACCAAGTATGCAACTTTGGTTTCAAATGCAATGCACACCAATCAAACAAATTAGGCCCAATTCCTATCCCAATTCAAGGAACAAGGCATGCATGCAAAATGTAATGCAACCTAGGCATACAAGCTAGGAATGCAACATGACATGGCAAATGCACTTATGCAATCATGCAGCATACATAGGGAATGCAAATGATGGCAAGATGACTTATACATGAATTAGGCAGCTCTTAAAATAGGCCTAAAACAGTAGCCATAAGTGCTAAAGAGTGAGAGCTAAATGGCATGCACACACACATGCACAAAAGGACCAACACTTAAGCATAAATCAAACAACAATTCAAGCATCCTTGAAAGGAGGGATCATGGACTAATTAGCATGCAACATGAGCCCAAATTATGTTTAAATAAATGATGCCAAATCAAGTTATAAATCAAGCCGAAACATGCAAGAGTAGTCCAAGTATCCAAGCAAATCAATAATGCATTGAACTACACTTATCATGACCAAACAAGGCATGCATTAAACAACTAAAAACGATTTTTAGCATGTTAAAACAAGGCCAAAGGACTCTTTAGATGGCATCTAAGTGGCCAAATACAAAGGCATACACCATGACCAAAACATGGAGCATTGCAACGCATGCTTTCAAAGCATTAAAGAGGCATGCAAGGCAATCAAACAAGCATGGAATGGGACTGAAATAGCATGCAGAGATGATTCCAATCATCAAAACAATGCAAAGATGGCATGCTACACATGCACAATCTCAAGGCCAACAAGCCAAATGCAAAGGAGCCATATAATGCATGCAAAGATCAATCCAAACGACTATGGACAGAGCTAAAGCATGGCAAAATAGCACATAAACTTCACAATGCAAGCCTAAAAACATGCTCCAATAAAGGCTAACAACCTAGATCAATGTTAAGGCACAAACATGGCATTACAAGGCAACTATGCTAAACATGCATAAGGTTCCAAAACCAACTTTAAATCATGTTAATACATGGATATATAAGCATGAAAAACAAACCAAACATGCTCAACACACACTCAAGCATAGGCTTCTTTAAGAGGCCAAAATGTGTCCTTTTCAAGGACACAAGGAGAGGGGGTGGCCCTCTCCTTCTTGGGACTTCAAAGGATCATCAAAAAAATATGTTTTTACCTTTGGCGACCAAAATTTTGGTAGCCAAAAGTTTGTTTTTAGCGACAAAATTGAATTTTAGTCACCAAAGATGTAAAATGTTTTGGAGGGAGACATTTCAAATATTTAGAGGGATTTATAAAATACCTTTAGCGACAAAAAGTTTTAGTCGCCAATAACCATTTCTATAAATTATCTCACGCTCTCACCAAACCAAACCAAACCGAACCCTGAACCATTAATAGCGCCTCTCTCTCTCTCTTCAGCGTCCTTTTCCCTCTCCGTCTCCCTCTCCCTCACCGCCGCTCCTCTCCCCTCCACTCTCACCGCCATTTTCCTTTCTTGATCAGTGTGTTTAGAATTGCACAGAAGCTTCGAATTCGAGTAAAATGGCGATGGTAGTGGCACATTAGCACAGAGAGAGTAGCAGTGATAGCATGAACAGGCATCTCGATGCCGAAAAATATGTCCGGTACACTGGCGAGCAGGTGGAAGCCCTCGAAAGGGTTTATGCCGAGTGTCCGAAGCCGAGCTCTTTGCGTCGGCAGCAATTGATCCGCGACTGTCCCATTTTGTCTAACATCGAACCCAAGCAGATCAAAGTCTGGTTTCAGAATCGCAGGTAAAGAAGAGGCCTTGATGCAAAACTTTGGTTATTTAACTGAATTTCTTGGAATTTTTGTTTAAATGTGTAGATTTTGATTGCAATTCTGCTTATTTGTAAATAAATTAATCTGTGTAATTGAATGTAAATTGGGTTCTTAGGTTGGATTTGAAACGATTTTTTAAAGTTTCTTTTGGCCTATGCAGGTGTTGAGAGAAGCAACGAAAAGAGGCTTCTCGGCTGCAGACTGTGAACAGGAAACTGACGGCGATGAACAAGCTGTTGATGGAGGAGAATGATCGGTTGCAGAAACAGGTGTCACAGTTGGTATGCGAGAATGGTTTTATGCGGCAACAACTGCACACTGTATGTTAATTTATCTCTTACCCTATTGTTGCTATTGCTATATATTTATGGATCGACTTCTATTTCTCGTTATCTGTCTTTATTGGATGCATTTACTTTCGAAAAGAATCAAAGGGTTGATATTTGTTATATTTGTAGAATGATAATATAAATTTCCAGCTTTGGGAACCCCAACGTTACGGGTTTTTCCAGAAGTTGTGAACAACTAACAACTGGGACCAGTCTGTGGGGTTGTGCATTTTGTTTATTTTGTGATCTTTTTCTTTTTGCTTCTATGTGTTTCAGATGCCTATTATATCTATTTTATGTCTCATCTTTGATGTCCAAACATATTTGCTCAATGCTCTGCATAGATAGCCTGTGAAATTGGTAGCCTGTTCAGTTTTATACTTTGAAAGGAATTATATTTAACTGTTCTACAATATAATAAAAGTCTAGGAATTATATTGAACTGCTCTAAAAAACAACAAAAGTAAAGTTTCCTTATGGCATTTTCATGTTTTGGCTTAGATACCTATGTTCAATGAATGTCCTGCAGGCGTCGGCAACTACTGATGCAAGCTGTGAGTCTATGGTAACCACTACTCAGCATTCTATGAGAGATGCTAATAATCCTGCTGGGTAACCCTCCAACATCAATGCCATCACCCGCTCCTCTCTGCAATTCTAAACACATTTGAATAGAAATAAGAATTCTGTTTTATGGAAAATGGTTGCGATTGTATTGGTTGGGTTATTTTCACACATTTTTAAGGTTTTTAAAATTCAGGAAATGTGCCTGTAAAATTCTATGAAAATGTTTTTGGGGAAAATTAGTCTATTCATGAAATTTTTATGTTATCAGTGGTCCCAGAACAATGTAATTTATGTTAATACCCGCTTTGTTGCTGCTACAAAATGATTTGGTAATTCAATTTTTAAGGGGCAAGTGCACTGTTGCAATTGCTGATTTTTCAATGCTATATGGTTATGTGAAAATGTTTTATAAAGATTAGTTTATAATTATTAGCTAGCTGGTGGAGTCATTTGCATTGGAGTTGGAGACTTGAATACTTGAGTTATTTTTTTGGGTAGTTTTTAATTCTGTAATATTTTAATTTATTTATTTTTATGTATGTGGAGAGGGAATAAAGGTTGCGACTTAAGAATGATGACAAGTACTAACGGCTCCATATGCTCCCCACTACCTCTCTTAGACTCTAATGACATTGTTATGAAATTGTGAATTGAATCTTGAAGAGTAAGATTCACTTTTGTTAAAATAATATATAATTTTTTATATGAATATTAATATATACATATAAAATAAAATACACAGATTGTGTTTAAAATGAATATATATACGTATAAAGCCATATATAGTAATATGACTAATTAATCTCTATTATATTTCTTGCTAGAGAGGCGAAAACAATGTTGTTTCATGCACTATGTAAACAAAAATAAAAACATAATCGATTGAATTGATGTGAATAGCAATTAATTGTAGAGAATTGCAAATTGAATCACATGAATCACTCAATTTCCAATTGAATCCAGAATCTAATGGTTCTAAACTCCTATAGTTTGACAAAACTATGGATAACAATAATAATCTTGTTTTGTATCCTGTTTCATATCACATTGTTACTGGTTGTCCAGAGTTGTTTCTTTATTTTCTCCATTTTGGCTCTGTAGTTGACAGCTTGTTGAATTCTCTGTTTTTGCCAACCCTGGTTGTTTAATCTTTTTAGGCTCTTCATTTGTTCATTAATTTTCTTTATTTCTGGTTTTTATCTGTAGAAAAGAAGTATATTGTTTCAAAACAACTATTTTATCTCCTTTTTTTGTTTTTGTTTTTTTTGTATTTGATATTTTGGAATTTATTTTTGTTGTTGCCTTGTAGTAATCTATGTTTAGATTTGATAATTTCTTTGTAATTAAAGCAGTCAACTCATCAAAATATTTTTGAAGACAGGGTTTTGCAAATCTTTTTGCTTTTGACGTCATAAAAATTGTAAGGCAACACCATGGTGAACAAACAAACTATCCCTGTGTGTCTTCTCAATTATCAACTATAATTGCTAGTTATATTTCACCAGGAATGTAGGCATGAAATAACTTAATCCTAAGCTGTCATCAGATCCGGTGTTTACTGCTTTTTAACTTTACATTCCCTCTGATATTGCCACAAAAACATAAGAACCTAATATATGGAGTTTTGAGGTATCCCGAACAGTTAGAATTTTGATATTGATGTTTCAGATGTATGTTTTTATGGCAGTCATCATTTTTGTTTAACAGGAAATCATCCCTTTGATTTTGATCCTTTAACAGTTCTCATTGCTTTGCCACTACAGAACGTTTCATTTCAGTGTGCAACTTGTGTCTTGCAATATATTGTTTGAACCACTTAAGATTGGTTGTTGTGACCTTGATAAGTTTCTCATTTTGCCCATGATTTGTGTTGTAATTCTTCCAATATTGAATCTCTACTCCAACAAAAGCAGCGGATTGTGAATGCAAACAGGTAAGAGAGGCAGTGTTGACAGGGAAAACAGAATCAAGGTTGGCCAAAATGGGGTTTCGTGCTGAATCATTGAAGATCATAGCATCTTTAAGGTGTGCTCTTTTTGAAGTTGAAGCTGCAACACAGGCAAATGACATCAAGCAATTACATTGACTGTTGAAGTGAGATGAAAGATATGATGACCAGTGCCTTGGCAAGAATATGACTCTAGATGGAGCACATGTTGAAAGAGGGATAGCGCTTGCCAACAATTGGAGGGCAGTTTCCGACGTTTAGATTGAGGATTTTGTGATTGTTTTGTTTCTTTTGTTGTTTCCTTGGAGGACTCCTTGTCCTCTCGCTATACCTTCCTTTTCTTTTAATAAAATTTTTATTCTTAAAAAAAACCGTGGTAGTGCTTATCTCATGAGAAGAAGAGTCTATTCTTGTTGCTGGCTTGCTATTATATAATTGCTTTTCTTGATATTGTTACAGTAATAGTCACAGGATAATACATGGCATGTGATGGATTGGGCCTGTGCGGAGAGCTTTGTTCTGGAAAATGATGCTCTGCATCAAATGGGATTTGCATTTGCCGAACATGGGTTGTTTTTTTCCCCACGAGTCTTGAAACTATTTAACACTAAAATTTCTTTTGTACTTTCTAACACCATGATTTGTCATTTAACATAGAAATGTCATGGAGGTTCAATGTTCCTTGATACATGGATTGGCCGTTGTTGCTCTAAAGTTGGTTTCTGCATGCTCGACATGTTCTTGAAATTAGGGAATCGAAACATCAATCATGTACATTTAATGTTCCTTGTAATAGGGAAATGAAAGATTACATGCGGCTAATGCTCCTAAACTATGTTGTCATACTGTATGCAATTGTATTTCAGCGTTGGGCATACCTTTTGGTGTTTTGTGGAATGGGAGAATAAACGAGCCATGGTGCACAGTTAGTAGCAAATGAGACTAATAATATACAAATGGAAAAAGTATACAAAAAAGACTATATAATGATTTTACAAATTTGTAAGGTTATGGATTTAGATCTCGGGGCAATTACTTTATACACTATGCTTAAGGTTACCCAAACACACATTAATGTGTACTAATCGGATGTTATTTCTTTTAGTAGATATATAACAATTAAACAGAAGGAGCAATTACATCAAAACTTAACAAGATGCCAAAAGAAATGGGGGAAATACAGCCCATAAGGAAGGAAGAGAGTTAGAGGATTGGGCCTTGGCTACCCAATGAGCCACCTTCTTGTTGGAACGGCAAGTCCGAGAGAAAGAAAACTGTTGCTGGGAAGCTAGATATGCTTTAATTGAGGAAAATCTCCAATTTAATTGAGGAAATCTCATACAAGCATATATATATATATATATATTATTTTGAAAATAATCTATTTTCTTTCCTATTCTAACCAATAGACATTTTTTGCATATCTACAATAAGTCATATCCTTGATATTCTTAATTGACTCCTACCAAACAAATTAAGTGAAAGGTATTTCTAATCAGTGACAAAAGTTCAAATCAATAAAAATACAATAAAATTATGATTTTTGTCTTCTAACAATATAAATAGAAATGGTGTGTCACATTTAAAATTAATTTGATTTACAAAATTTAAATTTGGATTACTTATTTAATTGTTTGTCTCTCTTTATAAAGAATGGCCATATCAAATTAAATAGCACATATATAGTAGGTATAACATAAATGATTTGTTAACAACAAGATTTTTGCCAGATTTGTTACCGTTTTTACTTGTTTACTAGATTTTTTCAGTGCTTCCCCTAATATAAATAGAGAGCTTGGAGGAGCATTTCAATTTCAAGCTATATCCTACATATCATAGCTCTACCATATTAAAAACAAAGACACGGGGAAGAAAACCACATTCAACTTCACTTTGCTAATGGTGCTTGTAGCCATTGTTGCATCAGGATGATCTCTCTCTCTCTCTCTCTCTCTCTCTCTCTCTCTCTCTCTCTCTCTCATTTGAGTACCATGGTGGCACGTAATATGAAATAATTTTTCATAAAATTTATCGTAACAAAGTTTGGCATAAAATATTGACTTGTGTAATGGAACAAAGCTCTACTAGTTATTCAAAAAAAAATCATCTAAAGAAAAGTATTCAGAAAACATATAAGATGATTGAGATTAATTTTATATGTGGCTTCTATAGTACAATAAATCTACAAAAATGTCATGTACTATGAAAACTTATCTCAAATTTTATCCTGAAAGTGAACGTGTAATGTAAATTTAAAGTTAGTAAAATATAGGTTACACTCACAATGAATATAATCTGTTGATTCATTTTTCTAAATAATATTTTGGGTATTTTTTTTCCGAGTTCATAATATTGTTGTTAAATTTAACCCACATACCATTTTTTTAATTAAAATTTTTGGTAAATCTTTGAGTTCTTAGACTTTCTTGTAATAAAAACAAGTCATGGTGGTAGGTTTGTTCGTCACAGGAGCCAATGGGTAAAGGCCAAAGCTGCCACGTTGCATAACCACAAGGAACTGTGCCCCAGTTTGTGTTGGTTTTGGATTTTGTGCTTGCCTAAGTGGCATCTGTGTCGGAGGGTGTCCAGGTCCTCCAAGTCCGCAACAGCTTACAACAACTCACTCGTCAATCAATGGATAACCAATGTAACTGCCATTGCATTGAAATAACTCCAGTTTATTAGAGGAATGCATTTGGTTTCACAAATGAAATTTGCTCAAATGTCAAACCACAAGTATGTATCGGAATAATCAGTTTGGATGAGATTTGGGAGGTTTTAGGAGAAAATCGTTTTGTTATAAATCAAAATAATATGTGAAAGAAAAAGGCAAAGATTGGTAGCTCGTTGGAGTCAAATTCTTGGTTCAGCACTTGATCAATGTTACAAATACTTGCCATGGATCACTAGTTTGAAAACTATCATGGTAAAGGCATATTTAATGAACTTGGTTGATAGACTCTATCCATCAGTTAGGCCTCGTTTGACAGCCAGATATTTTAACAAAAAAAAATTAAAAAATTATTATAAATTGTCACTTTACTATCGTCAAATTAAAAAGTTACTATAAGTTATCACATCAATATTTCTACTTTTTTTTGTATATCTTTTTGTAAAAAGTCAAAAAATTATTAAAATAATATGTTCCAAACAAGGTACCAAATATCAATGGGTAAATTATACTCATCTCCCTGAGATTTCTGACAAATACGGGGACCTCCCCTTTGGTTTGAATAATTACACAAACCTCCCTTACTTTAACTGACTTTGTCTAGATTCCCATATTTTGTTAAATTAGAACAAACGGTGTTACTTGCATATAGTAAATGACCTTATTACCATTCCTTTTGAGCACAAAAAGATGATAATACCCTTATCCCCTCTGTTTATATTATACAGCAATTAAATTATAAATTATTTTTTAGGATTATTACTCTTATTACCCTTGCTTTTTTGGATTTATTTTTTACAAATATTAAAAAATGTTTAAGAAAATTTTATTTTTTTCATTTTAAATATATAACTTTTATTTCAATATTTTTATTTTTTTTTATTTTCAATATTTTAGTTTATTTTGTAAATATTTTAATTTTAGTATTTTAAACTCAAAACATAACTTCACACTCAAATCGTAACCAAACACATAACTCAAAACTCAATTCAAAAATTATTTTCAAACCTCATAACCAAACAAATAATTCAAAACTTTTTTCAAAACTCAAAACCAAACTTTTTC
>NW_021024748.1:185941-245520 GCF_004153795.1 Camellia sinensis
GATTAATTATTTAAATTAATTGGTTGTCTCTCTTTATAGTAGGTATATCAATTTGTTTTTGCTCTTCCTTTTGTATGATGTTTGTATGTACAAACCCCAATATCTGTTTCAGTAGGAACACTTTTATGGGAGCAATCAGCATTTACACACTAGTATAATTTCTTGGGGAAGGAAAGAGATATAGTCTCAGTTATGAGGGGAGAGTTTTTAACCATCCATTTCTTTCCATTTAATTTTGCTAATTCTTTTTGTAAGATTTTATCATCATAATTGGCAAAAGAAGAGAGACTAGAGTTGTCAACCTTTGTAATTGTCTTTCAGAATTGAGGCTGGGGAACAATCATATAAGCTGTCTGGATTGTTTTAGGCGTTTAATTTTATGTAAGCAAAAAGTTTTATGGTTTGCCGCTCGGTCTAGGACATTGTTGGCTTGTGAGAGTGGCGATTGTGGGAATAATCATGGTGGTTTGCTTTCACTGTAGATAAGGAAGAAGAGAGGAGAACGTGAGAAAAGCGCGCATTGGTAGGGCAGGGCTGGTCATAACAGACATAGATGGAAGAACGAATAGTTATTTGGTAAAACTACATTTTAAGAGAGCTTTTTTGTATTTTGACTATATTACTAGGTTATTTGAATTTTTGTCTTGGAAAAGATGAGTTGGCTTTTTATTGAATTTTTATGTTGTGTAATATATTTGAAATGATGCTGAGATGCTAAATAACAAAAATATTCCTACAAAAATAATTGAAATTTCCAAACAAGGCTTGCAAAAACAGCGGTAAAAATGTTAATTTGTGAACTATTCTAATTTTCTCGATGATTTGCACAAGCATTTAACTCTGTTTTTCAAAAAAAAAATTTTTTCCAAATCATATGAATCTGGGTTTTTCGTTTCTTGTTTTCTAGGCGAATATTCCAAAAAGTTTCGATTTTTCTTTTATTGGGGGTTTTTGGATAGTGCTACAAAATGACTTGAGAAACAAAAAGCGAAGCAAAATGGTGAAGTTCTTTAATCCAAAGCTCCATGTGGAACACATATATAAAAACAAAGAGCCAAGTGAAATGATGCTCTTTAATCTGAAGCTGCCATACAAAAAAAAAATATATGATGAAAGGGTCAATCAAGAACTAGAGAGAGGAACTTAGAGAGAGATATTAGAGATAAATTCACAATTCAATTCAATATATTCAAGTTGGTTACAACCGATGTGGTACTCCTCTATTTATAAGATATACTGTCTATACTATCTACCATATGACATGCACATGACACTACATCATACTTCCCCTCTTAAAAAAAGACTTGTCCTCAAGTGAAGACAACAAAATACAACCAATACTAGAAATGAAAAAAACAAAAAAAAAAAAAAAAAAGAAAAAAAAAAAAAAAAAAAAAAAAGTACGAGATGACAACCTTTCAAGGAACTAATCTACAAGGTTAGAGGTATCATCAATGGAAGAGGCATCCGGCAAGTAGGGTACAAGGTGTTGCACGTTAAAGGTATTGGAGATGCCCAAATGAGGTGGTAGCTTGACTTTATAAGCATTGCCGTTAATCTTGTGCAACACCTCACAAGGTCCCACCTTCTTGTCACTCAACTTAGTGTAGGTGCCATGGGGATATCTCTCTTTGCTCAATACCACCCACACAAGACGCCCTACTTCAAACACCACTTTTCACCTATGCACATCACCGGTCACCTTATACTTTGCATTAGACTTTTCAATTTGGGCCCTCACTTGAGAATGAATGCTCTTCATGAACGTGGCCATATCCTTCGCCGTAACGCTTCCTCTCCTTGAGAGTGGCAAAGGCACAAAATCCACCACTTGAAGGCCTAGTCCCATAAACTACTTCAAAGGGAGAAGTATTTATGGTGCGGTTAATAGATGAATTGTAAGCAAATTCAGCCAAAGGAATGATGCCATCCCAACTCTTGGGGTGATCCCCCACAAGGCACCGCAACAAGTTGCCAAGGCTACAGTTCACTACCTCTGTTTGACCATCGGTTTGCGGATGGAATGTAGTACTAAAACTCAAGGCCGTGCCAATTTTCCTGCACAAAGTTCGCCAAAAGTGAGCAAGGAACTTAGCATCTCTATCGGACACAATAGACATAGGCACCCCATGCAACTTGTAAACTTCCTTGAAAAAGAGATTAGCAATGTTTGTAACATCCATGGTCTTCTTGCAAGGTATGAAATGTGCCATCTTGGAGAAACGGTCCACCACTACCATGATAGAATTACTCCGCCATTGAGTAGGAGGAAGACCCAACGCAAAGTCCATACTAATGCACTGCCAAGGAGCATCCGGCACGGGTAAATGTACATATAGCCCCGCATTAGTGGCAGTGCCCTTGCTCCTTTGACAAATATGACAACGCTTCACATGACTTTGCACATCCTTGGCCATGTCCGGCCAATAATAAGCATCTTGAAGCAACCCAAGGGTCTTGTCCTTACCAAAATGCCCCATCTTATGATGCTCAACCAACAAATAAGGAGCAACTAGGAACACACAACTTAAGGCCATGGAAAAAGAAACCATCCTTTATCATGTAACTTGGATAAGCCGTCCTATCCCCCTGTTGCAAAGCATCAAACATCTTGGAAAAGTAAGGATCACTTGCATAGAACGTGCGAAATTCATCAAAACCCACAATTTCATTTTTCATTTCAATCAAGAGAGTCGTGCGCCTACTCAACCCATCGGCCACCTTATTAAGAACCCCCGATTTGTGTTGCAAAGAGAATGTGAATTGTTGCAAGTAGGCCACCCATTTGGCATGGCGCTTGTTAAGATGGGATTGAGTATTGATGTACTTGAGAGCTTCATGATCGGTGTTGAACACAAACTCCTTGTATGCAAGATAGTAGCTCCAATGCTTGATGGCTTGGATAATGGCATAAAATTCCAATTCATAAGTGGAATACTTGAGCTTAGCCCCATTTAACTTTTCACTAAAGAAAGCAATGGGACGCCCTTCTTGGCTAAGGACGCCTCCAATACCCAACCCCGATGCATCACAATCAAGTTCAAAGGCTATGAAGCACCGACACATTCCCAGGCTCTGCGTACGAGTGTCGAACACGAACACGAACACGCGTCAGACACGCGGTAGACACGTGTCCGACACTCTCTCTAACGTGTCTCCTTTTTTTTTTTTTGAAATCTTCCAGTCGGACACACCATGGACAAAGCGGGACACTTTTCGGACACTCGTGAGGTGGATCGAAGAAGCCCTAACTGTTTTCCTTGATCGACAGAGAAAGAAAGGGATCGAGGGAGACAGAGAAAGAGAGAGAGATCGAGGGAGGAGAGAAGACAGAGAAAGAGAGAGAGAGATCGAGGGAGAGGAGAAGCTAACCTGTTCAGATCCAAGAAGCTGAAGCGGAAGCTGAGGTATTCGTCTTCTTCTCTGTCTCCATCATCTCTGTTCTTCTTCTCCTTTTCATTTTCTTCCTCTCCTCCTCCCTTTCGTCTCTCCCTTTTCTACTCTCCCTCTGCCTTTTTAACTTCACTTTCTCTTTCCTCTATCTTTTCTCTTTTATATTTTTTTTCTTCCCTTTTTCTTGATTTAACATTTCTCTCTTCCCCTCTTTCTTTTTTTTTTTTTTCTTTTTTCTTTATCCTTATTTTTATGTTAAACTTAAAATTCATAAAATAAATTATTTTTATTTTAAAAAATTCATTTTTTGTTAATTTTTTTTTAAATATATTTATTAATTTTATTATTATTTTGATTGTATAAGAATTAATGATTTTATTTTTATTTTAGACATATAATAAATAAATAAAATTATATATATTAAACGTGTCCTCAGCGTGTCGTGTTCCCTATTTTTTGAAAATTTGCGTGTCCGTGTCATGTCCCGTGTCCATGCTACATAGTTCAAAGGTCTTGTCAAAATCCGGTAATGCCAATATTGGAGCCTCGGTAAGCAACTTCTTCAAAGGAGGGAAGCTATCGGCGGCTTCCTTGCTCCACTCAAAAGTTTGAAGCTTGAGAATGTTGGTCAAAGAGGCAACAATGCTACTAAAGTTGCGGATAACTCGCCTATAGAAAGTAGTCAAACCATGAAAACTCCGTACTTCTTGGATACTAGAAGGAGTGGGCCATTCCACAATTGCTTTAACCTTCTCCACATCCATAAACACCCCACGAGAAGACACAACATATCCCAAGAAAATGACTTGGTCCATGGCAAAGGTGCACTTCTTAGTGTTGCCATAGAACTTGTCTAGCCTAAAAAGCTCAAAGACTTGCCGAAGGTGGCACAAATGTTCTTCCAAACTTCGACTATAGATCAAGATATCATCGAAGTAGACCACTACACACACCCCCAAAAGTGGTTGCAACATTTGTGTCATCACTCTCATAAAAGTACTTGGAGCATTGGTAAGCCCAAATGGCATCACAAGCCACTCAAATAGGCCATGAGGCGTTTTAAAGGACGTTTTCCACTCATCATCGGGCTTGATGTGGATTTGATGATACCCGCTTCTAAGATTTATCTTAGAAAACACCTTTGATCCGGCAAGGTAATCCAACATATCATATAATCTTGGAATTGGAAAGCGGTACTTGATGGTAATCTTGTTGATGGCACGACTATCCACACACATACACCAAGAGCCATCCTTCTTAGGTGTCAAAAGCGCCGGAACATCACAAGGGCTAAGGCTTGGCCGGATATACCCTTCAGCCAAAAGCTCTTCTACTTGCCGTTGCAACTCCTCTTTCTCTTTTGGAGACATGCGATAGGCCAGTTTGTTTGGAAGCGCCGACCCGGGTACCAAATCAATACGATGTTGAATGTCACGCATAGAAGGCAAATGGGGAGGAAGCTCTTGGGGAAAGACATCGGAATACTCTTCCAAAAGAGTAGCCACCTCAACCTTTTCTTTAGAAGCACCTGTGTAGACAATCAGAACTAACACCAATACAATCCCAAAATCCTGACTTTCTTCCACAAACTCCTTGGAAGCAAGTAACGTAGTGGCGCTAGGAGATGACTTGGAAACATCCTTGGAAGTAACCTTCCTTCATTGGAAGCAAGGTAAACCGTATATCATTCTTGACAACGGTGTAGGTGTTTCATTTGCCATCATGCAAAGACTGCCAGTCATATTGCCAAGGTCGCCCAAGTAGAATGTGACAAGCATCCGTAGGCACTATATCACACCATGCTTCATCAAAGTATTTTTGCTGGATAGAAAATGAAACCAAGCGCCATTTGGTAACCTTGATCTTATTGCCTTTCTTGAACCAAGATAGATAATAAGGATGGGAATGTTCCTCCATCGGAAGATTGAGTTTGTCCACCACTTCTTGAGAAACTACGTTCTCGCGACTTCCACTATCAATGATCATTTTACAAACACGGCCACCAATGTTGCAAATGGAATAAAAAATATTGGTACGCAACCAATCTTCTTGCCTCTCTAGTTTTGGTGAGAGAAGAGTCTTCTTCAACATAAGAGCAAGACCCTCTTCTTCATCACTATCTCCACCAATTGCTACATTACCCAAGGATTAAAGATTGGGGCATCTTCAAAGTCACCATGCTCCTCAACTTCTTCTATGAGAAGTGCCTTGTTCCGATTATTACCCATGTTCTTGCAGCAATCGAAAGATCTATGCCCCGGTTCACCACACCTAAAGCATTGGAAGGTTCCACCTTGTGGTGGATTTTGGTTTCCGAAAACACCATTAAGACGCAAAGCTTGAGAGGAGGAAGCACCCTTATCCACAAACTTGGAAGGAGTAGCTGCTTTGGCAAAACTAGGAGTGGAAGAACCCACTACCATCTTGCTTGAGAACATGAAGGCGTTGATACACACTTTGGAGGTAGTTGAATGGTAGAAAATGGCCCTTTAACTTCTTTTTCATTTTCTTCCAATCATGGATTTTCTCCTTTCCACATCGGCGACGGTTGAGTTGAAGTTGTTCCCACCAAGCGAAAGCTCTCCCCTTCAACCGAATAGCCACAAGCTTAACTTTTTTTTCAACGGAGACCTCTCCATAGTCAAAGATTCGCTCAATGGTATTGAGCCAATCGATGAACTCATCGGTATTGAGGCTTCCATGAAATTCGGAAAGTTCAATCTTGATATTGTTCTCCCATTTGTATTCCATCCTACCCACATCCGTTTGACGCCGTCGTGGGGCCCAAAAAATATTATCAAAAGAATGATGAGTACCATCGGAATCATCACTACCCTTGGTAGGAGGTAGGAGACGTTGCACCGTCTCAGTTAATGCGGCAATTTGCCTTCTCATCTTGGCCATCTCATCTCTTGGATACAGAATCCCATTACCCCCATCATGATCACCCAAATCTGGGACATAAGCCCTACCACGACCCCCTCTGCGACCTCGACCCCGATTAGCCATAACAACAACCCAATATGTTCCTAGAACAGTCCAGATATACAGATTTCAGATAGCCCAATGCCAGACCCAATTCACAGATTAGGATAACTCAGCATAACTATCAACTCACAGCAATATGAAGTCTCAAATATTCAAGAATCAACAAGAAGACTATAATATCAAGAATTGATCCAAACAGTGCCAAGAAACGACAACCCAATCTGTATAAGGAATTTGAGCAGCTCAAGAATTGAAAACAGAGATTAAAAATACCTGTGTAGAACCAAAGTCCAATCACAGGTTCAGAATCGAAGTCGTGAGTTGGTTCAGTGACTCGACGTTGAGTCGGCATCCCTTCGATGGACAAATTCCAATCGATCGCGAAACACGACAATGGCTATATAGGTCTCTACTGTATCGTAACTCCTCCAATTAGGGCTTCGACAGTTGAAGGCTCTAGATGGCTCCAATTGGGACTGCGATCAAGATTCACACCACAGAGTGAATCAGGACTTCGAATCTAGGCAGATTGCTTCTTCGACTCAGGGTAGAACACGAGGTGATGAAGCCTCATAAACAGCCAGGGAGAACCAGGTCAGATTCTTTGCTCTGATACCAAATTGATGAAAGGGTCAATCAAGAACTAGAGAGAGAGGAATTTAGAGAGAGATATTAGAGAGAAATTCTCAATTCAATTCAATGTATTCAAGTTGGTTACAACTGATGTGGTACTCCTCTATTTATAAGATATACTATCTATACTATCTACCACATGACATGCACATGACACTACATCAATATATATATATATAATGGTCTTCAAGTTCTTTGATTGCTTTGGTTTGAGTTTACTATTTTAGAATGTGTTGTATTTATGGTTAAATGGAAACATGAATCAATATTTTGGAACTCATTTTACTTCATCTAGGGGATATGCAAGGTGATTATTTTTGTTGGGGTGCTTTATTATATACCTATATATTTTGGTAACCTTTTCGGTTTTAGGTTATTGGGGGTGTGCTTCCATGAAAGTTTGTTTCTTAGTATCTAGTAAAGTTTGTTTCTTTTGCTTTTTCTTCTGTGCAAATTTTAAATTTTCATTTGTCGAGATCACATTTTATTTTAAAAAGAAATCTGTTGAAAAGGAAAAAAGCAAGAGAGATGAGAGGTGGGTGGATCCCGGTGCTGAGGAAAAGAGGAAGTCAAGGAATGAATCAGGGGGGTTGGGAATGGCTGGTTCACAGTGTTCGTGGATAATATCCCAAACTTGATGGATCCGAAAGGGCTGTACTTCTTATTCATGAAGTTTGGGATTGTGAAAGATGTCTTTATCCCTCAGAAGAGAAGGAAATCAACGAATACGAGGTTTGGATTTGTCAGGTATGATTGCCCAGTGGCTGCGGATGTGGCAGTTCATCGAGCTAATGGATTATGGGTGGCTGATAAAGCGCTGGAAGTAAAGATGGTGGAGTACAGTAAAAAATATGCAGGGAATAAAGTTATGCATCAGCCTCCGGTGCAGGTGTTAAACAACAAGAAGGTGGGTCAGGTAAGGAAGATTGGTACAGCCAAAAGATCACAGATCCTTTGTTTGTTTTTTTTTTTTTTTTTTCTTTTCTGGGAGTCCTTTACTCCTACATGATTAGCCTACTAGGTTGGGATATTATTCCAATCTTCATTTACTAAGTAAATAGATTAAGAATTTTGTGCACCAAAATACATAGCCTGTTGTTTTACTTATATTTCAGGCTTTACGAGCATGGTGCAACATTAATAATTTTTCTTCACTTATTGTTGCTTGGCTCGTCCATGTCAAATGGTAAGTTCTATGAGAATTGACAAAAGAACATGTTGCTTAATTGTCATGTTAATTTGCTTGTTAGATTGTTGAACTACATTCAAGTCACATATAGAAGTAGCTTGTTTCTGAATCCTGTTAGACTTGTTCTCAAATTATTGTAAATGCTCGGCAAGTCTGTTGTGGTGATTATACCTACTGGCATATATAGAATTTTCTGTAAATGGTTGGCCCAATACAGATATGCCATGTGCAGTTATCAGTGATCCAAGAACAATGTAATTTATGTTAATACCCACTTTGTTGCTGCTACAAAATGATTTACTAATTCAATTTTTAAGGGGGCAAGTGGACTGTTGCAATTGCTGATTTTTCAATGCTATATAGTTATGTGAAACTGTTTTATAAAGATTAGTTTATCAGTATTAGCTAGCTGGTGGAGTCATTTGCGTTGGAGTTGGAGACTTGAATACTTGAGTTATTTTTTTGGGTAGTTTTTAATTCTATATTATTTTAATTTATTTATTTTTATGTATGTGGAGAGGGAATAAAGGTTGCGACTTAAGAGTGATGACAAGTACTAACGGCTCCATATGCTCCCCACTACCTCTCTTAGACTCTAATGACGTTGTTATGAAATTGTGAATTGAATCGTGGAGAGTAAGATTCACTTTTGTTAATATAATATATAATTTTTTATATGAGTATTAATATATCTATAACATATATAAAAAGAAGGTAAGAGCGGTATAACGCTGGTATAACGCTACTGTTTGTTTGGTTTGTAATAACTCTTTCCTTGCCTTGCAAATGTGGGCTGGACTCGTGGGCTGCAAATTACCTACCATTTATCTATCCCTCAATTGCTTTTCCAAGAATTCTCCATATGCTATAAACGGAAGCGGTGGTTCGGCCCAAAGAATTCACTTACATGTCATTTTTCAACTCTTCCTGTAAGAATTTTTGAACTTCTCTGGCTTCGCTGGCTCCTCACTGATATGGGTATTTCCTCTTCTGGCGCTACCGCTCTTTATTGTGACAATCAGAGTGCTATTCAGATTGCTCACAATGATGTTTTCCATGATCGCACCAAGCATATTGAGATTGATTGCCATTTCATTCGACAACATGTTACACGTGGTACTGTTCATCTTCTCCCAATTGCTTCTGCCGATCAACCTGCTGATATCTTCACCAAGGCTCATTCTCCTGGGCGCTTTCGTGATCTTGTTTCCAAACTCAACTTGGTCGATGCCTACCCTCCTTGAGTTTGCGGGGGGCTGTTAACATATAATATACATATAATATATCCCCCACTATGTATAGCTGTATCCTTGCATCTGTAAAGGCAACCTTGCATCTGTAAAGGCTCCATGTGTAGCTGTAAATTCCAGGCATCCGATGCTAATTGTCTCCCTCTCCTCTCTATAAAGAGAGGGAGCTTGCTCTCTTGTAATTATACTGAAACATAATACAATAACACCAACTTTCAGTTCCTCTCTTTTTCTCTCCCTCGTTACCAAACTCACACTCAAAAACCAGTCTTCCGTACCAAAGCATTCCCCTATTTTGCCAACTCATCGCCATCATTTAGAAAACAAATTTGGGATTGAGTTTTTATTTTGTTTTATGGTCTATTCAGAAGGTTCCAAATGGCCATCGTTTAAAAAATGATGAAGCAAATTGGTGGGATTGGTTCGCTTGATCAAGTAAGAGTTTATTTTTTTAGTTAACCCAATCGATCATTAAGTTTTTTCCTCCAGTAAGGTAGCTCAATTGGTGGTGTTATTGACCTAATTGGGTGTTTTGTTGATTTTCAAACTGGAATGTACTGAGTTTTATTTCTTATGCACTTGTGTTGTCCACTACACATCATCCACTACACATTCATGCATATATTGTAATTCACTTTAGTGTATCTATTAAAAAATCTATAATGATTCCTTAATTTTCTCACATTCAACCTTCTACTTTCTGCTTCTGCGTTGTGTTTTGCCTACATTTTGAAAACCATTCTAAATTAATAGTCATATGCAGCTTTGTTGCTTTACTTTTTGCTTTTATTAAGTTGTGATGAATTATTTTCATTCCAATGATTTATTTCTTATGCATTTGCCTTTAAATAACACTGAAAATCAAGAGAGTGAGCTTGCCAGTTGAATAAAGAGCATGATATGAGTCCAATTATATTGAACAAGGGAGAAATTCCCCAGAATTTAGAATGCAGCTGATGCATATAAGAGAACAAGAGATTCCAGAAAAACTCAATTTAATTAATTTAAACATATCTAGTTGGAGTCAACTCAATGAATTTTTTTTGCAACATACAGCTCCATCTACAGTCATATCCTCCCTTCTTCATTATTGCCAATAAAATTTTATATCCACTTTCCTTCGTGAAACGCATGGGAGATGAAATAAGAGCTATAATTGTATATTCACTTTCTTTTTGAGGGGGTAAAGTAAGAGCCATCTAAAAGAAAACATAGTTATGCGACAGTGCTGAAACATGATTTTAGGAAGTAAGATTGAAAGGTAAATTATATGGCTTTTACTTTACACCCCTCAAAAAGAAAGTGAATATACAATTATAGCTCTTATTTCATCACCCATGCGCTTCAGGAAGGAAAGTGAATATAAAATTTTATTGGCAATAATGAAAGAAGGGAGGATATGACTCTACATGGAGCTGTATGTTGCAAAAAAATTCGTTGAGTTGAATCCAAGTAGACATGTTCAAATTAATTAAATTGAGTTTTTCGGGGAATCTCTTGTTCTCTTATATGCAGCAGCTACATTCTAAATTCCAGGGAATTTCTCCTATGTTCAATATAATTGGACTCATATCATGCTCTTTATTCAACTAGCAAGCTCACTCTCTTGATTTTCAGTGTTATTCAAAGGCAAACACAAAAGAAATAAATCAGTGGAATGCAAATAATTCATCACTACTTAATAAAAGCAAAAAGTAAAGCAACGAAGCTACATATGACTATTAATTTAAAATGGTCTTCAAAATGTAAGTAAAACACAATGCAGAAGCAGAAAGTAGAAGATTGAATGTGAGAAAATTAAGGAATCATGATAGATTTTTTAATAGATATACTAAAGTGAATAAGGAACTGTGTGGGTGAAAATCTGACCACACTGCCCGTTTAGAGATCAACTGGAGAGCACAGGCAGAATAGATGGCTTCAGCAACCTGTAATAGAAAGAAAAAGGCTCCGGCGGTGGTTCTTCCACCCGGGGGCACTCCGACGATCAAGTCAGTATATCTCTCAAAGATAATCAAGTGCAAAACTTAATACTCAAAACATAAATTGCTTACCTTAGACCCACGGGGGTGCCTCTCTTTTATAATATATTTAATCCAAGTCCCACTAGAAGTATGACTTCTATGAATTCCAATTCTGTGCTTACTTTGGACTCCTCAAGATAAAGATAAACTCCCTAAGAGCTTTATCCTTATCTTGGTTAAGTCCCCTCTTCGTCTTAGGACTCTTGTCCCTTATTCGTTAATCTCGGACTCCGATATCTTCGGAGATAACCTCGGCAACTCCGAGATCACCTCGGCCTCACTACCACGACACGTGGCACCTCGGCTGACACGTCGGCGTCACCATGCCACGTGTTGGTATTCAGAAAATATATCCCCACAACTGCCCCCTAGGTTCTATTACCTCGGCATTCTGAGGTGATGGAACCTATATCGATATTTTGACATTTCTTTTCTGAATAATGGCTCAAAAACTGTTTAGCCGAAATAATCCATTTACAGCCGATGTGTTCTCTTCGGAGAACAAGGTCTCGAACGTTCCCTCCCACGCGCATGAGTTGTCATGCACTTCTAACCGTCTCCTTTCACGTGCTTTGTTTTTATTAGAGCGTGTCTGTGACGCGCCTGAAAGCTGTCTTTTGTTCGTCTGCGCCGTCTGATGCGTGCGTTGCTCCAGGCGTAATAAATGCCCTATTTTTGCCGCCGTTTCAAGTTTTTGATAAAACTTTTCTTTCTCTTTTCCTTTCTTTACTTTTGCACTCTTGATTTCTTGCTTTCTCTTTCTCTAAGCTTTCTGAAATCTGCCATTGTTCAAAATCGAAGCTCTGCGATTTTTTGGTCCTTTCACCTCAGTGAAGCTTTCTCTGTTTCGTCGTGCCTGCAATCGTTACCATTTCTCGGCGTCGTTCTTTCCATCTTCATTTGTTCTGGTAAGATTCTGTCCCTTTTACTCTTAGTCCTCTTTATGTGCTTTTGTCTGCCCTATGTCATTATTGTTTTGTTCATAGCTCTGGATCTGTTTGTATCTTGAATCGTGGCTATATTTCGAATACTTGTACTATTTCACCACTTTTCTTTTGTCATCGCTCTTGACTTTTCCCCCTTTGTATTCTTCGTGTTTCTGATAGCCCATCTTTGTTTCTTGAATCTGAAACTTTGCCTTTGTTTTCTGTTTTTTCGTATCTGTTCCAGATCTTTGCCTTCTATCTTGATCTTTATAGTTCTTAGGCTTGGGATTTGCGTGTAGAACCTTCAATTCTTTAGGGAAAACTGAAACAAGCCTTGTCAGTCCTTTCCTAGGTCTTTGCCGAGGTTCTTGCAACCCTTCTAAAATACCTATCCTCTGAAACATATTTTTCCTTTATTTAGGTTGAAAAGATGGGTATGTGGAGACATAGGGTAAATACTCCAACAAAACTTGAATACTTTAGGCAGGAATTCTCTATCCCAGCCGATGTTCACATTAAGTTAGTTGGGGATGATGATACCATCATGCCCACAGACCATACGATGCCCTTTCCAATAGTAGCCTTTACTGAATGTGGACTTCGGCTTCCACTTAATCCCCTGTTTCGTGAAGTTCTTCATTTCTACAAGCTGAACCCCATGCAACTTACTATCAACTCTTATAGGGTGATTAATGGTATCATAGCTTTAGCTAAGCAAGAAAATCTTAGGATCACCCTGGCCGACCTTCAGTACTGTTATACAATGTGCCCCCTCAACCTGAAGGAAAGGGGTTTTGTTTATTACCTTAAGCCGAGGTCTACCGAGTTCAAAATTGTGGCCGACCTCCCAGACTCCAACAAGGGGGCTGGGGATGACTTTGTTATTGCCTCGGGGAATTGGGAGTTTGGCCCAGATGAAGATGTCCACCTCTACCCTCTTCCTCGAACAGTTATAGAGGGCAAGGGTAAGAGCCCAGTGCCAACTCTCAGTTGTTTTTTATTTAAGTCTTAAAAATTCTGTCTGTTGCTAATGTCTGTTTGCTTGTTCTGCAGATCTTCACCAGCCACCCAAGAACTTCCATCAATCCTTCTTCCCAGGAACAGATCTGAAAAAACTCCTTGGCCTTCTAATCCATAAACGAAAAGCCCCATTGTTACTAAACTTCATCCCTACATATAAATCCACTTTACCCGACATCCCGAAAAAAAAGAAGAAAAGTCTCTCTCCACCTTCTGCCGCAACTCCTTCCATTGCTTCCATATCACGAGCCTACGAAGGAACTACTTCTGATCCGGCCGATCTTCCATCTACTTCGGCCCCCTACTTAATACCAATTCCAGAACGTAAACGCCGACGAAGACTTGTGAAGACTGCCGAGATGGTTCGCCCAAGGCCTGTCGCTCAAGATCTTCTTGCTGACCTTCCAACCGACACCGATGCTGTTCCAACGCATGCGATGCCCCCGCCAAAGCCAAAGAGAGCAAAAAAGGCTCAGCCCAAGGCCAAGGCTACTGATGCCGAGGCTGAGGATGCTCTGCCTATTTCTCAGTTGGCAGAAAGCAAAAAATCAACCTCTGCTTCCACCAAGAGGTCTGCTGAGGCCCAACCCTCAGGGTCTACACAATCAAAAAAGCCGAGGTCATCGTCTGCGACGACCTCGGCGTCAAAGAAGCCCGACGTTCCATGGGCCCCTCAACTAACTCTGGAGGATAGGCCTATTATGGCCAGTGAAAGTGCCGACGATATCAATGTTGGTGTCGCCGTCAGCACTGCTCTTCTCCTTCCGCAGGATTTGGAGCGAAATGCTAAGCTCAGTGAGTATGAGAATTACGCTCTTATGCTCCAACACTCTGTTCAAGTAAGGGTTCCTGTTTGCACTTGTGATTTTTGCTTCTGTTTCTTACTGAGAATATCTTCTAACACTTCTGTCTTTTCTTCAGGCCATCCAACACGCCCATTCATTTTCAATGCAATCTTTTGAAAATCGGCAAAGATTGGTTGATATGAAGAGGGAAGCGTCTTTCCTAAAGAAGGAGATCAAATCTCTTGAATCAAAGATGAAAAAGCTGGAGGATCAGGCCGAGGCTGCAACTAAAGCCCAAACTTTAGCTCTTGAGAAGGCCGAATCTGCTGAGGCCGTTAAAAAAGTTGCTGAGGCTGAGAAAAGAGAGGCCGAGGCTAAGAAGGCCCAAGCGGAGAAAGAGCTCCAGCAAGCTCTGGCCACCATAGAGGCCGAAATCAAAGAGGCCGATGAAAAGGCCTATGCCCAGGGTATGGCCGACGCCACAGAAGACTATAAACTTCAAGTCAGGCAGGCATGCAACAGGGGATTTTCCCTTGGTTGGATGGCCCTGATAAAGAAGCTTGATCTTCTTGCTGACTCGCCATGGCGCCAGGCCGACGCTATTCCTTTACCATTTCCTCCTCCAAGTCAGACTGAAGACGAATCAGAGACGGAGGCTAATGCTGAGGATGAGGATGCAGAGAATAATGATGATGAAGCCTTGGTGAGGAAACCCAAGGATGCTGCTGAGGCCAAGTCCCCTCTTCCAGCTGAGCAAGTCTTGGACTTAACTCAAGACGAAGGGGGCGATGAGGTTGAGAAAGTGTCCAAGGAGTCTGTTCAAGGGTATCTATCATCCGATCTTCTACTCGCTGAAAGAGATCTTGATACAACACTAGCAGAGATTGACGCCGAGATACAGGCAGAAAAGGTTTCTGAGGAGGTTCCCCTAGAATCGTCCGAGGTCCCAGCCCCTGCAACTGCTATCACTGAAGAGTCTTGATTTGAATGCCTTTTGTACTTTTTTCTTCTTTTTCTGCACTTTATACTTTGTACGCTCTTTTAATTTCTGGATGATGTAAAACTCTTTTCTTATGGCCGACGTAACTTTTTCAATTTGTAACTGCAACTGTTCTTTTCTATAGATGCTTTTTAATCTTGTGATGTTCCGTTAATTGCTTCTGCGTAGTTCTATACTTAGAAATTTTTGCATGCTTTTCCATTTTGCTTCCTTTGTGCAATCGTCTCGGGGTTATATACCTCGGGTATAACTACGAAACTTTTACTTCGGCAAGATACTGTCCTGCAAACCTTGCATAAATTTTAACAAGTATAAAACATATACTACTCAATGCTAACTTTACAAGTTTTTTTTTTTTTTTTTCAAGTTTCAACAAGTATTTAAACAGTGATTTCGGTCTAACCTACTTGTAAATTGCTACAAATTTCAACAAGTGTTAACATATACTGTAAACTTTTTTAAGTATTAAATAATGATGTACTTGTAAATTGCTACAAATTTCAACAAGTTTTTTAAACAATATACTTAACCTTTACTTCAACCTGTAAACTTCTGTATACCTCAGCGGGTGATCATATGTCGGCTTAACATAAACTTGTAAATTGCTACAAATTTCAACAAGTGTTAAGCATCTTCCTTAGGGTTGAGCAACCCACATATTGCTATGAGAACTTAAGCAATAACCTCGGCTGAACTTCAACTTGTAAATTGCTACAAATTTCAACAAGTGAAGATAAGGAATCAGCTTAATTCCAACTTGTAAATTGCTACAAATTTCAACAAGTGAATTAAGGAATCAGCTTGACTCCGACTTGTAAATTGCTACAAATTTCAACAAGTGGAGGCAAGGAATCAGCTTGACTCCAACTTGTAAATTGCTACAAATTTCAACAAGTGGAGGCAAGGAATCATCTCGGCTTATCTTCGGTTAAGCATCATCTCGGTTTAATTTCAGTTTTTGCTATAAATCTTGACAAGTGAAATTCTTCTTCTTTCTGCCCCCAATGTGAACCTGAGTTCTACTTGGGTTCTCATTATTCATGTGTTCAATAAACATCAATGCACAATTTTATCAATCATATGTGTTGAAAGAATTCTGAAAAGACTTTATTGATGATATCGGCCAAAAAATGATGCACATCTAATGATAGAAAAATTTCAAATTACAAGTATTCCAAGGTCTGGGCAATACTTTGCCCTCATTGTCCTCAAGTCGATAGGCTCCATTGCCTAATACTGAAGTAATTCTGTAGGGTCCTTCCCAGTTTGGGCCAAGCTTGCCTGCCCTGGGATCTTTCTTGTTCCCGATGACTTTTCTCAGGATTAGGTCGCCGACTTGAAAATCTCTTGGATTGACCTTCTTGTTGTAAGCTCTGGCAAACTGTTGCTGGTATACTGCAAGCTGAATTGCAGCTTTTTCTCTTCGTTCCTCCAACAAATCCAGATCTCGGGCTAAGAGTATGTCATTGGTGCCATTTTCTACTCCCTAGGTTCTGATCCCTGGGATGCCGATCTCCAATGGGATGACTGCCTCTGTGCCATAAGCCATGGCAAAGGGGGATTCTCCTGTTGATCTTCTCGGCGTAGTCCAATATGCCCAAAGTACGTTGGGCAACTCGTCTACCCATTTTCCTTTTGCTGCCTGCAGCCTCTTCTTTATTCCATCCAGAATTACTTTATTGGATGCCTCTGCTTGCCCGTTACTTTGGGGAAAACTTGGTGTTGAAAAGTAGTTTTTGATCTTGAATTTGGCACAAAAGTTCTTGATGAGTTTGCTGTCAAACTGTGTTCCGTTGTCGGCAACTATTGCTCTTGGAATGCCAAATCTGGTGATGATGTTTCTCCATATAAAGTTCTTGACGTCCACATCTCGGATTTTGGCCAGAGGTTCTGCCTCTATCCATTTTGTAAAGTAATCTGTTGCCACCAGCAAGTATTTTCTTTACCCGGTTGCCTGGGGAAGTTTTCCAACCAGATCCATGCCCCATTGGGCAAACGGCCAAGGGCTGGACACCGAGTTTAGGTCAGCAGCTGGCTGATGTATCAAAGGTGCGAACCTTTAGCATTGTTCACACTTTTTCACGTAGGTTTCAGCATCCTTTTGCATGTAGGGCCACCAATACCCCTGGGTAATGGCCCTGTGGGCTAATGATCTGCCCCCAGTATGGCTTCCACAAATTCCTTCATGGATTTTATAAAGAAAATCTTCAACCTGCAAAGGGTGTACGCACCTTAAAAGCGGCCCAGTGAAGGACCTCCTGTAGAGATGGCCTTCTGCTGTTAGACTGAATCTGGCTGACTTCAATCTGATTTTATGTGCTTCCTTATGGTCTTCTGGCAGCTTCCCATCTTTCAGGAATGCAATGATTGCATCCATCCAGCTTGGTCCCAAGTCCACGCACATTGTTTCTTGTTCAGTGCTCTGTTTATCTATGCTCGGGGCCGACATGTAGTCGATCATAATTGTCCTTATTTTTCCAGTTTCAATTGAACTAGCCAGGCTAGCCAATGCGTCGGCGTGAGTGTTGTCATCTCAGCTGACTTGGAGTAATCTGCAGTTCTGAAATAGGGCTGCCAATCTGATGACTTCCTTTGCATATGCCGACATTCTTTCGTCCCTGGCTGCAAATTCTCCTGTTGACTGGTTAACAATGAGTTGTGAATCACAAAAAACAATTACCTCATCTGCTTCTGCTGCTGCAGCTAGCTTTAGTCCTGCAATCAATGCTTCATATTCTGCTTCATTGTTTGAGGCTTTGAACCCCAAACGGATGGACTGTTCTACTATTTCTCCATCTGGAGATATCAGCAGTACTCCTGCCCCTGCTCCCTGGCGGTTTGAACTTCCATCGACGAATAGTCTGAATGAATCGCCGATGTAGATGCTGCAGGGTTTGAGCTTCTCCTTCTCTTGCCTTTTTGTCTTTGGCTGGGGTTCTTTTTGCTTGTTGGGACAACGCTCATCTTGGCTCGACGGAGCCCGATGTGCGATGGTTTCAGGTGTGAATTCCGCGACGAAATCGGCCAAAACTTGGCCCTTTATTGCTGTTCTTGGTCTATACTCCAGGTCAAACTGGCCCAGGGTTACTGCCCATCTTGCTATCCTTCTTGTTAAGTCTCCTTGTTGCAACAAGGACTTCAGTGGGTGCTCTGTTAGGACCACAATCTTGTGTGCCTGAAAGTAATGGTTCAACTTCTTTGAAGCCATTACTAAGGCCAGCATTAATTTTTCCAGTGGTAGATATCTTGTTTCTGCGTTGGCCAAAGTTTTACTTACATAATAAACAGCCTTTTGCTCCCCTTTTTCCTCTCGGATTAGCACTGCACTGACTGCGTGTTCTGAGACTGCTAGGTATAAAAACAGTTCCTCCCCTGGTACTGGGTTGGAAAGAACCGGAGTTGTGGTCAAGTACTTTTTTAGGTCGGTTAAGGCGGCTTCACATTCTTCTGTCCACAGGAAGTCTGTGGCTTTTTTCACCAGGTTGAAGAAGGGTCTGCACTTATCTGAGCTTCTGCTGATGAATCTGTTTAGGGCTGCGGCCCTTCCAGTAAGCATTTGAACTTGCTTTGCCGATGTCGGGCTCTGTAGTTCGAGGATGGCCTTGATTTGGTCTGGGCTGGCCTCAATGCCCTTTCTTGTTACCAGATATCCTAAAAATTTACCTGATCCAACTCCAAAGGCGCACTTTCAGGCGTTGAGTCGGAGCCGATATCTTTTGAGTATATCAAAGACCTCTTTTAAGTCGGCAAGATGACCCTTTGATTCCTTTGTCTTCACGACCATGTCGTCGATGTAGACTTCTACTTTTTTGCCAATCAGGTGTTTAAACATCTTTGTTACTAACCGCTGATAGGTTGCTCCTGCATTTTTTAACCCAAAAGGCATTACCTTGTAACAGTACAGGCCTTTAGGGGTGATGAATGCGGTCGTCTCCTCGTCTGGAGGGTACATGGCAATCTGGTGGTACCCTCTGTATGCATCTAAAAAACTCATCCTTTCATGTCCTGAAGTAGTATCTACCAGTTGGTCGATTTTGGGCAGAGGGAAGCTATCTTTGGGGCAGGCTTTGTTAAGGCTGGTGAAATCTACACAAACCCTCCACTTGCCCTTCTTCTTTTTTACTACTACTGTGTTGGACAGCCATGTTGGGTACTGAACTTCTCGGATGGCCCTGGCCTCCAGGAGTCTGTCTACGTCTTCTTCTACTGCTTCGACGTGCATCAACGTCGGTCTTCTGGCTCGTTGAATCACAGGTTTTGCCGATCTGTCGACATTCAGTCTGTGGCAAGTGACCTCGGGGTCAATACCAGGCATTTCGTAAGGTGTCCAAGCGAACACCTCTATGTTTGTCCTCAAAAAATTTTCCAGTTCTTTCTCTTCGTCTCTAGCTAAGCATGAGCCGAGAAGAAAGAAATGTTCTTCGTTGCCCTCCTGGACGAAAACTTTCTTTAGCGTCTCTTCGCTCTTTTCGGCTAGTTCTTTCCCGACGTCTTCTAGGACCTCAATGTTCTCATCTTCAACTTCTGCTTTCCTTGGCTCCTGTATACTACAGGTGGACTTCATTGCTGCCATGGAGCAGTTTTTTGCTTGCAGTTGATCTCCTCTGACTTCTTCAATCCCATGCTCTGTTGGGAACCGCAGTAGTTGATGCAATGTTGAGGGAACTGCCCCCATTGCATGCAACCACGGCCTTCCCAGGATGATGTTGTATGGTGAGGTGTGTCAATTACCAGAAATTCCGTCTGGATCTTCTTAGTGCCGGCTTGTACTTCCAAGCTTGTTGAGCCCAGTGGCCATGTCGGCGTTCCATTAAAGCCGACCATCGGGCCGCTGGATTGTTCTAAGTCGTCAGGGTGAAGGCCCAACTCTTTGTAACATCTGACATACATGATGTCACAAGAGCTGCCTTGATCTATTAGGATGCGTTTTACTTGGCACTCCCCAACCTGGAGGGATACTACCAAGGCATCATTATGCGGATGTTGGACCAATTCCAGGTCGGCTTCAGTAAAGGCTATCATTGGCCCTTGGCATTCTTCTGGCCGATGTCTCTTCTCCCCGACTTGGTAGACATGCTGTAAATGTCTTACCCTCTGGGTCTCCCCTCTGACTTCGTTTTCGTTGACCCTTGAGTGGATCACATTAACTACTCTTGGTCCTCCTGCTTGTGGTGGCTGTGCTGGGGGGGGGCGGCACCGCTGCTGCTTGAGGCAACTTTGCCTGTTCTTCCCTTGTCCTGGCTTCATCGACCAGGTCCCTTAAAAGGCCTTGTCTCACCAGGTCCTCCAAGTGTGCTTTTAAGGCTCTGCAACCTTGAGTTGGGTGCCCTTCTTCATTGTGGTAGGCACAACGTCTACCAACGTTCCTTCCCATGAATTCCCCTGGTGCTCTTGCCGGAGCCCTGAAATAAGGTTGGTTTCGAATTTGATCTACGACTTTATGAATTGGGATTCGGAATACCGTCGTTACCGCCTGTTTACTTCTCAACTCTGTTTCTTGTTTGGTCGGCCCATTGTTGCCTCGGCCTCGCTTCGGCGAGCCGTTTCCCTTTTCTTGCTTTACCTCTTTGTTTCCCGATGTATCTTCTTCGGCTCTGGCGTATTTCTCAATTCTTGCCATGAGTTCTTCCATGCTTTTTGGCAATGTTTTTGCCAAAGATTTCCGTAGTGGGCAGTCATCTTTCAGGCCGTTCTTGAAAGACACGACCGCTACCTCTTGGTTGCATTCGGGTATTCGGTTGAATACCTCGTAGTATCTCTTCGTATAGGCCCTAAGGCCCTCTTCCTTGGTGATTCTTAGAGCCATCAAAGCATCAACCCTCAGGGGCTGCAGCTTGTTGGTCACGAACCTGGCCACAAACATCTCGACCAGGCCTTCCCATGTCTTTACACTTCCCTTTAGTAATTTATGGAACCAATCAGATGCAATTTCCCCAAAGGATGAGGGGAAAACTTTGCAGAGCAACGGCTCGTTCCCGCTATATAATGCCATTGAATTCAGGTATAGTCCAACATGAAAGTTTGGATCTGACTTACTATCATAAATTTGAAACCTCGGCATACTGAATCTCTTTGGTGGTTCGAATTTGTCCAGTTCCACCGAGAAGGCTGCTTTTGGTTTTACTGGGGAGTTTACCTCGGCTTCAATATTTTGCTGTCTTTTTTTGAGGTAGTCCCTCAAGTCTTCTTTGCTCCTCCCTGGAGCTCGGCTGTCTTTGGACTTTAGTCTTTTTGGTACACTGCTTTCGGCCTCGTGGTGGGTCCGTTTGGATCTTTCTGCATGGGTTGTGTCAAAGCAGAGTGCTTGCCCTCGAACATGCCGATGCTCTTTGGGTTCTGGATTCTTCATGTGGTGCGTCCTTTGGGACTCTTCTTGTCTCGGCTTTTCTCGTCCGACTTCCCTGGAAGGTCGGTGAGAATGCCTTCCGCTCCTGGTATGCTGAGGGACCTCGGGGATTGTTTTTCTTCCGCCCTTCTGGGTGTTGGTTGCTGGCATTGGTGTATCTTGCAGCGGGTATGGTGGCTGCATAACATTATTCTGCATCATAAAGTTGACGACTGACTGAAGGTCTGCCAACTTGTTTGCCAATTCTTTTACCTCCTCATCCCTCCGTAGGCACCTGTCCCTCCATACCTGGAGGTTATCTTCATTGTAGTACTTTCCTTGGTCTTCCTTCTTTGATGTGTCACCCTCTTGGATGATGTTTTGCTCTCCGTGACCCTGGTCACGGGTTTTGGTATTGTGGTTGTCTCCTTCAATGTCAAGATCAATTGGTCTGCCACTCCCAGCGGGAGCGTCTTCCTTAATCCTTTCTTGCTGTCCGTTACTAGCCATCTATTCTTCCTTCGATTCCCACAGACGACGCCAAATTGTGTGGGTGAAAATCTGACCACACTACCCGCTTAGAGATCAACTGGAGAGCACAGGCAGAATAGATGGCTTCAGCAACCTGTAACAGAAAGAAAAAGGCTCCGGCGGTGGTTCTTCCACCCGGGGGCACTCCGACGATCAAGTCAGTATATCTCTCAAAGATAATCAAGTGCAAAACTTAATACTCAAAACATAAATTGCATACCTTAGACCCACGTATTTATTTAGAATTTTATTCCAAAAATCAAATTATGAAAATAAAACAATATATATATATATTTGAGTTTTTTTTTTTTTTTTTTTTCATAACTCAATATCCAACCTAATGAACCGATTAATTTGAGTACCAATCCTACCGTTCGCTAATTGGGAGTTCAATTAAAGCCAAATAAAACTTCATATAGACTAGTCTCAAAAAATTATTCACATATAAAAGATTTTGAACTAAAAACTAAACTTTAGACCTAAGTCTTGACCACCAAACTAATCCCTTTGGTTTCATTCAACGTTGTTTGGGACCACCGAACCATTTAAATCACTTCTCAACATTATCTGCCCCGCACTTGGAGCAAGAAACTTGTAATTAGATGCTGACTTGATTTTTTTGGGTCTGGGGATCACTCTTTCGAAAAATATTAAAATATACAAAAAAAATAAAATAAAATTATATAGGTAAATTTTTGTAATTTTAAAATATAGTGATGTTCTTTTCTTGTGTCAAAAGAAAAAAAGGAAAAAAATAAAATAAAAGTGATATGCTTTCTTGAAAAAAAGAAAATCAAATGAAAAGTAATTGGATTACAAAAAGAGTGGAAAATTAGTTATCTGGTAAAAAATTAATTTTTTTTCTTTGGTTATACATTGAAAAATATGTATATGCAATTTTAAAAATTTGTTTTACTTTTTGGGCCAGGATTGGCCACGATACATGGTTAGGACATTCTACTTTGTTAGGTAGAGTTAGGGGTATAAAAATGGCCCGCCAGCCTAAACCCCGCTAGAGGCTCGGCCTAACCCGAACACCCCGAGCTAAAGCCTAGGACATGCTTTTTCTGGCTCGCAGCCCAACCTGTCTAACGCCCAACGTCATTTTCAAGTTATTTTGGTGAAAAAAATAAAAATAAAAAAAACGTAGGGCCTAGCCCTCCGTCCCAAAGCTCAATTATTGCCTAAGCCTGAGCTTGGGCCTGGGTTTGATTTTTTGAAAACTGGGCAGGTTGGCTTGGTTCGATTTTTGGCGAGAGCTCGATAGGCCCAAGGGCAAACTGACCCGAGCCCGAGCCTATACGGTCAGGGCCAAGCTGAATTTACACGCCTAGGTAGAGTGTGTATTGAGACTTCTCATAGCTAAGAATACCATATGACAATATTATACGATATCCCCAAAATATCAATTTGTATGACAAGTTTGTAATTTATAATTTTTTTTGTAATAATAAATTTTTTTTATAGACAATGAAATTTTAACCTCGAAATTTGTTTTAAAATAATTAGATTTATCAAAAGGAAATGAAATTATTTATTCATAATATTTTTTATGAATAAACAAAAAGTGAGATTTGATTTTATTGACATATACAACTTCTATAGATTGGGTTGAAAAGCAGGATTATTATTATTTTTAATTGACAATTCATTTTCATTTTATTTTTTTAAATCCAAAGAAGAAGAAGAAAAGTTGAACTTCTAGGTCATTTTCTTTCCATGTAATTTTCTTTTTTGTTTTTTTCGCTCACAAATCTCATATCCAAAACACAACCTAATGAAGTGTTGGTTTTTATTGATTTTATGAAAATTTAACTTTTTGTTTTTCATTTTTTTTTTATTTTTAGTTAAAATAAAATTTTTTACTTTCTAGTTGCACATAACTTAGATACACCTAAAAAGTAAAATGTTTGTAAAAAAAATTTTAAAAATTCAATACATACACAAAAATACAAAAATGTACTGAATTCTCAATCTCTTTCTCTCTATCACTCTTTTTGTGTTTGAGTTAGCTAATGTGTGTTTGCTTTGATCTGTTTGTATGTTGAACAAATAAGAAAGGCGCTTGTGCTTTGATCTGTTTGATTCAGTCCAAAAGAATGTCCTTATATATGTGTGCATGTTCAACAAAAAAAAAAAAAAAAGTTAAACAAAGTTCAATAGATAAGAAAATGCTCAATCTGTGCTTTTTGCTTTGATTTGTTTGAACAAATAGAAAAAATAGGTTATAAAAATTCAACAGATAAAAAAAATTTCAACAGATAGTTAAAAAATTGAATAGATCAACACCTTGGTAAAGGGAAATTTCAACAAATAGCAAAATTTTGAACAAAAAAGGGGAAAAAATTGAATAGATAGTCAAATTTTTTGAACAAATAGATATAAATTTGAACAGATAGTCAAAAAAAAATCAACCGATAAATTAAGGAATAAAATTGGAAACAAAATGTCCTCCAAAACCAACAAAAAAAACTTCTCACCAAACTATTTTACAAAAGGTGAATCTCTCACCAATAAAAAATATCAACTGGACTTAATGTCATATATCCTCTTTAAATTGGATTTATCCCCAAATTTCTCCTAAAATAATGGGAGGAAAAAAAATATGCAATTCGGATTTAACTCGGGTCGGGATTAAGTAGACAACCTTGGTTTACAATTCGGGCTTGGGCAAACTTGGGCAGCTCTCAACATAACTTGGGCTGCGCTTAAATAACCTTTCAACCTATCTACACTAGTCCGAATTGCACCCCTAACTAAAAGAGTTCAACAAACAATCTCACAAGTTCAATCCTCAAGAAGTTGGAATGCTAAGGTCTATAATTGAACTTGAATTGTCAACAAACAAAATCATAGGTTCAATCCCTGCTTCTATAGGGAACATGACCAACTTGACCATTCTATACCTTTATGAAAACCAACTTTTTGGATCCATCCCCTAAGATGTTGGAATGCCAAGGTCTCTAATTGAACTTGATTTGTCAACAAACAATCTCACAGGTTCAATCCCTGTTTCTATAGGGAACTTGACCAACTTGATCCCCCAAGATATTGGAATGCTAAGGTCTCTAATTAACCTTGGTTTGTCGAAAAACAATCTCACAGGTTTGGTCCCAACTTCTATGGGGAACTTGGCCACTTTAGCCATTTTACACCTTTTCAAAAACCGTATTTTTGGATCCATCCCCCAAGATGTTGGAATGCTAAGGTCTCTAATTAACCTTGATTTGTAACAATGTCACAGGTTTGGTCCCTACTTCTATAGGGAACTTGGCCACCTTAACCGTTTTACACCTTTTCAAAAACTGTATTTCTAGACCCATCCCTCAAGAAGTTGGAATGCTAAGGTCTCTAATTGAAGTTGAATTGTCAACAAACAATCTCAAAGGTTCAATCCCTACTTCTATAGGAAACTTGACCATTCTATACTTTTATGAAAACCAACTTTCTGGATCTCCCAAGATGTTGGAATGCTAAGGTCTCTAATTGAACTTGATTTGTCAACAAACAATCTCACAGGTTCAATCCCTGCTTCTATAGGGAACTTGACGAACTTGACCATTCTATACCTTTATGAAAACCAACTTTCTGGATCCATCTCCCAAGATGTTGGGATGTTACGGTCTCTAATTGAATTTGATTTGTCAACAAATAATCTCACAAGTTCAATCCCTGCTTCTATGCGGAACTTGACCAACTTGATCATTCTATACCTTTATGAAAACCAACTTTCTGGATCCATCCCCCAAGATGTTTGAAGGCTAAGGTCTCTAATTGAACTCAGTTTGTCAACAAACAATCTCACAGGTTCAATCCCTGCTTCTATAGGAAACTTGGCCAACTTGACCATTATATACCTCTATAAAAACCAACTTTTTAGATCCAACCCCCAAGATGTAGGAATGCTAAGGTTTCTAATTGAACTTGATTTGTCAACAAACAATCTCACAGGTTCACTCCCTACTTCTATAAGAAACTTGGCCAACTTGACCACTCTATACATTCACAAAAATCGACTTTCACAATCCATCCAATATGATGTCGCCTACATGCTTGTCAATTGCTCTTTCTTCCAATGTCTATCTATTTCTCTCTCCTAAACACCCACCGCACCACCTCTCTATCTTCAAATCTAGACTTCGCCACCTCAGATCTGGACTCCATCGCTACCTCATATATGGTTGCTTTGCCTCCTCACCGTGGTGGATTTGACGTCAAATTTCGAACCCCAGCCCACCGGTGATAGTGGTCGAAAGACAAGTTGAGATCAAGAGACAGAGCAGTGGATAGTGGTAGAAAGTTGGTCTTAGCTTTGGAACCTTTGAGGGATCCAGCTACGCCGTTATAGGCCAATGCGGCTTCTTCGGGAGTGTCACCTCTACCTTCTCAAAGTTGTGGCCATTCAGTTTAATTTAAATTAATTTATTTTTTTGTTTTTGGATATGATGATTGATAAATGAAGGGTTAATGATTTTACAGTAGTGATTTGTAGGGGAGGTTTGACGTGGGGATGATTCAATGGATTCATCATCGCCGTCGATGGTTGTAGAGTTACGGTCAAATCTGAGTACGTGCGGTGGGACTCACAAAGCTCCATAGATAGGATTTCGTATTTCTTGTAGTTGGGAGAATCTGTGCACTTTGCTATTTTCTCGATCTCTTTCTCACTATCACTCTTTTTTGTGTCTAAGTTAGCTAGCGTTCCTTTGCTTTGATTTCTATACATGTTAAAAAGATAAGAAAGAGGTTTGTGCTTGATTTGTTTGATTCATTCTAAAAGCATGTCCTTATATTTGTGTGCATGTTCAACAGATAAGGAAATGTTCTATAGATAGAAAAAAACTAGTTTAAAAAATTCAACAGATAAGAAAATGTTCAATCTGTGCTTTTTGCTTTGATCTGTGCTTTGATCTATTTGAACAAATAGAAAAAATAGGTTATAAAAAATCAACAAATAAAAAAAATATTTTAATAATTAGTTAAAAAAATTGAACAGATCATCGCCTTGGTAAGGGAAAATTTTAATAAATAGCAAAAATTTCAACAAATAAGAGAAAAAAATTGAACAGATAGTCAAAAAAAGTCAACAAATAAAAAAAAGCTAACAGATAAATTAAGAGGTAAAATTGGAAACAAAATGTCCTTCAAAAATAATAAAATGACTTTACACCAAACTATTTTATAAAGGATAGATCTTTCACTAATGAAAAAAAATATCCACTGGACCTAATGTCTTATACCCTCTTTAAATTAGATTTATCACCAATTTTCTCCTAAAAAAATGGGGAAAAAATCAAATATATATATATATGTGCAATTCGGGTTTAACTCTCGGGATTGAGCAGACAAGTTACAATTTGAGTCTGGGCAAGCTTGGGTAGCTCTCAGCATAACTTGGACTAAGTTTGGACAATCTCTCAATCCAATTTTCTCCTAAAAAAATGGGGAAAAAAATGTGCAATTCAGGTTTAACTCTTGAGATTGAGCAGACAATTTCGAGTTACAATTTGAGTCTGGGCAAGCTTAGGTAGCTCTCAACATAACTTGGATTGGGTTTGGACAATCTCTCAATCCATCCGAACTCATTCGAATTGCACCCCTAACTTAAAGAAAAATTAGTGTAATTATGTTAACTTTGTGAAGTTAACTATATATTTTTTAAATCTTATGAAAGGTGAGTGTAAATTACCCTAAAAAACTATTCATAATTTCAGATTATTTTTAAAACAATTTTAGAGTTCGAATTTCATTGTCCAAATTTTATTTTTTATTTTTTAATTTTATACACACAAATTTAGAGGTACTTACTGGCCGGTCCCATGGAAGTAAGTTAATACTGGCCATGTCCTGTCCTATTTTCGTTTTCAATTTTACCCTTCAATATCACACCACGCGCGTGAAGCAAGAAGTTGCTCATGAGCTCTCCCCTGTGACTCCCTTGTATGTTGTCTTCCTTTTGTTCCTTATATAGTGTTCCTTTTGTCCTCTCATACTCACATGCATACACACTCACTCCCTAATTCACAAAAACACATCTACACACTTACTAATTCACAAAAACAAATTCACAATAATTTAGTAGTGATAAATTTATCGCTTATAAAATGTTATCTGTGATAAATTTCATACTCACATACATACAAGCTCACTTACTAATTCACAAAAGCAAAATTACAAAAATTCAACAGTGATAAATTTATCATTGGTTTAAACAAATTTATAACTGATTTATCACTAGTTTAAATAAATTTATCACTGATTTAAACAAATTTACAGATTTAAACAGATTTCACCATACAAATTATCGCAATCCCAACGTGGACAATCTTACCATCCTTGCGTAGCTCGGTCGAGCACAACTAGAAACTCGCCGGAAATCATCCATGTGTAGCTTGGCGATGGTGGACTACGACGGTTGTAGATCTAGATTTTGTAGTGAACATTCTCCTTGAATGCGGCGGCGATGGTGGTGGATTTCTCTCTCTCTTTTTCCCGCCAGCCATCCATGGCGTAGATATGCTCAACTTCTCAATTTCTGGATCTGGATTCGTAAATCTAGCTTCTTCTTCTTCGATCGGACCATCTATGGTGTCGCCGACAGTCCACCAAGCAAACATATGTTTCCTCTCACAGCCATCTCTCTCTCTTCATTTTTCATCTCCAGATCTGAGTATAAAAACATGAGGACAAAAATGGAATAAACAAAAAAGTTTAGAACTTATAGGCAAAAGAGTCTCCATTAAGGACTTGTTGGGTAATAACTCTTGAAAATAGGACTGCTTGTAAAAATCCCACAAATTTATCGAGAACTTTAGGCAAGAAATTTGTGGTAATTAGATGCTGCGGACTGACATCATTGGGGCCCTAGGGGTCATTTTTTCAAACTTTAATAAATCACGGAGCGTTCAGAGTGGAGGACCTTTCTCTTGGAATTGTGTAACAACCCTCATACTGTTTACTGATTAAGGACTGATTGATTACCGATAATCACCGATTACTGTTAAACGAAACGGATAATGACTGATAATTGACTGATAATTGAACTGATTAAAAGTACTGAACTGACTGACTGAAACTGGAAACTGAATTGACTGAGTATATGTTAGTTAATTGCATTCTATCTGTTTGATTGTCTGATTATCTGTTCATGTTTATATGTTTAAACTGCTAATTGAAGGCCTTATCGGCGGCCGAATTAGAAACCGATTGATGTTCCGTGACCCTCATAATTAATGTGATTTTATGGTATATTTATCTGAAAACTGATTAGGTATGATTAAATTAGATTAAAAAATATATATATATATATATATATATGTATTAATTATGGCAGAGCGGAGTGGTTTTGAAAATGGATTATAAATTTTTAAATTTAATTCACAGTTAGCAAATAGAGCGGTACGGATTGATACGGATCGATACTCTTTTAGTAGATTGGACGGTATTTTACACAATCCTAATGGTGGGAGTGGCACTAAAATTGCAGAAGAGTGATCAAAACTCGTCAATAGGTCTTTTCTTTTTAACATAAAAAATAAAAAAAACGCTTCGTGGGGTTATCATAGCATCCGTGAGCCTTGGTCCCAGGATAATCGATTACCGGCCAAATTTAACCTAATTCAAACGAAAGGATCCACCACTAGAGTAAGCAGGGAATGTATAAATCTCCAGCTTAGGAGATAGAGTTACGAGTGGAGAACAGTACAGTTAGTTTTACCAAATAAAATGAGACGCTAGTTGTGCCTCCGAAAAATCAAGCCTTACTCGCCTATGTAGAAGGGCAGCGCATTTTCACGCCGCCGCCACCCCCGATGGTATCAACAAGTTGTTGAATCACTTCAATGCATCATTAGAGGTCAATCCACCAACTACTGGTAGCTAGAAGATTGTAGTGGTGGCGGCAACTAGCAGTGACAAGTAACTAAATGCAGTAAAAGAAGAAAAAATTGAAAATTTATTTGAAAAATAAATGACTTTTTTATTTTCATTTTTAAATTTTTTTGAAATAGAATCTAATTTTATGAAAATGAAAACATAAAAACAAAAATATATCGAAAAAATTTAGTTTTAAATTATAAAAAATAAAAACAAAAAATGAAAGTATAAGGAATGACCCAAAAAAAAGGTGTTTTTGCCCGTGTGTCACGGTTTACTACCCTTTCTACACGCCAAATGAGAAAGACTTACTAGAATATCAAACAGATTGATGTGTGTGGACCTAAGCAATTCATGAAAAACATTAGAAACTTGCAATTTTAGATTTGTAAATTTATGTACAATAATCTAGTAGGAGAATTTGGTCCTATGTAGTTAATGTGTGACAAATTAAATATTAATATTATTGTGTATTATTATTATTATTATTTTTTTTGAGATATCAAATTGGGGCCCACCACAAGTTTCACTTTGATGATTCTAACTATTCATTTTTTATGCCACATCGTGTTGACTATCTATGAAAAAATCAGATCAATCCGATAACTATAGTGACGTTTGTTTATGACATTTATTTGAATAAAAATGAACGATAAATATTATTTGAAAATTAAACCATCTATTTTTTGAGAAACAAATACAACAAAATAACATAACTTTGGTTATTGGATCGACTTCATTGTTTTTGGTGATAACAGTTTCAACAATGCTACATCCCCCTAATTTATTAACCGTAAATGACCCATAATGATGTGGTATTGAGGTTAGACCTCACATAATGGAAAATTTGACAAATTAAAATTTGATACTTGTCAGACATATCATTAGGAGTATAAATCCAGAAGCCTATTGATTGACCATAGATGCGAACCGATTGACCGCTATTTAAGAGAAGATAAGTAGTTCTTCTATTGTTCAAGGAGTGATAAATTAAGTGTCTCAAGTATTTTTCTAACACTTTTCAACAGCCTCCTAAAAGAAAAATGTTTGAGACACCTAGTTTATCCCACCTAAAAATCATCCCTAATGATGTATCTGATAAGTGTCAAATTTTGATTTGACAAATATTTCATCACGTGGGTTCTAACCTCAATGCCACATCATTAGACCTCAATGCCACATCATTAGAGGTTATTTAGAGGTGATAAATTAGAGGGATGTAATATTGTTGCTCCTAAAATTGTTGGAACAATATTTCTAGGAATATGTTTGGTTTTAATTTCAGAATTAATAAAAATTAGTTTGATAAAAGTAAGCAATAAAATGATATCTTTAAATTTCTAAAATTATTTTCATTCCAAAATAAAGGTAACACTACTTGAAAATGAGTGTTTTTTATTTTTATTTTTTTCATTAAATTAAATTAATTTTTCTTTTTCTTTTTTTAAATAAAGAGGGATTTATTTATAAATCCTGTTGAGAGTATTTCCAGCCCAACAAGTTCACAAAGTATTCTTGTAGCCTAATTAATCCTATTTATTTAGTCTTTGATTCCAAAAAATAGATTATGAAGATAAAACAAAAAAAAAATTATTAGACATTGTTGTGTGTTTTTTTATTATTTAGTTTTAATAACTCAATATCCGACCTAATAGACTATCTAATTTGGGGAATCAATCCAACCATCCGCGAATTGGGAGTTCAATAAAACGCCAGGGAAATCTTTACATAGATTAATCTCAAAAAATTATTCGCAAATGAAAGATTTTGAGCCAGAAACCAACTCTAAATCTAAGTCTTAATCACCAAGTCAACCCATTCGGTTTCATTCACGTTGTTTGGGACCAGTGAACCATTTCAATCACTTTTCAACATTAATCTGCCCCGCACTTGGGGCAAGAAACTTGTAATTAGATGCTGACTTGATTTTTTTGGGTCTGGGGATTACTATTTTTGAAAAATATTAAAATATTCTAAAATAAAATAAAATTATAAAAAAAATTTACTTATAAATCTCATCTAAGAAATGATGATCTGCTTCGTTCAAAGAATTTTTGTTACAGACCAATTACTCCTATTGATTTTGAAAAAGTAGATTTAATATATTATTTGAAAATTAGATTTACAATTATACACACTTTTTTTCTTCTTATTTATTTATTTTTTTTTTTTCTCTCTACTAGAAAGGTATGATACACAACCTATAAGAATTAAATTTGAGATAAATTTTTATATGAAAATATTTTTTATTTGGAATGACTTGAAATGCAAGATTTTTCAAACGTTTCAAAATGAGTATAAAAATGACTTGAAATATGAGATTATTTAAACATTTCAAAAAGAGTACAAAAACTCGTTAGTAAGATTTGGGCAAATGTATAATTCAAACTGTAACACTCCAATGTAACATTCAAACATAACACTCTAATGTAACACTAAAAAAAAACTTCTTAATGTACATTTTCTAAACATAACACTCCAATATAACACACAAAAAAACTCCTTAGTGTATTTTTTTTTAAACGTAACACTCCAATATAACACTCTAATAAAATGATGTAGGACTTTTCAAATCATTTCAAAAGGATGTGGGATTCTTCAAACCATTCCAAAAGGAGTACAAAAATTCCTTAATAAGTTTTGGACAAATGTATAATTTCAAATTGTGAGTGTTACCTTTGAGAAAAGTGTACTAAGAATTTTTTTAGTATTTTTTGTGTGTTACATTTGAGTATTATGTTTGGGATTACATTGATTAGAGTGTTACGTTTGGGATTACATTAATTTGAGTGTGACGTTTGGGAAAAGTACACTAAAGAATTTTTTTGTGCATTAAATTGGAGTATTACATTTGAAAAAAGTACACTGTGGAGTTGTTTTGGATTGTTACATTGGGAAAAAAATATACTAAGGAATTTTTTAATGAGTTACATTGGAGTGTTACGTTATTAGAATATTACATTGGAATATTACGTTCTTATCCGTAATGTAGGATTTGTTCATGGAGGGTAAATCAAAAATCTCTATAATGCAAATTGCCCAAATATGTAATTTCACATTTGGAGAAATCCACTTTTATTCCTAAAAAATTAAATTCAAACATATAAGTGACTACCATTTTGTGCAATTTTTACTTTAATGGAACTTTTGGGTTTATAAAAAAAAAGAAAAAAAAAAGAGAGGATTAAATAATTTACAAATCACATTTTGGGATTTATTAGTGTTTCATCCAAAATTAATAGGTAACATTTTTGTAATTTTAAAATATAGTGCTGTTCTTTTTTGTGCCAGAAGAAAAAATGAAAAAAGAAAAGAAAAGTAATAGGCTTTCCTGAAAAAAATGAAATGAAGGTCGGATTACAAAAATATAAGAAAATTAGTTGTTTGCTAAAAAATTAATTTTTCTTTGGTTATTCATTAAAAAATATGTATATGTATATGTAATTTTAAAAATTTGTTTTTCTTTTTGGGTCGGGATTGGCCACGATACATGGTTAGGACATTCTAATTTGTTAGGTAGAGTCAAGGAGTGTAAAAATGATCCGCTGGCCTGAACTTCACTCGAGGCTCAGCCCAACCCAAACTCCCTGAGCTAAACCTAGGCCATGCTTTTTCTGGCCGCGGCCTGGCCCGCTCGACGCCCAACGTCATTTTGAAATTATTTTGGTGAAATTTTTTTTAAAAGAAAATGTCAACTTGACTCTCCAGCTTGAAGCCCTAGGATTGGGCCTGAGTTTGATTTTTTGAAAACTATGTAGGTCAACTCTGTCTAATTTTTGACGGGGGGTTCAATAGGCTCGTGGGCGGGCCAACCCCAACCCAAACCCGACTCTATATGGTTTAGGCTGGGCCGAATTTACACCCTTAGGTAGAATGTGGATTGAGACTTCTCATTAGTTAAGAATACCATGTAACAATTTTATATGATATTTCCAAAATATCAATTTGTATGTGAAGTTTGTAATTTCAAAGTTTTTTGTATAATAAAAAATATTTTTATAGACAATGAAATTTTAACCTTGAAATTTGTGTTAAAATAATTAGATTTCTCAAAAGGAAATGAAATTATTTATTCATATTATTTTTTATAAATAAAAAAAGAAGAAGATAGATTTGATTTTATTGACATATAGAACTTCTTTAGATTGGGTTGAAAAGCAGGATTTTTTTTTCTTTTAATTGACAATTCATTTTCTTTTTATTTTTCCAAATCCCAAAAAGAAGAAGTAGAAGAAGATGACCACGAAGAAGAAAAGTTTAACTTCTAGTTCATTTTCTTTTCATGTAATTTTCTTTTTTATTTTTTTTGTTCACAAATCTCATATCCAGAACACAACCTAATGAAGTGTTTGGTTTTTATTGATTTTATGAAAATTGAGTTTTTTTTTTTTCATATTTTTTTATTTTTAGTTAATCTTTTTAATGTTTTGAATATTTTTTTTTTACTTTCTAATTGCACATAACTTAAATGCACCTAAAAAATTAAATATTTGTGAAAAAATATTTTTAAAATTCAATATATACACAAAATATAAAAATGTACTGAATTTTTGTATGCCTTTTGTATTTTTTGTATTTGATATATTTTTTAAAGATTGTTTTTATAAAAGTATATTTTTTAAGTATATCTAGGTTAGGTGAATTTAAAAAATAAAAATAAAAATTCTTAAAATATTAAATTTAAAAAAAAATACTAAAAACATGAAACTCAAATTTTTTAAAAAGTGAGCTCAATTTTCTGAAACCAAACAAATCTAAGATCTTTGTTCAAAAAAAAAAAAAAAAAAAAAAAAAAAAAACAAATCTAAGATCCACACATAACCTAATTAGTATATGAGGAGCAGCTCTTAGTTGATCACTTCTGCAAATTTCAATAAGCACAAACTGTACATGGTTAAATCGCATCAGTTATTTTATTTTTTTATTTTTATTTTTTTTTATTTTACATATTGGTTATCACGAAATAATATAATATAATAATAATAATCATAATAATAATAATAATAAAATAATAATAATAATAATAATAATAATTAATCTAAGGACAGAAAACAACAACAAAAAATGGATTTGGTTACAGATAATAGACAGTAAAAGACTCGTCATGAAAAATAAATAAATAACTAAAGAAGAAGAACAGTTTCACTGGGAAATCTTTTTATAGGTGGTTTGATCAAATTGTGGCAATACTTCATATGTGATTATTCAATCAAACCAAAACTTGGAAAATTTACTTTAGATTTTTCAAACTAAACTAATTTTTCAACCAGTGGGGCAGTCCACTTTAGAATTGGGGCATTTTTTAATTTTAGTTATTTATGGTATTATCTATCTATAAATACTTATCCATGCTCTCAAAGAACTTCATGCCCTTCATCCCTCCATCCAAACAATTGTTCCTCATTGCTTGTAGTTACAAACCAACAATGTCAGCCTTAGCGGAGAGGCATTCCAACCAGTTTGTTTTGTTCCATGTCCTGTTTGTCTTTCTCATGATCCTTGAATTGGTCTCTTCTTTTAATTCTGCTACTTATGCTGCTTCTGCAACTACTAAAGTTGGAGAAGACGGAACTGAAGTTGCGGCTCTCTTGAGGTGGAAAGCTAGCCTTGACAACCAGAGCCAATCTCTCTTGTTCTCGTGGGCTGGAAGCAATCATTGCAATTGGGTTGGAATCGATTGCAATAATGCTGACAGAGTCACCCATATAGACCTTGAGAGTAATGGCTTGAGAGGTACACTTTCCAATCTTAACTTCTCTTCCTTCCCTCAACTCCTTAGCCTTAAACTTCATAACAACTCAATCTACGGGACCATCCCCTCGAAGATTGGTAGCCTTGTAACACTCACCTACCTTGACTTGTCCAGCAATTATCTTTCAGGAACAATTCCATCAGAAATAGGAATACTCTCTTCTCTCACAATTTTGTATCTTTATGATAATCAACTTTCTGGATCCATCCCTCAAGAAGTTGGAATGCTAAGGTCTCTAATTGAACTTGAATTGTCAACAAACAATCTCACAGGTTCAATCCCTGCTTCAATAGGGAACTTGACCGACTTGACCATTCTATACCTTTTCAAAAACCAACTTTCTGGATCCATCCCTCAAGAAGTTGGAATGCTAAGTTCTCTAATTAAACTTAGTTTGTCAACAAACACTCTCACAGGTTCAATCCCTGCTTCTATAGGGAACTTAGCCAACTTGACCATTCTATACCTTCATACAAACCAACTTTCTGGATCCATCCCCCAAGATGTTGGAATGCTAAGGTCTCTAATTCACCTTGAATTGTCAATAAACAATCTCATAGGTTCAATCCCTACTTCTATAGGGAACTTGACCAACTTGACCATTCTATACCTTTATGAAAACCAACTCTCAGGATCCATCCCCCAAGATGTTGGAATGCTAAGGTCTCTCATTGAACTTAGTTTGCAAACAAACAATCTCACAGGTTCAATCCCTTCTTCTATAGGGAACTTGACCAACTTAAACATTCTATACCTTTATAAAAACCAACTTTCTGGATCCATCCCCCAAGATGTTGGAATGCTAAGGTCACTAATTGAACTTGATTGGTCAGAAAACAATCTCACAGGTTTGGTCCCTACTTCTATAGGGAACTTGGCCACCTTAACCATTTTATACCTTTTCAAAAACAGTCTTTTTGGACCCATCCCTCAAGAAGTTGGAATGCTAAGGTCTCTAATTGAACTTGATTTGTCAGTAAACAATCTCACAGGTTCAATCCCTACTTCTCTAGGGAACTTGACCAACTTGACCATTTTACACCTCTATACAAACCAACTTTCTGGATCCATCCCCCAAGATGTTGGAATGCTAAGGTCTCTAATTCACCTTGATTTGTCAACAAACAATCTCATTGGTTCAATCCCTGCTTCTATAGGGAACTTGGCCAACTTGACCGCTCTACACCTTGAAAGAAATCAACTTTCAGGATCTATCCCCTAAGATGTCGCCTATACGGTTGTTAACCGCTCCCTCCTTCTCCATCTCTCTATCTTTCTCTCTCCTAAACACCTACTACACCACATCTCTGCCTTTAGATCTAGACTCCGTCGCATTAGATCTGGACTCCGTCAGTACCTCATATCTAGTTGCTTTGCCTCTTCACTGTGGTGGATTTGACGTGAGATTTGGAACCCAAGCCAACCGATGATAGTGGTCGATGGGCAAGTTGAGCTTCAGAGAGAGGGCGGTGGATGGTGGGGGAAAGTTGGTCTTAGCTATGGAACCTCTGCGGGATCTCGTAGTGTCGTTGTAGGCCAATGCAGCTTCTTCGGGAGTGTCGCCTCTACCTTCTCATAGTCGTGGTTGCTTAGTTTAATTTAAATTAATTTTTATGTTTTTTTGTTTTTGGATATGATGATTTATGAATGAAGAGCTAACGATTTTATAGTAGTGATTTGTAAGAGAGGTTCGACGTGGGAATGGTTCAATGGAGGGTTCATCATCGCCGTCGACGGTTGTAGAGTTGCGATCAAAGCTGAGTGCGTTTGGTGGGACTCAAAACACTCCATAGATAGGACTTCGTATTTCTTCTAGTTGGAAGAATTTGTGCTCTTTGTCATTTTCTCGATCTCTTTCTCTCAATCACTCTTTTTTGTGTCTGAGTTAGCTAGCATGCATTTGCTTTGATCTCTATGTGTGTGAAAAAGATAAGAAAGAGGTTTGTGCTTGATTTGTTTGATTCAGTCTAAAAGCATGTCCTTATATCTGTGTGCATGTTCAACAGATAGAAAAAAAATAAGTCGAACAAATTCAATAGATAAGAAAATATTTAATCTGTGCTTTTTTTCTTTGATTTGTTTGAACAAATAGAAAAAATAGGTTATAAAAATTCAACAGATAAAAAAATATTTGAATAGTTCGCTAAAAAAATTGAACAGATCATTGCCTTGGTAAGGGAAAATTTTAATAGATAGAAAAATTTCAATAGATAAGAGGAAAAAATTATACAGATAGTCAAAAAAAGTCTACAAATAAAAAAAAAAAGTTAACAGATAAATTAAGAGGTGAAATTGGAAACAAAATGTCATTCAAAACCAATAAAATGACTTTACACCAAACTATTTTATAAAGAATGGACCTCTTACCAATAAAAAATATCTACTGGACCTAATGCCTTATACCCTCTTTAAATTAGATTTATCACCAATTTTCTCCTTAAAAAATAGGAAAAATATATATATATATATATATATGTGCAATTCAAGTTTAACTCTCGGATTGAGCAGACAACTTCGGATTATAATTTGAGTTTGGGCAAGCTTGGGTAGCTCTCAGCATAACTTGGGCTGAGTTTGGATAATTTTTCAATCCATCTAAACTCACCCGAATTACACCCTTAACTAAAAGAAAAATTAGTGTAATTATGTTTAATTTATGAGATTAACTGTGTTTTTTTTTAAAATCTCATGGAAGGTGAGTGCAAATTACCCTAAAAAACTATTCATAATTTCAGATTATTTTTAAAACAATTTTAGGGTTCGAATTTCATTGTTCAAATTTTTTATTTTTTGCTCCCTCCATCCCAAAATATTAGTCCCTTATTCCATTTTTTATTGTCTCAAAATATTAGTCCCTCTTCAAAAATCAAATACAAAAATAATATAAATTTCCTATTTTACCCTTCTTTTAAATTAATAAACAATATAAAAAGTACAATTATGACATTAATTTTTCCAAAAAATGTACTATCAAAAGGATAATTTTGGAAAATCAATTTTTTTCAAATATAATAATTGTATTACTAAAAAAAATTAAATTCTCTAAAAGAGACTATTATTTTAAAACAGAGGGAATATTTTTTTAATTTTATACACACAAATTTACCGGAACTTGGGTCAAGAAATTTGTAGTAATGAGATGCTGCGGACTGACGTCATTGGGGCCCTCGTAGTCAATTTTTCGAACTTTAATAAATTACGGAGCGCTCAGGGCGGAGGATTTTTTTTTTTGAAATTGACAAGTTATTCGCTGTCCTTTTCGATATAGCGGATGGTGGGTAGGAGTGTACCTGGTTGGGTTGGAATGGTTTGCAAGTAAAATTATAAATTAAATAGTAAATTATTAGATTTTAGATTGATAAAATTATGATTTGAGCGATTTTAAATGAATTGACATATTGAAAAATATTGTAACTAATTATTAAATATTTGCATAATATATAATATTAATTTGTATGATATTTTTCATATATATAAGACAAACTAATTTTACATAATATATTTTATATATATAACTACTAATTTATAACATATTTCACATCTTAAATATCTCTCATACTCATTTTTACTTTAATATTTTATTAGAGATTAAAAAATATATATGTATTAATTATAACAGAGCGGAGTAGTTTCGAAAACGAATTATAAATTTTAAAATTTAATTCGCGGTTAGCGAATAGAGCGATACAGATTGATACGGATCAATACTCTTGTAGCGGATTGGACTGTATTTACACAATCCTAAGGGTGGGAGTGGCACTAAAATTGCAGAAGAGTGGTCAAAACTCGTCAATAGGTCTTTTTTTTTTTTTTTTTACATCAAAAAAAAAAAAAAAAGGCTCCGTGGAGCAATCATAGCATTCGTGAGCCTTGGTCCCAAGATAATCAATTATCAGCCAAATTTAACGTAATTCAAAGGAAATTACCCATTATTGGGATAAGCGGGGAATGTATAAATCTCCAGCACAGGAGGTAGAGTCACAAACAGAGCACAGTATGGTTAGTTTTCCCAAATAAATGGGACGCTAGCTGTGCTTCCCAAGAATCAAGCCCTACTTACCTATGTAGAAGGGTAGCGCATTTTCATGTCGCCACCACCACCCTCGATGGTATCAACAAGTTGTTGAATCACTTCAATGTGTCATTAAAGGTCAATCCACCAACGACCGATAGCCAGAAGATTGTAGTGGTAGGGGCAACTAGCAGTGAGTGGCAACTAAACGTGGTTAAAGGAGAAGAAATTGAAAATTTATTTTGAAAATAAATGACTTTTTTATTTTCATTTTCAATTTTTTTTTTATAAAATAGAATCTAATTTTATGAAAATGAAAACATAAAAACAAAGATATATCGAAATAATTTATTTTTAAAATATAAAAAATAAAAACTAAAAATGAAAGTATAATGAACGACCAAAAAAAAGTGTTCTTGCCCATGTGTCATGATTTACTACCCTTTCTACATGCCAAATGAGAAAGACTTAGCAGAATATCAAACAAATAACGATTGATGTGTGTGTGACCTAAGCAATTCATGAAAAAAGTTAGAAACTTGCTGAGAGGGTAATTTTTGGGAAAAATTGGGCCGAGCTTCGAGTTGGGTTTTGAGGCCCAAAACGCAGCGGGCAAGGTTACTCCGGCCTTAGGGAAACAAAATTACTTCGGCCCTTGGAGGTGAGTTTACTCCGGCTCAAGAAGAGATAGTTACTTCGGCCCAAGGAGGAGTAAAGCTACTCCGGTCCAGAGACAACTCGGAGTTATGCCGGTCTCAGAGTTAGTCCGGTCGTCACGTACTATGGTTAGGTCGGTCAAAACTTGTTACTGGGAAGGTTGACCTAAGCACACCAAGGTTGAACAAGGCAGCCGAAGTAATGAGTTAGAGGAGAAGACCGAGCTAAGGATAGTTCGGCCTTCTATGTGGCTTATTTGAATAAAAATGAACGATAAATATTATTTGAAAATTAAACCATCTATTTTTTGAGAAACAAATACAATAAAATAACATAACTATGGTTATTGGATCAACTTCATTGTTTTTTGTGATAACAGTTTCAACAATATTACATCCCTCTAATTTATTACTTGTAAATGACCCATAATGATGTGGTATTGAGGTTACACCCCACATAATGGGAAGTTTGACAAATCAAAATTTGACACTTGTTAGACACATTATTAGCAGTATAGATCCACGAGCCTCTTGATGGACCATAGATGCGAACCGGTCAACCGCTATTTGAGAGAAGATAAGTAGTTCTTCTATCATTCAAGGGGTGATAAATTAGGTGTCTCAAGTATTTTTCTAACACTTTTCAACAGCCTCCTAAAAGAAATGCTTGAGACAACTAATTTATCATGCCTAATGATGTATCTGACAATTGTCAAATTTTGATTTATCAAATATTTCATCACATGGGTTTTAACCTTAATGCCACATCATTAGAGGTTATTTAGGGGTGATAAATTAGAGGGATGTAATATTATTGCTCCTAAAATTGTTGGAACAATATTTCTAGGAATATGTTTGGTTTTAATTTCAGAATTAGTTTTATGAAAAAAATAAAAATTAGTTTGATAGAAATATGTTTGGTTTTAATTTTAGAATTAGTTTTATGAAGCAATAAAAATTAGTTTGATAAAAGTAAACAATAAAACGATATCTTTAAATTTTTTTAATTATTTTCATTCCAAAATAAAGGTAACACTACATGAAAATGAGTGTTTTATTATTTTTACTTATTTCATTAAATTAATTTTTCTTTTGTTTTTTTTTAAATAAAGAGGGATTTATTTATAAATCCTGTTTAGAATAGTTCTAACGTAATAAGTTCGCAAACTATTCTTGTAACCTAGTTAATCCTATTTATTTAGACTTTTATTCCAAAAAATAGATTAGAAAAATAAAAATAAAAAATATTGGACAATGTTGTGTCTTTTTTTTTTTTAATAACTCAATATCTGATCTAATAGACTAACTAATTTGGGAAATCAATCCTACCATTCGCTAATTAGGAGTTCAATTAAAACCAGGGAAAACTTCATATAGATTAATCTCAAAAAATTATTTGCAAATAAAAGATTTTAAACCTGAAACCAACTCTAAACCTTAATCACCAAGTCAACCCATTCGGTTTCATTCAACGTTGTTTGGGACCACTGAACCATTTCAATCACTTTTCAACATTAATCTGCCCCGCACTTGGGGCAATAAACTAGTACTTAGATGCTGAGTTTATTTTTTTGGGTCTGGGGATTACTATTTTTGAAAAATATTAAAATATTCAAAAATAAAATAAAATTATAAGAAAATTTACTTATAAATCTCATCTAAGAAATGATGATTTATTTAGTTCAAAGAAGTTCTTACAGACTAATTACTCCCATTAATTTTGAATAGGAAGATTTAATATATTATTTGAAAATTAGATTTACGATTACACATTTACTTCTATTATGTTTCTTCTTCTTCTTTTTATTTTTTTATTTTATTTTATTTTATTTTTATTTTTTTCTCTACTAGAAAGCTATGATACACAACCTATGAGAATCAAATTTGGGATAAATTTTTACTCTAAAATATTTTTTATTTGGAATGTGAGATTTTTCAAACATTTCAAAATGAGTACAAAAATGACTTGAAATGTGGAATTATTTAAACATTTCAAAAGGAGTACACAAACTCCTTAGTAAGATTATAGCAAATGTATAATTAAACAGTAACACTCCAATGTAACACTCAAACATAACACTCCAATGTAACACTAAAAAAAAAACTTCTTAATGTACTTTTTCTAAACCTAACACTTGAATATAACACACAAAAATACTCTTTAGTGTACGTTTTGTCAAATGTAATACTCCAATGTATCACTCTAAAAAAAAAGATGTGGAATTTTTCAAATCATTCTAAAAGGATGTGAGATTCTTCAAACCATTTCACAAAGAGTACAAAAATTCCTTTATAAGTTTTGAGCAAATGTATAATTTTAAATTGTGAGTGTTACGTTTGAAAAAAGTATATTAAATTTTTTTTTAGTGTTTTTTGTGTGTATTATATTTGAGTATTACGTTTGAAATTACATTGATTAGATTGTTGCGTTTGGAATTACATTAATTTGAGTGTGACATTTGGAAAAAATACACTAAGGAGTTTTTTATGTATTACGTTGGAGTGTTACGTTCAAGTAAAGTATACTATGGAGTTGTTTTAGAGTGTCACATTGTTACATTTAGAAAAAAAAAAAAAAAAAAATACACTAAGGAATTTTTTAGTATTACATTATAGTGTTACGATATTAGAATGTTACATTGGAGTATTACGTTCTTATTTGTAATGTAGGATTTGTTCAAGGAAGGAATATACAAAATCTCTATAATACGGATTGCCCAAATATGTAATTTCACATTTGGAGAAACTCACTTTTATCCCTAAAAAATTAAACCAATTTGTATAATTTCTACTTTAATGAAACTTTTGGGTTCATAAGAAAGATGAGAGAACTAAACAATTGACAAGATCACATTTTGTGATTTATTAGTGTTTCACTCAAAATTATATAGGTAACGTTTTTGTAATTTTAAAATATAGTGATGTTCTTTTTTTGTGTCAAAAGAAAAAATGAAAAAAGAAAAAAAAAGTAATAGGCTTTCTTGAAAAAATTGAAATGAAATAATTTCATTTTTTTGGTCGGATTACAAAAAGATAAGAAAATTAGTTGTTTGCTGATTTTTTTTTTTCTTTGGTTATTCATTGAAAATATGTACAAGTAATTTTAAAAATTTGTTTTTCTTTTTGGGCTGGGGATTGGTCACGATACATGGTTAGGACATTCTATAATTTGTTAGGTAGAGTCAGCGGGTGTAAAAATGGTCCACTACCTAGGCCATGTTCTTTCTAGTTGCGGCCTGACCCGCTCGACACCCAACGCCAATTTCAAATTATTTTGGTGAAATGGTGAAATTTTTTTTAAAAGAAAATGTCAGGCCGGACCCTCTAGCCCGAAGCCCTGAGATTGGGCCTGAGTTTGATTTTTGGAAAACTGGGTAAATCGGCTTTGTTTGATTTTTGATAGGGGTTCAATAGGCCCGTGGACGGGTCGACCTGAGCCCGACCCTGGTGGTGTGGGGTTGGGTTTTTTTTGATTTTTTCCCCTAAAAGACAAAATTTTTGGAAAAAAAAAAAAAAAAAAACAAATCCAAACAAAGTATCACTTCCAACCCCATAATCATTTCACTTTTTCTCTCACAAATATCACATCCAACCACCAAAAAACCCAACTAACTTCCCAATCACTAAATTTTTTTTATCCAATAATATCCTACAACTAAAAAACCTACATAAAAATCTACTTTCCAAACACTCACCCTATATGGTCTAGGCTGGGCCGAATTAACACCCCTAGGTAGAATGGGTATTGAGACTTCTCATTAGTTAAGAATACCATGTGACAATGTTATATGATATTCCCAAAATATCAATTTGTATGTGAAGTATGTAATTTCAAAGTTTTTTGTATAATAATAATATTTTTATAGACAATGAAATTTTAACCTTGAAATTTGTGTTAAAATAATTAGATTTATCAAAAGGAAATGAAATTATTTATTCATATTATTTTTATGAATAAAAAAAAAGATAGATTTGATTTTATTGACATATAGAACTTCTATAGATTGGGTTGAAAAGCAGGAATTCTTTTTTTTTTTTAAAAATTGACAATTCATTTTATTTTCATTTTTCCAAATCCAAAAAGAAGAAGAAGAAGAAGATGATGATGATGATGAAGAAGAAGAAAAGTTTAACTCCTAGTTCATTTTCTTTTCTTGTAATTTTCATTTTTTTTGTTGTTCACAAATCTCATATCCAAAACACAACCTAATGAAGTGTTTGGTTTTTATTGTTTTTTTGAAAATTGAGTTTTTTTTTTTTTTTAGTTTTTCATATTTTTTTTATTTTTAGTTAATTTTTTTTTAAAATTTTAAATAATATTTTTTTATTTTTATTGCACATAACTTAGATGCACCTAAAAAGTAAAATATCTGTGAGAAAATATTTTAAAAATTCAATGCATACACAAGAATATAAAAATGTATTGAATTTTTGTGTTTCTTTTGTATTTTATAAATTTATAATTTTTTTTTTCATAGAAGTATATTTTTTAAGTATATCTAGGTTAGGTGCATTTAAAAAATAAAAATAAAATTCTTAAAATATTAAAATTATTGACTAAAATTCAAAAATATGAAAAACATGAAACTAAATTTTTTTAAAAAGTGAGCTCAATGTTTTGAAATCAAACAAATCTAAGATTCATACATAACCTAATTAGTATATTAGGGGCAGCCCTTTAGTTACTCACTTCTGCAAATTTCAATAAGCACAAACTGTATATGGTTGAATCGCATCAGTTTTTTTTTTCCGTCATATTGGTTATCATGAAATAATTCATATTGGTTATCATGAAATAATAATAATAATAATAATAATAATAAATAAATAAATAAATCTAAGGTCACAAAACCAACAAGAAAAAATGGTTTTGGTTACAGATAATAGACAGTAAGACTTGTTATAAAAAATAAATAAATAACTAAAGAAGAAGAACAGTTTCACCGGGAAATCTTTTTATAGGTGAGTTCGATCAAATTGTGGCAATACTTCATATGTGATTATTCAATCAAACCAAAACTTGGAACAATTTAATTTTCAAACTAAACTAAGTTTTCAACCAGTGGGGCAATCCGTTTCATCTTATATTTTTTTATTTAGCTATTTATCGTATTGTCTATCTATAAATACTTATCCATGCTCTCAAAGAACTTCATGACCTTATGCAGACACCCCATTTTTGACCATCCTCAAGACTTGGACGTCATCGTTTGAACACTCGATGATCATCCATGCCCGTGTTCGTTTTGAGTTCCTGAAGGTCTCGGCTGTGCAGCTTGCCTTGGAGCCTCTCAACTTGTCTGTTTTGTGCTTGGTTGTGGACCAAGAGCTTGTGGCTTTGTTTCTGAGGGAAGAGGGTGGCCTGTTGGCCAGCCCTACAACCCATCGGCCAGGCCCCATGCCCATCGGTCATGCCCTTTTTCCATTGGCCATCAGTGGTGGCCGGTTGGCATCACTGATGGCCGGTCGGCTATGTTTGTTGGCCGAGCCCCTTTTTCTTGCTTTTGCAGATATTTTTATTGCCAGCTGGTGAGCGTAGAATGCATCCTCCATACACGTGTACGGAGGGATTGCACCAAGCCTCTAGCTTGTCCAACAAGCTTGAGACTTGGAATTCTATATAAGGGAGCCTCCTCCCTCTTGTCTCAAGTTCTGAAATTTTGATTAGGGCTAAATATATCCTTCCATATCTATATTTCTCCCTATCTCTCTATATTTGTATTGTTTTGTGCCTAAAAGTGAGTTTTGTTCATACTTTTGCACTAAACACCTAGTGAAACACCTTCACTCTTGTGTTGAGGTTCTTGGAGGTTTGTTTGAAGTTCAAAAGCTTGGTTTTTGCCTCTGAAGTTGCTGTTTTGAAGTTGTTCTTCAAGGGTGAGTCTATACCCCCTTTTAGGCTTTATTTTCATTGCTTATTTGGCCCTATTTGCATGATGTTTTAGGCCTAACTTTCAACTAAAAAAGCTTCATTTTCAAGTGCTTAAAGTGTTTGTTTGAGGCCTCTTTGGTGTTGGGGGTAGTCTACCCCCTTTTGTGCCAAGTTTGGCTTTGTTTTGTGCCATCTCTTTAGGTCTTTAAGACCACCTTCTCTTGGTCTTTTAGCCACTAAAATCTAGTGGATTTTCAGTGGTAGAAATGTGGTTTTGAGGTCCAAAATGAGAGGGGGTGGTCCCCTCTCCTCTTGTCTTGTTTGCTTGCCTTGTTGGCCTCATTATTGAGCATGTGTTTCTAGCATGTGTTGGCTTGTTCTCAGCCTATTTTTGGCCTTATTTCAGCATGGCATAACTCTCTTTTGGCTTGGTTGAGTCACCCCATGCATGTTTTCTACACATGTAGTGTAATCTTGCCATTTAGCCTTGTGTACTCAATGCTTTGATCCATCATGCTAGCCTATTTTGGTCCCATCTCAGCATGTTTTTGGTATTATTTTAGCATGCCTTAACTCTATTTTGGCTTGGTTTGATTACCTCTTGCATGCTCCTTGCACTTGTAGTGTAATTCTCCCTATAGCCTTAACATGCATCATGTTTTGGACCATCATTTTTAGCATGTTTTTGGCTCCACTCCAGCAAGTTTTTACTCATATTTTTCCATGCTTAAGCTCTGTTTTAAGTGGTTTTGGTCATGCACACCTTGCTTTGTATAGCCATAGTGCAATCTTGCTTACTAGCTTTGAGTTTTCAAGTCTCTAGCATGCTTTACTTGAGTTGTTTGCATGCTTTGGCCTCATTTCTACCATGATTTCAGTGTGTGTAGTGTGGTCATACTCTCTAAGGCTTCACTCTTTCAATGCTTTTGGAGAGTCATGCTTTATGCCTTGATCATGGCTTAACTTGTATGCATGCATGCCTAAGCTTTTGGGCTAACATCTCAGTGTGTTTTTGGTCTTATTTTTCCATGATACAACTCTGTTTTTGGTTGGTTAGAGCATCTCTCATTTGCTTCTTACACTTGTAGTGTAATCATGCTCATTGGCCTTATATGCTCCATGCCTTTCATTCTAGCGTATGTTGGCTATGTTCAAGCATGTTTTTGACCTTGTTTCGACCTGCCTCGGGACTGTTTCGAGTCATGTTGACCCTTTGGGGCATGCTTGATATGACTATAGTGTAATTGGCCTGGCTAATCTTGAGCTTTGAGCCTCCTAGCATGCCTTATTTGTGATATGTGCATGATATGGCATCTTTTGAAATGTAATTTCAGAGCTTTTGTTTTTGCTATACTCTCCCATGCATCACTCTTTCATTGCTCTTGAGGGTTATGCATTATGCCTTGTTTGTGAGCCAATGTGTGCATGCTTGTATAAGCTTTTTGGACTCCCTTTTCAGCATGTTTTTGGCCTTTGTTTTGGCATGCATAAGCTCTGTCCATGGTTGGTTTAGCCATTTAAACTTGGTATTACATGCCTCTTGTGAGATGCTCTTCACTTGCCTTGGTGCCTTAGCTCCTAAACATGCCACGCATGCAATGCTCATGTGATGAAGTCTTGAACATAACATTGTTAGATAGGCATGTTGTGTGTGTTGCATTGTGTTTGGATTGGATGCCAATCCAAACACGAGGAATGTCGCACGTTTTATACTTGAAGTGATGAAATGCACCTCATGTGCATTCATTGACATTGAATTGTGCAAACTTGGCTTCTCGGCCATCGTGCATTGCGATGCTCGGTTGGTGGCCCGAGAGTCGAGTACTACACTCCCTTGAGCTTGAGAAATGATAGGGAGGGTGATTGTGCACACATTCCTTGCAAATACACTACCATGCCTCTGTTTGTGCTCTGTTGCAGCAAAAGGAGAAATTGCAGGAAGCAGTGGCCGACCGGCTATCAAATCTGCCGACCGACCACTAAGATTGCCGATCGGCTATCAGAAGTGGCCGATGGCCATCAACTTAGGCCGATGGCTATCCCTCTTGGCTGACCATCCCTCAGCATGTTCCTAAGGTGGGTCAGAAACATTCTGGAAGTTGGCATGATTTTCAGAAATACAGAAGTGTGCAAACAAAGGCATTTAGAGGCAAGGCGGTGGATTTTCGCGCGAAGCAATCGAGCATGCATATTTCCCTCCCCTCGAGGCCATTTTAACTGCTTTGTTTAGCTAGTTAATTTGCTAATTTTGTAATTAATTAGTTAATGTATTTAGCTAATTTATTTCATCTTTGTAATATTCTAATTAGCTTAGTATAGCTAGTTTCAATTCGGTTTGTAATTAATTTTCTTAGCGTAGCTAGTTAGTTGATTTATTCGGACCCTCCGTCGAGAGGGCAAATGTTGTAATAAGTGTGCGTGTGTGTGTGAATGTCTTCCAACCTCGCGCCTTTCTCCTTTTTATTTACCACCTTTTGATGGTTAGTTTAGGGCATATTTTAATTAGCATACCTTATGCTTTGCATGCGTGCATCATTCATTCGTGCTGTATGCACCAGGCTCGGTGCATCATTTAAACTGCATTGTATTTCAATACTTACTTGAATACGTTTTTCAAAGCATGTTACCAAGTTGCATTCATATGCCATCTTTGATAGCCGAGCCTATTTAGTTGCATTTTGCTTGTGTTGCATGGGGTATTGTTGACATAACTCGGATCATGCATGATTACTAACTAGCTTCTGTTTTGGCTCGGAGTACACTGTGAGTGTTTATGCTTTAGCATCCTTGCATGTGTGTAAGTGACTGCCATGATAGCATGCTTGCCATGAGGCTATTTGCTTAATTGCTATAACAGCATGAATGCCTGTGGGTGATGGCTTGATTGCCTGAATTGGAACAACTCGATGATTGTGAGTTTTAAGCCCACTTGAAGTGGCAAAATCATGTTTTCTAAGCCCACTTAAGGGTGGCAAATCCGCGTCTTAGCCTACTTGAGGGTAGCATCTGTTAAACCATTTTTGAAAAACAAAAATGAGATGTTTTGTTCCAATTCTTGCGATTGAGTCTATACTTGTATGCTGTGCGTATCACATAGCAATTCTAGATTAATACCCGGAATAAGAACACATGTGTTTTCAAAACAACATATCATGTTAGTAGAAGCCGATCTTTGATCGGGGGAGTGGGGGTGCCCATTTCATGACTTTCCCCCTTCGTACCCAAGTTCCCGAGCCGAGGCAACTTTGGTGATGACGGACACGTGGCCTTAGGCACGAGTCAGGGTTTCCTAAATTTTCCAAAATAAAATATTTAGGTGGCGACTCTGAAATCTGGCAAAGTAGTTTATGTTTGGCATTTCTTGATTAAAATCGATTTTCTAAAATGATTTGTCGGATTTGGACTCTTTGGTGATTTATCATTCTTACATTACACTTTGTGAGATTAGATTCAGAACCATGACAAGAGTCCGAACTATAGTAGCTAGAACTACAATTTGCGCCCTCTCGTGCGGAGCGGAGTTCGGGCGGTCTATAGTTTCTGGTGACTCTGCTGGGGATTTAGAGAACTTGACTCGAACATCATGATATGTTGTTTTGTTTACACTTATGTGTTTCTTTGCATTGCATTTACATTGGTGCGCCTAGGACACCGTGTTTGCCATCTGCTATTCCTGAATGGTTTGCCGGAGGCTTGCTTGGAAAAGCGTGCCATAAAGCTGACCGGTTACGGGCTCTGCCACGATGAGAACACAAGCCTCGGTTGTTACCGAGGCACCCTTTTTGACCATTCGACCTAGTTGCATATCGGAAACAATAATGACCATTCCAAACTAGGACAGGTTACTTACCCGATTGTAGGTTGTTTGAAACTACTGCGTGCGTAGTGAAACCCTAGCTCCTGACAAGATAGGACAGGGAAACTCTACCTCTCCATAGGGGTGTTTTGGCTCTTACTTACTTGATATTTGTTTTCAGAGTGTGTCTCTATAGGTTGTATGTATCAGTTTGCAAGTCTGGGTATCAGTCTGAGGACATCAGTATTTGGAGTATCAGATTTGAGGCAGTGATTTGGGGGCAGTGATCAGTGTTGAGAATAGTGTGTTCAGCTTACAATATCAACTGTGTGTTGTGTTTATTTAAACTGAAATGCTGTCCGTTTTTCTGCTTGTTGTTTTCTTATTTTGCTTTATTTATCTTTTTGTAAGGTAGTTTAGCATCATTGCTTCCGAAAAGGCAGATACCCCTCGAGCACTCTAGACCAGAGGTCAAAGACTTCATCAATCCGAGGATCTAGTTGACGGACAAGCAGTGTTCTGTTCATTACCCCCGGTTACTAGATGGAGGTCAGTTAGGCGCAGTTCATCAGTACAGCGGTTACCAAATCAACAGTCTTTATCTACCCTACCAGTGTGTAGACAGGCTGAGGTTTCCGTTTCTATTGCAGAGAGAGATATACTTGTTGTTCAGTCAGATCAGCACCTTATGGCAAGTATGGAGGACATGATACGTCAGCTCCAAGAGACTATGCAAACCATACAGCGGGATGCTGCCCGCCAGGCAGAATTTGCCGTGCGTCAGACAGAGGTTGTGGCTCAACAGACAGTGCTGATTGCCAGGCTTCAGCAACAACAATAACCACAACAAGCCGGAGCATCTGCTTCGCATCCACCCCTGCCCTCACCTAGAGCTCCAACACTCGGGGATACTGCAAACGTCCAGGAAAATACGGACGTCCTAACGGGGCCAGCTCCGTCCCTAATCCTACCTCACCTGTCCAAAGCACCAGCTAATCCACTGGATACACTGTTTGAATTTGAGGTGGATTCAACAGCGCTGAAAGTGAGCAAGTTAGAAAAGCTGTTCAAAAAAGCTCAAGGCATTAATTCCATTCTGGACATAGAGGATGGATACACTGATTTGGTGGTGACTTTGCTGGACCGGTTCAAGATGCCGCATATAGACCGATTTGATGGTTCTGGAGATCCCATGGTACACCTGCGGTTGTTCTCAGATATCCTAAGGCCAATGGGCCTCTCTAGACTACAAAAGCTTTCCCTCTTCAGTCGGACCCTGTCCGGTGTCGCGGCCATCTGGTATGTGAAGTTGGAAGATGCTATCAAGAGAAATTGGGAAGAAATGGCTGAGGCCTTCATTGCCCAGTACTCATACAATACACAGATCGAGATCACAACTCGTGATCTTGAGACAACCAGACAGGAGCCGAAAGAGGCCTTCTCCGACTTTGTAACCCGTTGGAGGGCCAAAGCTTCTATGATGACCACCAGGCTGGTCGAGGAGGATCAGATACGGATAGTTGTGCACAACCTCCAACCCAAACTGATGCAAAAAATGATCGTCTTAACCCTTTCCACCTTTGCGGATTTACACGAGATTGGGGTACAGATTGAGGATGCCATGAAGCAGGGTCTAATTGACCACGACAGGGAACAGCCTAAGAGGGCATTTACCCGCAGTTCGAATGCAGGCACGAGTAGTGCTGTAGCTGCCAGAACTTCCGATGTGGGCATGGTTACCACCACCACTCCAAAAACACTTACAGCTACACCTTCACCGGTGCGTCCGGAACCAGCTCACAAATAGCCAGATATCCACCCTAAGGCCAGAGAACCTTTACTCCATTATACATGTCTCTGTCAATGGCCTTGAGGGTCTGATCAAAAAGGGGCATCTGAAGCCCCTGGGGCCGCGGCCGTTACCAGACAAACTCCCATTCTTCCACAACCCGGCTAAATATTGTACCTTTCACCAACAACATGGTCATGACACCGATCAGTGCTATAGATTGCGTCATGAGATCCAGGATCTTATTGACAATAAGGTGATTACGCCTCCAGAGAAGCCGAATGTCACCACCAACCCACTCCCACCACATAACCAAGCTCCACCACCCAAACACATCAACCTGATCCAAACCGTGGCCATTCCATATGACCCAAGCATATATATCATGCCCTTCCACCTACCCAAGCCTGAGGTGTTCATCCCAGACAGCACGGACTTGTGCATGTTGAGCACCTGCCAAACCCAACCTGAACCGATGGTGGTGACTGTTGAAGACAGAACCAGGATGACTTTGGAGGCAGATGAGAATGTTGATTCAGAGCCTGAGGGGTCTGGGAGCTTTGCATACAACCCGAGTGGTTATATCACATCAACAGACTAGGCTACGCCAAGGGTAGAGTTGCCGGTCGGGGCAGAGATCAGTGTGGTTCTGGAAGATGGACTGAGTCAGGGGCTAGATGACCTAGCAGAGCTAGGAGAGGACATTGCAAATCTGCAGTTCTTTGAAGAGCAGGACTCAGGGGATGTGAACATCAACTGGTTCGACTTGGATGGATCGGCAGAGAATATCGGGTGGCTCATTGACCAGCCAGATGTTGTTGAGGCACCTTAGCCAGAATAGGGACCGTCAGGAATGAGAATATCAGCAGTGGCCAGAATGGCCGAGAATCAGGAAGCATCGCCGGAGAGCACCGATGCGAAGAATTTTACTCAGGATCCGAGCAGTTTGAGTATAGTAGACACTCAATGGGAGGCTGCATTGAAGCGGCTTGAACAAGAAAAGATCGAAGATCTTGAGAGGGCTAGGAAGGCCAAAGCCCCTGAGGGGACGGAATGTGCTGTGAGCACAGAAACAGTTGCAAAGGAACTGGACAGCTGTCTATCGGTTGCTGACGGGATGTGGTGGGAAGACGACGACTTACGTCTTGCCCACACTGACGAAGATTGGGGGCAGAACCAACCGGATGACACCTGGTATGTTGAGGAGGTTGACCATATGACTAGGAGTGGGTGGTACTTCAAGCCCCCACACTTAGACCAACCGGAGGCGTCCGAGAAGGACAAAGAAGCAGAGAGGCAGAAACAAAAAATGCTCGAGGAGGAGGCTGTATTGAAACAGCTTAAGAAAATTCATGCAGACATCTTCATCTGGGGACTGCTTATGGCCTCAAGAGTTCATAGACAAGCTGTCTTTTCTGCAATGGATAGGGCTAAACTTTCAATTGATACAACTCCTGAGCAGTTAGTAGGGTTGGTTTTCCCGGGAGGAGCTTCCCCGACCTTGACCTTCACTAACAAGGAACTGCCGCCTGAGGGCTCAAATCATAACAAACCGCTCCATATCTCTGTCGAGTGTAGAGAGAAATGGATACCGGTGGTCCTCATTGCAAATCTGCAGTTCTTTGAAGAGCAGGACTTAGGGGATGTGAACATCAACTGGTTCGACTTGGATGGATCGACAGAGAATACCGGGTGGCTCATTGACCAGCCAGATGTTGTTGAGGCACCTTAGCCAGAACAGGGACCGTCAGGAATGAGAATATCAGCAGTGGCCAGAATGGCCGAGAATCAGGAAGCATCGCCGGAGAGCACCGATGCGAAGAATTTTACTCAGGATCTGAGCAGTTTGTGTACAGTAGACACTCAATGGGAGGCTGCATTGAAGCGGCTTGAACAAGAAAAGATCGAAGATCTTGAGAGGGTTTGGAAGGCCAAAGCCCCTGAGGGGATGGAATGTGCTGTGAGCGCAGAAACAGTTGCAAAGGAACTAGACAGCTGTCTATCGGTTGCCGACAGGATGTGGTGGGAAGACGACGACTTACGTCTTGCCCACACTGACGAAGATTGGGGGCAGAACCAACCGGATGACACCTGGTATGTTGAGGAGGTTGACCATATGACTAGGAGTGGGTGGTACTTTAAGCCCCCACACTTAGACCAACCGGAGGCGTCCGAGAAGGACAAAGAAGCAGAGAGGCAGAAATAAAAAATGCTCGAGGAGGAGGCTGTATTGAAACAGCTTAAGAAAATTCATGCAGACATCTTCATCTGGGGACTGCTTATGGCCTCAAGAGTTCATAGACAAGCTGTCTTTTCTGCAATGGATAGGGCTAAACTTTCAATTGATACAACTCCTGAGCAGTTAGTAGGGTTGGTTTTCCCGGGAGGAGCTTCCCCGACCTTGACCTTCACTAACAAGGAACTGCCGCCTGAGGGCTCAAATCATAACAAACCGCTCCATATCTCTGTCGAGTGTAGAGAGAAATGGATACTGGTGGTCCTTGTTGACACAGGATCTGCTATCAATGTATGTCTGTCGAGAACGGCATATGCTATTGGGGTTGAAGCTCACAGATTTTGTGCTTACGGCCCAGGTGATACGGGCATCTGATAATACCAGCCGGGAGGTGATGGGGACAGTACGGATTAAGACTCAAGTTGGCCCAGGACAACATGACATTGAGTTTCAAGTCTTGGATGTGTCCGCAACCTTCAATCTACTCCTTGGGTGGCCATGGCTGAACTAGGTAAAGGCGGTCTCTTCCACCATGTACCAAATGCTGAAGTACCCCCACGGGAAGGGGGTGACAATTGTTTTTGGGAATTCTTCGATACATCAGCCGCCAGAGGTTTCTACACCAGTTTTGGAGATTGAGCATGGCACAAAGGATTTATTCTTGTCAGGATTTACCCTAGCTGAGGCCCGGGTTGTACAAGACATGCTAGCTGTTGATAAGGGGCTATACGTCAGTGCACAGTTTGTCTACCTTATGAACAAGCTTCAGCATATGCGCGGAATGGGATTAGGGCGAAGTGGCCGGAAGGGCATTGCAGCATCGGCCGAAGTGTTGCATAACCCATATACCTTTGGCCTAGGTTATTTGCCTACCAAAGAGGATTGGGCATGGAAAGGAAGAGAGATGGCCGGAAGAGCCAGGGCAAAGCAAGCTGGGAAACATTACGAATTGGTGCACCGACTTATCCAGGGGACCCTGAATGGACGCTTTGTCCGGGAGGGGGAAGACTTCCCATTTTGTGGCTTTCTGGAGCCATGGCTAAATGCAGAGAGGCGACGCTTGCCGGGTTTGAGATTTTCTTTGACTTGCAATTATCCGGGGATGAAGTTGCCGTAGAGCAGACAGACCTACCAGCTGAGGCTGAGCAGTGCAAGGAGGAAGATTCTGAGAGCACAGAAACTGAGATGGGGGTAGCGCTGGCTTGTCTCCTTGCAGATCCTCAGATCGTACCGGAGGGCATGGGGGATAACTTCTCAGTTTCCATGATCGGGGATGAAGCGGTTGTGGGCCCATCTTCAGGCATTCTTGATACATCCATCGCACCCTCCCTCGTTTGGCAATACAAGGAGGGCTTTTTATCGAGCAGTTTCGGGTCAGGTAGTGAGTCGGAATCTGATTCCACTGAGTCTGTGGAGTCGGAATAAGGTTCCAGCTCGTCTAAGTCTGAGTTCGGTATTCTTGGGGGTGATAACCCGGATGCCACTGTCTTGTCCAGGTCGTCTTTTTCTTTTTTCTTTGAGTCTGTTGTAACAGAGGAATCAGGTGGACTGGATGTCATTAATGAGAATGGTATGGCTGTGGCTTGCGAGTACTTTTCTATGCCTTTAATTTATTGTATTAATCAAGACTTTTAAAATTTTGATGAAAACGACGAGGAAGAAATTCCTCCGGTTTTACAACATTTGATTGATCAAGAGCAGGAGAGGTTTGTAAAACCTTTGGTTGATGAAATCACCACAATTAATGTTGGTACTGAGAAGGACCCGTGGCTGGTCTAGATCGGGTCCACGTTGTCTTCAGAGGAGTGCGAGCGCTTACTCGCTTTATTAAAAGATTTCAAAGATATTTTCGCGTGGTCCTACGAAGACATGCCTGGAATCAATCCTGAGATTGCACATCACTGAATCCCTCTTGACCCAGAGGCCCGACTTGTTAAGCAGAAGCTCCGAAGGATCTGCCCGGACTGGGCTCTAAAAATCAAAGAAGAGGTCACCGAGCAGATTAACGTAGGGTTCCTGTTGCTATTTGAATACCCTATTTGGTTGGCCAATATAGTTCCGGTGTCGAAGAAGGACGATAGAATTCGGGTATGTGTGGACTTCAGGGATTTGAACAAAGCCAGTCTGAAGGACGACTTTCCTCTACCGCATATCGACGAATTAGTGGACTTCACTGTTGAGCGTGCACTGCTCTCGTTCATGGATGGGTTTTCAGGCTACAATCAGATTTTGATGGCACCTGAAGACAGGGAAAAGACTGCTTTCACCACCCCGTGGGGAACCTATTGTTATAGGGTGATGCTGTTTGGGCTGAAGAATGCTAGGGCTACGTATAAACGGGTTGCGACCACGATTTTGTACGACATGATCCATAAAGAGGTTGAGGTGTACGTGGACGACATGATTGTCAAGTCTAAGGAAAGAGAAGGCCACTACACCGCTTTGCAGAAATTCTTCCAACGGATCAGAGACTATCGGTTGCGGCTGAATCCTTAGAAATGTACATTTGGTGTTACAGCAGGGAAAATGCTGGGGTTCTTGATCACACAAAGGGGTATCGAGGTCGATCCTTCCAAAATCAAGGCTATCTTAGAAATGCCACCACCGAGGACTGAAAATGAGGTGCGAGGCTTTCTGGGTAAAGTGCAATTCATAAGACGGTTTATTGCAAAATTAACCTTGACTTGTGAACCACTGTTTGGTCTCCTGAAGAAAGGAAAGAAGTTCCAATGGGACGACCGATGCCAAGTTGCTTTCGAGCAGATCAAGCAATATTTATAGAACCCACCCGTGTTGTCATTGCCTGAGCCGGGGAAACCATTGATTCTGTACCTATTAGTGACTGAAATGATAATGGGCTGCATGCTTGCACAAGAGTCTGAGGACAAAGTGGAGAAGGCTATCTAGTACCTGAGCAAGAAAATGCTGGATTACGAGACCCGCTACACTCCGCTGGAGAAGGCCTGTCTAGCCTTGGTATGGGTTACTAAGAAGTTGAGGCACTACCTATTAGCTCACTCTGTAATATTGGTCTCGAGATTAGATCCCATCAAATATCTTTTTGAGAAACCGGCACTTACGGGTAGGCTAGCTCGTTGGTTGCTTCTGCTTTCCGAATTTGATCTGAAGTACATGACGCGCAAGTTAGTGAAAGGGAGAGCGGTAGCAGAGTTCCTAGCCGACCACCCAGTTGAAGGGGATAAAGCAGTTGAATATCTGTTCCCAGACGAGGCCATTCTGTATGTCGAAGAAGAGACTTGGACGATGTACTTTGACGGAGTGTCAAACCAATACGGGTATGTGATGGGGGTGTTGCTGATAGGACCCGACAATTCCCTTATACCTCTAGCATTCAAACTCTGGTTCAAAGTGTCGAAGAATGAGGCAGAATATGAGGCATGTATTGCTGGACTGGAAGCCGCCCTAGAACTAGGGGCAAAACGGTTAGATGTCATCGGGGACTCGAACCTTGTTGTATCTCAAGCTAAAGGAGATTGGAAAGTTAAAGAAGAAAAGATGAGAATCTATCACCAGACCTTGGACGTTCTGATTCCTCGGTTTGAGAAACTGAACTTCGCTCATCTGTTAAGAGAAAACAACAGGTTCACTGATTCATTAGCAACTCTATCTTTTATGATAGACATCCCTTTTGGAGTTTTGGATGCGTCCGATCATCATTGAAGAAAAATTCGTGCCGGCCTACGAGTTGATTGTTGCCATAGATGAGTTACAAGATCAAAACCCCTGGTATTACGACATTTGGAACTTCTTGGAAAAGGAAGCTTATCCACCAGTGGCAAATGCCAAAGATAAGAGGGCAATTCGAAGAATGGCTGCTTAGTTCATCGTCTGCAGGGGTAAACTGTACAAGAGGGGTCATCTCGGATGCATAAGCTATGCGTTGATGCTGAAGAGTCCAAGCGCCTAATGGAGGCCATCCATGGAGGAGAGTGCGGAGCGCACATGAGTGGGGTGATGCTAGCCCGGAAGATCCTTAGACAGGGTTATTACTGGTCTACCATGGATGAGAATTGTATTGGCTTTGTCTGGCGATGCCACAAATGTCAGATCCATACAAACCGCATGAATATTCTGCCGTCGAAGCTGTACAACACGACTTCACCGTTGCTGTTTTCAGTTTGGGGGACTAATGTGATTGGGGTTGTCACTCCAAAGGGGTCTAACGGGCATGAGTACATTTTGGTAGCGACAGACTACTTCACGAAGTGGGTTGAGGCCCAATCTTACGCGGTGTTAAGGGCATCGCATGTCGCTAAGTTCATCAGAAATAACATTATCTGTCGCTATGGGGCCCCGAATGAGATTATTTCGGATAATGGTTCCCACTTCAAAAAGGAGGTGATCGACTTGTTGGAGAAATACAATGTGGCTTTTCATAAGTCATCTACATATCGGCCGCAAACCAATGGAGCAGTTGAGGCCACCAACAAGAACATCAACCACATTCTGCAAAAGATGGTGGAAACCTACAAGGATTGGCCAGATAAGCTGCCATTTGCTCTTTGGGGCTACCAGACTTCAATTCGAACTTCTACTAGGGCAACTCTGTATTCCTTGGTTTATGGGATGGAGGCTGTTCTGCCTATCGAAGTTGAGGTTCTGTCATTATGGGTATTGGCTGAGTATCAGATAGCTGAGGCAGATTGGCAGCAAAACAGGTTCAAAGAACTCATGCTCTTTGATGAAAGAAGGCTGAAAGCAATGTATCACGTCCAGGGTTATCAACGAAGAATTGCTAAGGCTTTCAACAAGAAGGTTAAGTCCAGGAATTTGAAAGAGGGGGATCTAGTGCTCAAAGACAACTGAGCTCCCATTCACGACCCTAGGGGCAAGTTTAGACCCAATTGGACTGGCCCTTACATCATCAAGTCTATCTGGTCGGGTGGAGCTGTCATTTTGATAGATTTAGATGGCCTTGAGTTTTCCCAACCGATCAACATGGACAAGTTGAAGAAACACTATCCCTGAGAGGCTCACTAGGTTGAAAACCTGAAAAGACAACCTAGGCAAAAGTTAGAGCACAGAAAATTTGAAATAATAAAAACTGAGCTCGCAAGGTTGAAAACCCAGAAAGGGCGGCCTTGCAAAAGTTAGAGCGCAAAAGGAGAGTGTTAATACATGAGTGAACCTGAATCGAACTACGTAAGGCTTGAGTCCCATCTTTGGGACACGTAGGCAACTTAATCCTGAAGTCTAGCCATAAACACTTCCAAATCAACTGTGTCCATGTGATCATGTTGGTCATCTTTGTCTATTCTGTATTCAAGAGCTCGGTTGTGATCCCCAGTGCAGTGCTATTCAGAGTAGGGGCAACTTTCCAGTTGCTGTTGGATCCGGGGTTGTACATCTTAGCATAGATCTCAGCTTTCGTTGTGATCCATATCAAAAAATGGTTTTGAAAAGTTTTAAAAAAGTTAATTTGCTCAAATTAATCTTTTACCACTCTAGGACCATTTTGATCAAAAAGGAAAATTTTCAGTACCACAACCTTCAATTACATTGATTT
>NW_021024748.1:270620-354906 GCF_004153795.1 Camellia sinensis
GAGACCAGGTCGCATAACAAGCTGCCACGTAGACACCGGTAGCACGGAGCGAGCAGATACTACTTGACAATCCGGTGTGCTCCATAAACACCTAGACAAAGTAGAAACGTGTCATCACCAAATTGCAGGTTGGACGGGCATAACAATGCATAAGTGAAGAAGTGCGACTCAACAATTGCACACTAGAAATGTTCAACTACACAATGCGAGTGGACGTGCATAACAATGCTAAGTGAACGATGAATGGTGGCTATCAATAACAACAACCTGGCTACTTCGACGCTAATGTTGTCATCAACAAATGTCCGACAAAAGAGGAGAATAAGTGTACCCTCAGCGCATTTATCAATGGGCACACCCATGCAACATGAAAGTAGTGCATAATATACGCTGAACTGCGGCAAAAGCTTAGAGCAACATATGCAAGTGATAGCTAAATGTATGTACTCTCATTGCAACATTTAAGATGCTCGATTTTTCAATGAACATAGTTTTTGACACATGGCAAGCTCGAGCATAGCAGTGCACTTCTAGAATTGTAGATCAATTCTTCTACCAAACCGTGTTCCAAATGCAATGTACATGCGCTGCGAAGGCAATTGTAAAACAATAACAGAATACCTATTTATGAAAACACAATGCTTGCAACAATTATGTTTATATTGCAAAAACCGCAGATGAAGCATGTCCGAATCATCATTACAAAGTTGAATCAGAATATCTAACAAATGCAAACTTCGTGAACGTCGATAACAAAACACTGTAAAGCAACGGCTGATTCAACGAATTAATTTGTTTGAATCTAGCAATTATGAAAAATCCGATAAGAAAAGGATACATATTTGAGTCATATTGAGTGTCCTTTGCACATCAAGGATGAAAACACGGTCGATGGCTCACCACCGTAGGCTGCTCAAAAGCTTCAAAAACGTACACTTTCTTGCAGCGCATTTCTTGAGAGATGACGGGACAAAGCCTCATACAAAAGCAACCACCAATATATCAGATCAGGCGATTTGCGTAGGTCAAATACGGCCACACAGAGGGAGCCATATCGAACACTACCCCGTTCGCTCACAAGAAAAACTCCTTGGCCAAACAATGATGAGTGTCCTGCCAGGCAACATGCGGCAAGATTTCGGGACAGTTTTGACTATATTTGCCACAGGTCTCATTAAGTCTAGGGTTCCAAACACCCTATTCTCACTTTCCTTTCAACAGCTCGGAAAATTTTTCCCCTTGTGCTCTAGGTCAATTTCTTCTTCGATCGCGCTTTGATACACCACTGTTCACCAGTTCATCCACCTACAGAAATTCGATTCTGCGTATATCTCCCTGTTTGAAAGATTTTATCAAACCACATTTGATCCGCGGATCGAAAAGTAAGTTTTTGGTGAGCCTCATATCTTTGAGTATCTTCCATCACTATGGGTTTGTTTTCCGCACCGATTAGTACCCCGCTACTTACTTCGCAGCCTACATTCGAGCTTTGACCCTTTTCCATTTTTAACACCCTCGGAGTTACTTTTGGTTATGCTTTTGGCATTACCGCCAATTTTCCCACATTTTCGACCCCATGTTTCTCCATATATTCTTCTTGAGCATGGCGATTGATCATTCACTAAGTGAATGCTGGAGGGGGCTCTCATCTGGGGGATGGAGATCTAGATTCCCGATTCCCGATTTGCCTTTGTCTCGCTCGGGCATCATATCAATACCCTTTTTCGACACCGCAGCGTCGAGTATAAAATAGCGACCTCGCGCTGATCATAACACTGTGATCGCCGTGGTCCGGACGGAAAGCCGCCAGTTCAGCGAGCTTTGCACGGAGGGGCTCCGGAGGGGGACACCTCCTTGCTATCGCATGCCTATAGTCACACTCTATTCTCTAATGGCCGCCTTTAGCCGAGAGCTATACTCTCCTCTTACTTTCTGCAATGTAGGTCATATGTCTTTGATAACCAAAATTACTCTTCATGACCTTTATTGGTCCATAACATCACTTACATCACATTACACAAACAAACTTTGGTCCTTCATCATGCGCTAGTTCCATTCTGAGCCCATTCATTACGTAAATACTTCTGTCACTCGGACGACATGTACACAACTTTCACTCGTATTTCTATACCAATTCGGACACATGTGTGAACGACACACCCAGGCACTCATTTTTTACTGTCCTCACACCGACTAGGTCGTCACGCATTGAACCACATCGTGAATCATCCCTTGTTGTGTCGTCTTGGGGTTCTCCCAAGAAGGCCACGCTACGCGCCTTAGCCTTCAGGATCTCTCACTTGCGATCTGTTTTTGTGTTCGGTTTTGCTCACCAAACACTTGTGTTTGTTGCTTTGGAAGGGGCAGGGAAAGCGCCTTTGGGCCATCCGCACAACTCCAACCGGATATGGCCTCGAGGCGCACCGGCTGTGTTTTGTTGCCATCGCCAAATGGATATGGCCGCCGCGCCAGTTTGACTGCCGGGCGGTTGTTCAATTCCACTTTTGATGTGCAAGGTAGATTATCGGCTATTTATTTCTAACATAACTTCTGTTTTGGCTTGGAGTACTCGGTAAGGTTTATGCTTTAGCGTCCTTGCATACGTGTGAGTGACTGTCATGATAGCATGCTTACCATGAGGCTAACTGCTTATGTGATATAATTGCCTGAATGACTGTGGGTGAAGGTTGGATTATCTAAATTGGAGTACGAGTGTGTTTGGATTAATCAGATGAAGAGTAATATTGGCTATCCAAGACATATGACCTACATTGCAGAAAGTAAAGAGGAAGAGTATACCTCAGCGGCGCCATAGGATAAGTGTGACTCCGACTCGCGTAGCAGGAGGTCCTCTGGAGCACCTCGTGAAAAGCTCCTGAACTGGCGAATGTCGTCGGGGGCAACACGTGCACGTCATGGACATAAGACGCTGGATCGAATGGTCGAATGTCGAGCGGCAAAAGCTCGAACTCGGGATCCATCTCCATCTCCGGAGGAGCCCCATCATGTGGAATGTTATCCGCCATCTCAAGAAGAATGAGAAAATGGTCGAAGATGTGGAAAATGGGCGATAATGCCAAAAGTCAACCAAAAGTCAACTCCGAGGGGTGAAAAATGGAAAAAAAGGTCAAAGCTCGGAAGAGGGCGCGAAGATCAAGGGTAACTCGGGGGAAAAAAACCCCAAGTGATGGAAATCAAGAATGAGGCACCAAAAACACTTTTCAATCGGTTCAAAGTGTTTGAAATCTCAAGGGTTTCGCGAATCGAATGTTTGTGGGACACTTGAAAGTGTGTATAAAGCGCGGATCGAAGAAGGAAATTGACCTAGAGCACAAGGGGAAAAAATTTCGAGCTTACGAAAGTGAAAGAATAGGGTTTGGAACCCTATACTTAAAGACCTGTGGCAAAATGTCAAAACTGTCCCGAATCTGCCATGTTTGGCTGGCCGGCCACATTGTTGGCCAATGGAGTTTTCTTGTGGCCAACGGGTAGCCGATGGCTCCCTCTTGTGGCCGATTGACCTGCAATGCCCTTGTTTGGGGTTGTTTTGTTGATTTGTACCCTCATCTCTCAAGAAAGTGCAAGAAAGTGTACCTTTTGAAGCTTGAGCAGCCTTCGTGGTGACCTCGAACCGTGTTTTCCGTGTGCGGCACTCAATATGCTCAAAATGTATCCTTTTTCGTATCCTTTTGCATATTGCTAGATTCAAAAATTATCTTTGAATACGTGGCTTTACAGTGTTCTTATCACGTTCACGAAGTTTGCATTTGTTATATGCCTCTTTCACTTTTTGTATCGGACATGCATCATTGCCTTTGCATAACATATGCGCATTGTGTCAAATAGGTATTCGTATTTACATTGCATAGAGCATGTACATTGCATGGAACACGTTTTAACCTTGCTTACATAGAATGTGCACTTCTCACCTTGGCATGAAATGCGCATCTTAATGTTGCATGGAGCATACATTTCTCTTCACTTGCATTGTTATGCACATTTCAGTTGCATTATTATGCACACTTCACTTGCATTGTTATGCACATTTCAGTTGCATTGTTATGCACACTCTAGTTGCATTGTTATACACACTTCACTTACATTGTTATGCACATTCCACTCGCATTGTTATGCACATTTCAGTTGCATTGTTATGCACTCTTCACTTGCATTGTTATGCACCGTTCCACCTGCATTGTTATGCACGTTCTACTTGCATTGTTATGCACGTTCAGTTGCATTGTTATGCACCGTTCTACGTGCATTGTTATGCACCGTTCTCTTTGCGTTGTTAGGCACCCTCTCCACTCGCATTGTTTTGCACATTCTACCCGCATTGTTTTGCACATACCAGGTGCATTGTTATGCACTGTTCTACTTGCATTGTTATGCACCCGTTCTACTCTGCTTGCATTGTTATGCACCGTTCTCTTTGCATTGTTATGCACTGTTCTCTTTGCATTGTTATGCACTCTCTCCACTTGCATTGTTATGCATCGTTCTCTTTGCATTGTTATGCACTCTCTCCACTTGCATTGTTATGCACCGTTCTCTTTGCATTGTTATGCACACTCCACCTGTATTGTTTTGCACATTCCAGTTGCATTGTTATGCACTATTGTACTTGCATTGTTATGCACTATTGTACTTGCATTGTTTTGCACCGTTCCACCTGCATTGTTATGCACCGTTTCACTTGCATTGTTATGCACATATTCCATGCATTGTTATGAACCTTTTCATTGGTATCATATGTGCGCGCGTTTATCTTGTATTGAAATTGTATCTTGATATAGCGTTTATCATGTGTTCCTATTATATTGTACTTGTCAAAATCTCTCTTTTGTACAGGCATGATATTGTATGTACGGTTCATTTGAAGTTGGTGAAACCAAATGTATTGTATGTACAGTTCATTCAAGAGAAGTTTCGGTTCAGTTTGACTGCTATCTATCGCGCATGCGTTTGGACGTACCTTTCTCCTCTCGCATTTGACACACGTTTGGGTGACTGCACTTTCTTGTGTAGTCCCTCTCCTTTCGCGTTTGATACGCTAGGAGGTGTTTCGTTTGAGACTTTGGGTGTTCCCGACAGTCGCTTTCAGACTTTTCTGCGTGAGCGCAACGAAGATTGCATAATTTTCATACATCTTTTTTGCACGAAATGTAGTTCGGCCTGTAATTCCCGTGTGTGGCGTGTTTGGTTTACTTGCTTATGTACGAGTTTACTGTAGCATTTTTTTGCATAATATTCGTTTAAAATGTTGTATTTATTTTGCGTAAATGCTTCATTACAGTCCTCTTTGCATAATCATAAGTTATGTTCTGCATTGTGCATGTCATTTTCATTTTGCCCCAGCCCGTGAGCGCATCTCTGTATTGTTATTTTGTATGTTTGTCTAAGTCTTCGGCCTTGTCAAAAATGGGTCGTCTCTGGGCTTTGACATTCACTCTCGTCATCTCATGACTTTCGAGTTCTGTCAAAGAGGGGTAACTATAGACAACCCATTTTTTACGGTCCTCAAGACTTGGACGTCATCATTTGAACACTTGATGATCATCCATGTTCGTGTTCGTTTTGAGTTCTTGAAGGTCTCGCCTGTGCGCCTTGCCTTGGAGCCTCTCAACTTGTCTGTTTTGTGCTTGGTTCTGGACCAAGAGCTTGTGGCTTTGTTTCTGTGGGAAGAGGGTGGCCTGTTGGCCAGCCCTACAACCCATCAGCCAGGCCCCATGCCCATCGGCCATGCCCTTTTTCCATCGGCCATCAGTGGCAGTCGGCCGGCATCACTGATGGCCGGTTGGCACCTTTAATGGCCGGTCGGCCATGTTTGTTGGCCGAGCCCCTTTTTCTTGCTTTTGCAGATATTTTTATTGCCAGCTGTGCCAGCTGGTGAGCATAGAATGCATCCTCCATACACGTGTACAGAAGGATTGCACCAAGCCTCTAGCTTGTCCAACAAGCTTGAGACTTGGAATTCTGTATAAGGGAGCCTCCTCTCTCTTGTCTCAGGTTCTGAAATTTTGATTAGGGCTAAATATATCAATCTATGTCTATATTTCTCCCTATCTGTCTATATTTGTGTTGTTTTGTGCCTAAAAGTGAGTTTTGCTCATACTTTTGCACTAAACACCTAGTGAAACACCTTCACTCTTGAGCTGAGGTTCTTGGAGGTTTGTTTGAAGTTCAAAAGCTTGATTTTTGCCTCTGAAGTTGCTGCTTTGAAGTTGTTCTTCAAGGGTGAGTCTATACCCCCTTTTAGGCTTTATTTTCATTGCTTATTTGGCCCTATTTGCATGATGTTTTAGGCCTAACTTTCAACTAAAAAAAGCTTCATTTTCAAGCGCTTAAAGTGTTTGTTTGAGGCCTCTTTGGTGTTGGGGGTGGTCTACCCCCTTATGTGCCTTGTTTGGCTTTGTTTTGTGCCATCTCTTTAGGTCTTTAAGACCACCTTCTCTTGGTCTTTTAGCCACTGAAATCTAGTGGATTTTTAGTGGTATAAATGTAGTTTTGAGGTCCAAAATCAGAGGGGGTGGTCCCCTCTCCTCTTGTCTTGTTTGCTTGCCTTGTTGGCCTCATTATTGAGCATGTGTTTCTAGCATGTGTTGGCTTGTTCTCAGCCTATTTTTGGCCTTATTTCAGCATGGCATAACTCTCTTTTGGCTTGGTTGAGTCACCCCATGCATGTTTTCTACACATGTAGTGTAATCTTGCCATTTAGCCTTGTGTACTCAATGCTTTGATCCATCATGCTAGCCTATTTTGGTCCCATCTCAGCATGTTTTTGGTATTATTTTAGCATGCCTTAACTCTGTTTTGGCTTGGTTTGATTACCTCTTGCATGCTCCTTGCACTTGTAGTGTAATCCTCCCTATAGCCTTAACATGCATCATGTTTTGGACCATCATTTTTAGCATGTTTTTGGCTCCACTCCAGCAAGTTTTTACTCATGTTTTTCCATGCTTAAGCTCTGTTTTAAGTGGTTTTGGTCATGCATGCCTTGCTTTGTATAGCGATAGTGCAATCTTGCTCACTAGCTTTGAGTTTCCAAGTCTCTAGCATGCTTTACTTGAGTTGTTTGCATGCTTTGGCCTCATTTCTACCATGATTTCAGTGTGTGTAGTGTGGTCATACTCTCTAATGCTTCACTATTTCAATGCTTTTGGAGAGTCATGCTTTATGCCTCGATCATGGCCTAACTTGTATGCATGCATGCCTAAGCTTTTGGGCTACCATCTCAGTGTGTTTTTGGTCTTATTTTTTCATGATACGACTCTATTTTTGGTTGGTTAGAGCATCCCTCATTTGCTTCTTACACTTGTAGTGTAATCATGCTCATTGGCCTTGCATGCTCCATGCTTCATGCCTTTCATTCTAGTGTATGTTGGCTATGTGCAAGCATGTCTTTGACCTTTTTTTGACCTACCTCGGGACTTTTTCGAGTCATCTTGGCCCTTTGGGGCTTGCTTGATATGGCTATAGTGTAATTGGCCTTGCTAATCTTGAGCTTTGAGCCTCCTAGCTTGCCTTATTTGTGATATGTGCATGATATGGCATCTTTTGAAATGTAATTTCAGAGCTTTTGTTTTTGCTATACTCTCCCATGCATCACTCTTTCATTGCTCTTGAGGGTTATGCATTATGCCTTGTTTGTGAGCCAATGTGTGCATGCTTGTATAAGCTTTTTGGACTCCCTTTTCAGCATGTTTTTGGCCTCTGTTTTGGCATGCACGAGCTCTGTGCATGGTTGGTTTAGCCATTTAAACTTGGTATGCCTCTTGTGAGATACTCTTTACTAGCTTTGATGCCTTAAGCTTCTAAACTTACCATGCATGCATTGTTCACATGATGGAACCTTGTGCATGCCACATTAACATTGATAGATGCTCATGTTGTTTTCATGTTGTTGCATTGCATTGTGTTTGGATTGGATGTTAATCCAAACACGAGAAACGAGGGGTGTTTCATACTTGAAGTGATGAAACGCGCCTCATTTCTCAGTCGCCGACCCTCTTGATCAAGCATGATAGAGGTGGAGGCCCTTATGTGTTATTTGTGCGTTCATTGACATTGAATTGTGCAAACTTGGCTTCTTGGCCATCGTGCATTGCGATGCTCGGTTGGTGGCTTGGGAGTCGAGTACCACACTCCCTTGAGCTTGAGAAATGATAGGGAAGGTGATTGTGCACGCATTCCTTGCAAATACACTGCCATGCCTCTGTTTGTGCTCTGTTGCAGCAAAAGGAGAAATTGTAGGAAGTAGTGGCCGACCGGCCATCAAATCTGCCGACCGGCCACCAAGACTGCTGATCGGCTATCAGAAGTGGCCGATGGCCATCAACTTTGGCCGATGGCTATCCCTCTTGGCCGACCATCCCTTAGCATGTTCCTAAGGTGGGTCAGAAACATTCTGGAAGTTGGCATGATTTTCAGAAATACAGAGGCATTTAGAGGCAAGGCGGTGGATTTCTGAGTGAGGAAATCGAACATGCATATCTCCTTCCCCTCGAGGCCATTTTAACTGCTTTGTTTAGCTAGTTAATTTGCTGATTTTGTAATTAATTAGTTAATGTATTTAGCTAATTTATTTCATCATTGTAATATTCTAATTAGCTTAGTATAGCTAGTTTCAATTCAATTTGTAATTAATTTGCTTAGTGTAGCTCGTTAGTTGATTTATTTGGACCCTCCGTCGAAAGGGAAAATGTTGTAATAAGTGTGCGTGCGTATGTGAATGTCTTGCAACCCCGCGCCTTTTTCCCTTTTATTTACCAGCTTTTGATGGTTAGTTTAGGGCATATTTCAATTAGCATACCTTATGCTTTGCATATGTGCATCATTCATTCATATTGCATGCACCAGGCTTGACGCATCATTCAAACTGCATTGTATTTCAATACTTACTTGAATACGTGTTTCAAAGCATGTTATCAAGTTGCATTCATATGCCATCTTAGATAGCCGAGCCTATTTAGTTGCATTTTGCATGTGTTGCATTAGGCATTGTTGACATAGCTAGGATCATGCATGATTACTAACTAGCTTCTGTTTTGGCTCGGAGTACACTGTGAGTGTTTATGCTTTAGCATCCTTGCATGTGTGTAAGTGACTTCCATGATAGCATGCTTGCCATGAGGCTATTTGCTTAACTGCTATAGCAGCATGAATGCCTGTGAGTGAAGGCTTGATTGCCTGAATTGGCACAACTCGATGATTGTGAGTTTTAAGCCCACTTGAAGTGGCAAAATCATGTTTACTAAGCCCACTTAAGGGTGGAAAATTTGCGTCTTAGCCTACTTGAGGGTAGCACCTGTCAAACCATTTTCGAAAAACAAGCATGAGATGTTTTGTTCCAATTCTTGCGATTGAGTCTATACTTGTATGCTGTGCACATCACATAGTAATACTAGATTAATAACCAGAATAAGAATACTTGTGTTTTCAAAACAACATATCATGTTAGTAGAGGCCGATCTTTGATCAGGCGAGCGGGGGTGGTCATTTCAAGACCTTCCCCCTTCGTACCAAAGTTCCCGAGCTGAGGCAACTTTGGTGATGACGGACACGTAGCCTTAGGCACGAGTCAGGGTTTCCTAAATTTTCCAAAATAAAATATTTAGGCGGCAACTCTGAAATCTGGCAAAGCAGTCCATGTTTGGCACTTCTTGATTAAAATCGATTTTTCAAAACAATCTGCCGGATTTAGACTCTTTGGTGATTTATCAGTCTTACATTGCACTTTGTGAGATTAGATTCAGAATCGTGACAGGAGTCCAAACTGTAGTAACTAGAACTACAATTTGCGCCCTTGCGCGCGGAGCGGAGTTCGGGTGGTCTACACCTTAGTTTGCAAACAAACAATCTCATAGGTTCAATCCCTTATTCTATAGGGAACTTGACCAACTTGACCATTCTATACCTTTATGAAAACCAAATTTCTGGATCCATCCCCCAAGATGTTGGAATGCTAAGGCTCTAATTGAACTTGATTTGTTAGCAAACAATCTCACAGGTTCAATCCCTCTTGAGTTAGGAAAACTAAACTCCCTAACTTTCTTCTCTTTGCTTGAGAACAAACTGACAGGCTCTGTTCCCTCAGAAATGGACAATCTTACGCATTTACAAATCTTTGATATAAGCAATAACATGCTCACAGGTCATATACTACCGAGTTTCTGCGTTGAAGGATCACTTACCAGAATAGTTGTATCAAACAACTACTTAATAGGTGATATCCCAAAATTCTTGGGAAATTGCAGTTAGTTACATCGAGTTAGGCTTGATCATAACCAATCCCTGGAAATATATCTAAAATTTTTGGGGTACTCCCAAACTTGGTATATATCGATCTCAGTTATAATAACTTCTATGGTGAACTTTCTAAAAAATTGGAGCAGTGCCAACTTCTATGGTGAACTCTCAAAAAAATTGGAGTAGTGCCATAATTTGACTAGTATAAAGTTCTCCAACAATAAAATCTCTGGAAATATAGCACTTGAGTTTGGAGATGCAAGTCAGTTGAAACTACTTGACCTCTCTTCAAATCATCTAGATGGAGAGATCCCAAAGAGTTTAGGAAAGTTGGCCTTATTGTTCAATATTTCTCTAAGTGATAACAAACTTTCAGGCAACATTCTTGTAGAATTTGGCAGGCTATCTAATTTGGAAGATCCAAACTTGGCGGCAAACAATCTAAGTGGATCAATTCTAGTCCAACTAGGGGAGCTTGTGAAACTATGGAACTTGAATTTGAGCAAAAATCTACTCAGGGAGGATATTCTTTCTGAAATAGGCTCATTACAGTTTGTTCAAAGTCTTGACCTTGGAAACAATTTGTTTAAAAGTGAGATTCCATAACAGATTAGGGAATTGCAAAGCCTAGAGACATTAAATCTATCTCACAATAAGCTGTCTAGTTCCATTCCATCTTCTTTTAATAGGTGATCAAGTTTGACATCTGTTGATATATCTTATAATCACTTGAAGGGTCCTTTGCCCAACACCAAAACCTTTCAAGATGCTCCATTTGAGGCATATGTAGGTAATGATGGTTTGTGTGGAAATAAGACTAGTTTGATGCTATGCTCACAAAAAATAAGCAATGGGTCTAAAGAGAAAAAAACAAAACAAAGTTTTGCTTATGGTCTTAGTTCCTGTTTTAGGCATTTTATTACTTGTGGTTGTTGGGAGTTTTCTAGTTTTTCCAAAAATAGTGGGAAACAAAGAAAATGAGGCTAAAATAGAAAATATTGAAAAATTTGTTTTTAATATGGAGCTATGATGGAAAAATGGTGTACGAAAACATCATTGAAGCAACAAAAGACTTTAATGCCAGACATTGCATCGGTGTGGGAGGATATGGCACTGTTTATAAAGCCAAGTTGCCAAGTGGTCAGGTTGTTGCTGTGAAGAAACTTCACTCTTCACAAGTTGGTGAGTTTGATAACCTAAGGAGTTTTACAAGTGAGATTCGTGCATTGGCAGAGATACAGCATTGTAATGTCATAAAGCTTTATGGGTTTTGTTCGCATCGACGACACTTATTTCTAGTTTATGAGTTCATGGAAGGAGGGAGCTTAGGAAAGATATTGAGCAATGAGAAAGAAGCATTAGATTTTGAGTGGAGGAAGAGGTTGAAAGTTGTTAAAGGTTTGGCAGATGCTTTGTCATACATGCACCATGATTGTTCGCCTCCCGTCATCCATCGCGATATATCAAGCAAGAATGTTCCACTAGATTCAAGATATGTGGCTCACATCTCTGATTTTGGCACTACTAGACTTATAAAGCCTCAATCATCTAATTGGACTTTGTTTGTAGGAACCTTGGATATGCAGCTCCAGGTATGGCATGACTTTTCCTCAAATCAACAAGCAATTTTTTTTTTTATTTACCAACTTTTATGGCATAGTTTTTCTCTAAATTGGCATGCAAAGCCTTTTTCTACTATTCTTCTTCTTCTTAATTTTCCATGAACAAACTGTCTTTTCTTCTTCCTTTTTTTCCCCCCATTATCCCTCTGTTTTCTGTGGTCTGTTTTTATGTCAGAACTTGCTTACACAATGAAAGTGAATGAGAAGTTAGATGCTTATAGTTTTGGAGTTTTAACATTGGAAGTTTAAATGGGGAAGCATCCGGGCGATCTCATCTCATCTCTTTCCTTATCACGACCCACTGTTTATGGTGTATTGTTGAAAGACATATTGGATACGTGCCTCCCATCTCCTGGGAATCATGTGGAAGAAGAAGTGGCCCTTGTTGCAAAGCTAGCATTGGCATGTTTACACACCAGTCCACCGTGCCAACCAACAATGCGACAAATTTCTGTGGCTCTATCAAAATGGAGACCACCTCTACATAATTCATTTCACTTGATTTCGTTAGGGCAACTCTTTGATGTCAAATGTTCAACCTCTTGAGCATTCTCCTCTTCCCTTTGTTGTTTTGTGTTTTTTGTGTTTCTATTTTTACTTTGAAATTTTGATTTTCGTTCTCTTTGTTATCTATTTCTATGCCATTTTCTATGTTCAAAGTTGGAAACACATTGAAATACTGTTGGTAAATAAAAACTTGATCCAAAGGATAGGTGTGAATAAGATGAAGAGAAGGCTACTTGGTTACGCGGCTTTTTATCCTTATGATATGTTTGGCTGCAATGTTGTAATTTGTAGCCTTATTAAATTCTTGGCTTTTCATAAACCTAGCCTGGACCATGTGCTGACCCCTCTTTGTTTTCCTTTCCTATAAATGTTTTGAATGCTTAAGTGAGTCAAAGTGATCAATTGATTCAGAAGTGACTCAACAATTCAATTGAACAGATCTCCTTATGAGCCATGTGAATTAGAGTATTTTTGCAGTTTTTTCTAAGCTGTTAATAATCTATAAGCAGCATCTAAAAACACACACTCACCATTTCAGAATAATCAATTTTTTTTTTCTACTTATGTAACCTAGTTCTGTTACATAACTAGAAATTATAACCTGACTAAATATTCCAAAGTAAAAACGAAAATAAGAAGGCATAACCAACCCATTTGAACTGCAACAAACCAATGAAGTAGCAGCTGTTATAATGTACATCTGCAATTGCATATATATGTCATGATAATTCAAATTAACATACACTTGAAAGCAGAGCATAACCAGGTTTCTCGTTTGGTTCTTTTTCCTTTTGTTCTCTCTCCCTTCTTTGTTTTCTTTTCTATATTTCTTTCTTTGGCAGAGCTTGCTTTCACAATGAGAGTCAATACTACCATAAAAACACAAATAGATCACGAATTTTAAGTGTAATGTATTTTATTTAATCACGAATTTTTACTGTCAAACTGTGATTTTGAGAGTGATTGTTAAGGATCATTTTCGATCACTTTTTGACCATCATTAAAAGATAATTCCGTCACGTTTTTTGACCGTGATAATAAACATTTAAATCACAAATTTTAAGTGTGAACAATAACTAATAAAACTTGAGATTGAATTTAAATAATCCATGATTAATAATGAGATAAGATCATAATTATATGCATTTTTCATCACAATTAGTGCGTGTATTAAAGAAAAGATTCGACCACAAAATGTGATTATCAATCACAATATATCAGCCGTGATTAAAATCTGAACAGAACTAGCATCTAAAATATAATCAATATTATTTGTACAAAAAATTCCTTTGAATCACAATATTGACCACATATGAGTAGCTAATAACTTTATGTATTTCATAAATGAAAGTCCAATATTGAAAAAATATATACAAAGAAAGTTAAGAAATATAAAGATTTTTATTGTGATTACACAATAAAAATCTCATTAGAAAAATGAAAAACTTAAGGAGAACTCAAAGTTCTTGAATGTTCTATCTTCTTTGACTATATTTTGCATCTCTTTAAGCAATTTCTAACCTGAATAATGAGAACACAAAATTAGCTCAGAGTCCGCCAGAAGAATAGGAATAAACTTACTCATTTGTTCAAAATTAAAGAAAACAGAAATTGGAAGAAAAAATAATCTAAAAGATTCATAAGATTGATTAGAGTTTGAATTAATCAAACTAGACTTGAAATTAAATGTAAGGGTAACATTATCACAAATAAATACATTAACTGGATAGATAAGGAAAAATAGAAAATTCTTGATAACTGGTATATTGACTTGGTGGGACCAGAAGAGATAAATAGAATGTTAATACAGTTTAACAAATCAGAGCCATCAACTTGCAGATGAACCAAAAAAAATAAAATAAAATAAAAAATAGAAGTATGCAATTGCTTGTATATTTGCAAGTATCATACACATATGAATGAGTACATAATAAACAATAAATGCCATATGATAATTCAAATGTATCCATTTTTTAAATGTATGACTTTACTTTTCTAATCTAACAAATAAATCTACAATTCCTGGGCTTCAATTTACTTTGACTACGTTTCTAAGACATCATTAATTAGCTCAAGAATTATACTTCACATAGTCGCATAATCTAGGGCAGTTTGAAATGGGGCAAAGGTTGGGTACATCGAGGAGATTTCTCAAATCACCTCGGCTATAAAATATCAAACTAACTTTGCAATTTTAAAAATGTTCACAAGATTCTTAGCAGAACCCATAAAGCATGGTGGCGTATCGTGGCCTAGGTATGGTAGGGCAGATGCAACTAACTTAATAAGGCTCTCTGTTCACAAGATAATGAAAAGATAAGGACCCGACCCCTTGAACCCTATTTGAGCGATTTTTTCCTGAAATATCCCCAACGGGATAGGGATGGTATTTAAAAGTCAATCCCCGATCAGTTTCGGGCCAGAGACGGGGATAAGTGTCCCAGCCCCGTTCCCGTTAGTCCCCGAAGCAAAATTACCATTTTACCCCTATATATATATATATAAACCAAACTCTCCTCACACTCACTGTGTCTCTTATCTTCCTCCCTCTTACTCTCTCTCTCCCTTTCCCTCTCTCTCTCATTCATCCCTCCTCTCACACTCATTGCGCCTCTCATCTCCCTCCCCCTTACTCTCTCTCTCTCTTTCCCCCACTCACCCACTCCTCACTCAATCACTCAGCCCTCCTTTCACACTCACTGCATCTCTCATCTTCTTCCCTCTTACTCTCTCTCTCCTTCTCCCTCCCCCTCCCTCACTCACTTAGATTTCTTTCACTTATCATCATCATCATCATCCAGATCTACCACCGTGAAGCCACCGATCTATACCGTGAAGCCACCGACATGAACCCACCGATCTGAACCGACAAGCCACCAATCTAACAAATCATGGTCCTTGAACCGTCAAGCCACCAATCTGAACAGCTCTCTCTCTCTCTCTCTCTATATATATATATATATATGTGTGTGTGTATATATATTGAACAAATCAATTGTTAATGAACAAATTTATTTATTTATTTATTTTTTTAAAGTTGTTGATGATTGTTGTTCATATATAGATTACATTTTTTGATGATTGTTGTTGATGAACAAATCTGTCCATATACACAAATCTGTCGAAATCTGTTGTTGATGAACAAATCTCTCCATATATAGATTAAATTTTTTTTTTTGGTTGTTCTTGTGTGTGTGTGTGTTGAGCAGATCTGTCGGGGATTTTTCGAGGTCGGGGAAACCCAATCCTCGTTAGGGGGCGGGGACGGGGGACGTGATGGGTTCCTCGCCGGGGATCGGGGCCAGGGACAGGGATTTTTTTATCTTCGAGGATCGAGGACGGGAAGTGTCATCCCCGGCCCCGCCCCGGCCCATTACCATTCCTATTAATGAGGCTTTCTGTCCACAAGAAAATGAAAACAAGAGAAAGATTTCCTACTCATGAATTTTACAGAAACTTATAAAATAATTGTCAACTAGAGCAAATTGGCAAGAAACCTAAACCCAGATAATATATATGACAGCCTTTATATAAATAGCATATTTGCAATATGGAAGTTCAATAAGCATGGTAACATACCATCTGCAGTTTGTTTATTCAATGGAATCTACAAGATTGGCTGGTATATGCTTCCACTTCAAGCAATCATCACAACACACCCAAAAAAACACAAATAAAACAAACAAATTTGGAAAATGCTATGAACTCCAAATAATTTACCAAATGTTTTACCAAATCTCTCACATGGGTGTGGGACCCACACAAACCCACATGTGTATGGGTCCTACACCCATGTGAGAGGTTTGGTAAAACATTTGGTAGATTATTTGGGATCCATAGAATTACTCAACAAATTTAGTAAAATTATAAGCCGTGACAACACAATCAAAATACATGTCTCATAATATCAATAAAAAGTCTAAATAAAACAAGTTCTTGCCCACCGAATGACCAAACTCTTTAACTCCAATCTGCCACAAAAACAAGGAAAGAAAATAGTTAATATCTTACCAAACAAAGAAAGAAAATAGTTGAACTCTTTAACTTCAAAGGGTCTTCCTATGGTTATTCCATGGTTTTGGCCCCCAATAGCCTATTTTCGGGCCCAAGTGTTATAAAAATGCAAATTTCAACTTAGTTTTCAAACTGGGAATTTTGTGCATTATCTGTAAAAATTTACAACTTACATTAGTCCCTCTTGAGTTGTTCGTGAAGTTTTTTAGGCCTTCTTATGACTTTTTGTGGCTATTTCACAGTTTTATCCCATAATGGCCTATTTTTGAGCTTAAGTGTTGGAAAAATATATATTTTGCCCAAAATTTCAAACCAAAAATCCCGTGCATAAACCGTAAGTTTTAACAACTTAAATTGGTCCCTTTCAAGGTGTTCATGAAGTTTTTTGGGCCTTCCCATGGCTATTTCATGGTTTTGCCACCCAACGACATTTTTTCTGAGCTCATGTGTTAGAAAATTACAAATTTAGACCTAGTATTCTCTTATTCCTTCTCTTCTATTATTATTATTATTAATATTTATTTATATTTTTTTTTCTTTGAAGTGTGTTAAGGATCACTTTTAGGCCCCGTTTGTTTTGGGATGCAGAGGGTGGGATGGGATTAGGATGGAGGTGGGGCCCAATTAGTGTTGTGTTTGTTTATAGAGTTGGGAAGGGATTAGGATGGAGAAGAGGATTAAGATGGAGGTTGGAAGGGGGATTAGGATGGAGAAGAGGATTAAGATGGAGATTGGAAGGGGGATTGGGATGGAGGTGGAGGTGGAGGTGGAGGTGGAGGTGGTATTAGAAAAATAGTGAGGGGACTAGAAATTTATTTATTTATTTTTTACATGCTGGCCATTTTTTTTTGAACATTAATGTTTAATTTTTTGTATTTTTTGTATTATTTTATATAAAAACAATTTAACAATTTTTACACTAACAACTATCATCAAAACAAACACAATTTTACTTAATTCCCTCACTATCAATCCCCTCACTATCTCCTCACTATTAATCCCCTTACTATGAATCTCCTCAATTCTATCTCTGAAAACAAACGGGGCCTTAAAAGGCATTCTGCATAACACTATGAAAATAGATAACACATAAGACCCAGAGAACGTACAAACTTATAATCAAAATTCAGAAGGTTGAAACAACCTTAAGCAATTATGTTAAACAAAATCCATACTTACAATTATGTGAAGAACTCGCCTGATATCATTATTGAAGAATTTGCAACCTACAAGTGATAGTAATGTAATAAGTATTTAAAACCACAAATAAATTTGCTATGTTAATTAAGAAAATTTACGTAACATCAATTTATGCAACCCATTTATTTATGGGCAGAAAGTTAAACAATACATGGAAAGAAGAAGAAGAAGAAGAAGAAGAAGAAGATAAGTGAAGGAAGTTATTCACCACCAAGATGTGAATAAGATATAAATCTACTTAGACTGACTAAAACAATGAATCGAAGACATGATCATAAAATAAGGTCTAATGCAAAATGACAATGAATCTAGAGACATCATTGTTTTGTCCCTCATTACTCTAATAACACACCAATAAAAAAGAAAATACCACAAGATAAAAATCCACAATAATAACCAAAGTTGAAATTCGACTAGAACAAGACATTCTAATTTGTGACCTCACAACTGTCAGAAAAAAAAAACAAAAAAAAAAAAAAACAGAAATTTTTTATACAAAGCATCAAAGCAATAACCAATGTGTGTGTGTTTAATGAAGTTCAACCCCAGTTTGATGTGCTGTGAGAGTTGATCAAAGTGCAAATAGCGTGTTTTTTTCACTAAGACATTATAAACTCAAACCCTTGGTTATTGTAGGAAATATGAAGTTAAATACAAACACAAGCAAGAAAATCAAAGCCATTGCATTGTAGTTTAAAAAAGTAAATAAATAAACATTTAAAGTGCAAAACTACAAAGAAGAAGACCATGTTCGAATGAGCATTCAGCACAAGCACATGAATTTCAAGCTCAACCCCAGTTTGATGTGCTGTGAGAGTTGATCAAAGTGCAAATAGCGTGTTTTTTTCACTAAGACATTATAAACTCAAACCCGTGGTTATTGTAGGAAATATGAAGTTAAATACAAACACAAGCAAGAAAATCAAAGCCATTGCATTGTAGTTTAAAAAAGTAAATAAATAAACATTTAAAGTGCAAAACTACAAAGAAGAAGACCATGTTCGAATGAGCATTCAGCACAAGCACATGAATTTCATAGATATTATAAATGGCATTACATACTAAAAAAATCAGAAAAAAAAATTAAAATTTATTTAAACTATATTATAAATCTCTGGAGGCTGGAGAACACTTGCATATTTTAAACCCATTTCAAAATTTAAAATCCATTTAGACTATAGAAACTCATATAGTAAAGACCGTAATAACTTCAAAGTTTCTAGATTTACATCCATAAGACTCATGGAAACATGGTGTTTGTTAAGAATAGGAACATATTTATATTTTAGAAAAATGAAAATGAAAATAGAAGAAATAGGGGAAAAAGCTCACGGCCCCACTACCTATACAAACAACCACAGTAATTGTTACTTCATAATACATTAAAAAACGAAAAAGAAGAAAGAGAAGAAGCATTAGTTACATGTTACCTTCCTCATAGATAGGTGGCAATTGCTATGGCAATATCCATGAAATTGATGGCCAAAATTGAATAACAAAAAACAGAGAAATGGTTATAAATTAGTGATAAGAGTTTGTGAATATAAAAAATACTGAACCTAATAACAATGGTAATAATGTTTTCTCAAAGACGAGCTAATAGTTTCTTAAATCCACAAAACATCAAAACTTTTAACTAAAACCTACTAACAATAATGACTATGATAATAATCTGTAAAATCAAACTTACAAAAGGTAAAAACAAAAATCAAATTAAAAGCAAAAGCCTGTACATGTAATTGTTGGGGATCGGGGGCACACCTGGATCAAAAGCAAGCATTAACACAAGAGTTTTAACGTGGTTCGGCAATCCAGCCTACGTCCACGGGAGCGATAACACTATAAATTAAGAAGAGGAGATTACACACTCAACTCACACACTCTCTCTCCATATAGCTTACTCTCTCTCTCTCTCTCTCTCTCTCTCTCTCTCTCTTACACACACACACACACACACACACACACACTCTGATAACACATAGAGCATACACTGCTCTTCACACATTCACTACTTGCCTACTACTCTTCACTTCTCTTCTCTATTTATACACAAGGATGAGAAAGAGAGAAGGACAAACCCACCAAGACTTCCACCAAGTGGAAGTCAGAAATGGCAAGAGGAATCTCATTCTTTCTTCATTTTTGGTGGAGCTGATCACCTGCTCCGTGACTTGAGCCAGTCTTCATTGTTAGACTATCTAGAAGAAGAAATAAGGATCACCCCTTTCACTTGGGGTGACCTCTAACAATCACCCCCTCAGTCCATGTGAGGTGATCCGCAACAAAACCTGCTGCCAAAGTATCAGGCACCCCTTGATTGGATGCCCTGCACCCCCTGCTCGGGATACCCTGCATTGCCATGCAACTTCTTGCATGATGAACAGGGAAGCAACTAGAAAACTTCAGAGTTTGACACATCAACATCCTCAATTTTCCTTTCTCGGAGCTAATTTCTGAACAACCAGCCTTTGCTTTCTGCACTTCAGGCCAACTTTCCAACGATCTCATACGCCTGTTGTCTGTGCTGTAATCCTTGATATTCAATTCTGTCTTACTTGTACGTCCATACTGGTGTTTGACAGTTAGCCTTTCTGCCAAGACAACTTCCACCGGTCTGTACAAGCTACCACTATGCAACTCTATGCATAGTGCTCGCACCCCCTTACTGGGGTGCTGTGCAAAGCTCACTTTGCAACTCGAGATTGCATCCCTCCCTTCCATGCATCTTTTGAGAGGTTGCAAAATGTCTCTAACACAGGAGCAAAAGAAACTCTATTCTTCATTGGCACAGTCTCTATCGACTTGGTTTCTTTGTTCTGAACTTCCTTTAAGATTGGCTTCACTAGCTCAAATCTGTGCACCTTCGAACTGCCTCCTTGCGTTCCCGTGCACCTTTTTCACCATTCCTAATAAAAGCCTTGCTTAGTCATACGCTCTGGTTGCATATGTTCTTCCTTTGTACCCTTCGATTGGCGTTTGACAACACTCATCTTTGTCAAAACTTCTCTTTCCAGTCTATACAATTTGTTGCACAACTTGCCTTGCAACATTTCTCTATCGCCTCTGTGTACATAAAGAACCCCGCCACTAGATGAGAAATAATTTCCTTTTAGATCTAGCATACTCAGGGAGATTAGATTCCACTAGATGATGTTAATCATGTTGTTTAATTTTGATGATGTCTAAAATATTAATTGAAAATTTGTAAATAATATACATATTTTATATTATTTGACACAAAATATTATCTATTTAAAATATATATTGTATGATACGTTTGTTAAAAATTATCTAAATAAAAAATATTTTTGAAAACTTTACTATTCATTTTTTGAATAATTAGGCTGATTACTATTCATCTTTTGACAAATTTGATATTGATTGGTTGTATTATTTTGACAAATTTGGTATTAATGGGTTGTCTTCTTTTGACAAAATTGATATGGAGTGAAAGGTTGTATTTGATTTAAAATCTCTACAACATATACAGAAAAATAGTATATATGATCAGATCTATTATAAATATTACTTAAAGGGATTTTACTATATATCCAAATATTTGATTGGAATATTATATAGAATGCATATAATATAAATAGAATACATCACGTGAGCAATTAATTTTTTTTTTCACTACATTGATTATATCATATTGTAATAAAACAAGAAGAAAAAGATGGAGTTATAGATTATAATAAAACAAGATGGAGCAAATCATTTGCTTGTTTGAAAGTTGTGAACTTTGTATTAATTGTCTACAAAAACGGTGGCTCCATGTTTGAAAAAACTAGCTTTACTTTTATCTTTTTAATTATTAACATTTGTTGATTATTTAAAATCAAGGAGCGTGCTTATGTAAGCCATGACGTCAGCAGCGTGTTTATGTAAGCCATGACGTCAGCAAGGAGCGTCCAACGGGTATATTTTTGTGTATAAATAGAAGTGTTAGGTGTGGAGAAAAATCAAGAACTTGAAGAGAAAATTTTCTGTGAGCCCCAAAATTCTGAGAATATTGTATTCTGCCCTTTCACTTTTAGATCTAAGTCTAACCTTTGTTCTTACACTTTCATATTTACTCTCTGTGAGAGAATTATTGTAAAAGAGGGTTTAAGTACCACTTATTCTTATTCCTTATTTTTGTGAGAGATTTTGTAAAGGTAAGGCATTTATTGTTGAGAGAGACTCAATAGATAAGAGTAAGTCCTGTGCCAAATCCAGAAGCTTGGTGGTGTATTTATTCAATTAATAGTAAAGAAATTCTCAAGGAGGTTCCTTGGGGAGTGGACGTGGCCTCGCGTGCAGAACCACTATAAATCTCAGTGTTTGATTTTCTCTCCCTATCTCTCTTACTTTTATATTGATAATTATTATTCTATTTTTTTTATTTATTTATTAAACTTCTGAATATTGTGTTAATTTTATTATTGTGAAATTTTTAATAACCCAATTCAACCCCCGTCTTGGGTTACCTACCTGGGATAACAATTGGTATGAGAGCCTAAACTCTAGTTTGTGTGACTTAACCGTCTTAGAGTAGATCATGGCAATCCCTAGTTATTCTTTACCCGAGGGACAAGCATCCAATAGGCCACCACTATTTAGTGGCACAAATTTTAGCTATTGGAAAACTAGGATGACCATAAATGTTCAATCTAATGATTATGAATGCTGAAAAATTATTTGCAATAGTCCAAAAATTCCTACCAAAACTGTAGATGGACTTAGGGTACCAAAACCTGAAGATGAGTGGGATGAATCAGATACTAGAATGGCCCAAATTAATGTCAAAGCTACAAACATGTTGTACTGCGCCTTAGATGCCAACGAGTTCAACAAAATTTCCACATGTAAAACCGCAAAAGAAATTTGGGACAAGTGTAACAAGCCCGCGAGGGGGGGACCCCGCTGCTACAGTTCGGACTCGCGATTTTCCGTTGTCGCGGTTCTTAATCTGAACCAAAGAGTCCAAATCTGGCAAATCATTTTGAGAAACAGATTTTTTAAAAAAGTAGTGCCAAACATGGACTGCTTTGCCAGATACAGAGTCGCCACCTAAATATTTTTAAAATGGGAAAATTTAGGAAACCCTGACTCGGTGCCGAAGGCCACATGTCCGTCATCACCGGAGTTGTCTCGGCTCGGGAGCTTGGGTACGATCGGGGAAGGTCAGCTATGAGCACCCCCTTTCGCCCGGTACGAAGACCGGCCTCTACTAACTGTGATATCCAATTTTGAAAATGTTATGTGTTCTTAATCCGGTTATTAGCCTAGAATTACTATGTTGTGCGCGCAGCAAACAAGTATAGACCAAATTACCCAAATTGGAACAAAACATTTCATGTTTGTTTTGAAAATGGTTTGCTACTCGCAAGTAGGCTAAAATGCAGATTTTGCCACCCTCAAGTGGGCTTTTAGAAAAGATGATTTTGCCACTATCTAGTGGGCTTAAAACTCACAGTTTTAATGCATTATTCCAATTTAGGTAATTCAACCTCCATCCACAGGCATTCAAGCAGTTATATCACATAAGCAGCTAGCCTCATGGTAATCATACTGTCATGGCAACACTCACACGCATGCGATATGCAGGAATTCCTTCCTCTTCATTTTTATCACCGCAGTGTTCAAAAAGGTTTTGAAAAGCTTAGGTCATTACAATGCTAATTAAATATTACAAATTAATTAACTGCGCAAGCTAATTAAATATTACAAATTAATTAACTGCGCAAGCTAATTAAATATTACAAATTAATTAACTGCGCAAGCTAATTAAATATTACAAATTAATTAACTGCGCAAGCTAATTAAATATTACAAATTAATTAACTGCGCAAGCTAATTAAATATTACAAATTAATTAACTGCGCAAGCTAATTAAATATTACAAATTAATTAACTGCGCAAGCTAATTAAATATTACAAATTAATTAACTGCGCAAGCTAATTAAATATTACAAATTAATTAACTGCGCAAGCTAATTAAATATTACAAATTAATTAATTTAATTAACAAATTAAATTAAACTAAGAAAACAGGAAAAACGCCTCGGGAAACGCGCCGCCATGCATAGGCTGCCTCTGTTTTCCTTCCTTCACTCCTCTGGAGGCTGTCAAAACCTTAGGACTGCATCCCTGGACACTGGGGAGTACCACCGGCTGAGTGGAATTACCACCGGCAGTGGTATGTGGCCATCGGCACAAAATGAAGCTGTCGGCAGATTAATTGTTGCCGGTCAGCACCTTTGTAACAACCCTCATACTGTTTACTGACTTATGACTGATTGATTACCGATAATCACCGATTACTGTTAAACGAAACGGATAATGACTGATAACTGACTGATAATTGAACTGATTAAAAGTACTGAACTTCGGCGGCCGAATTAGAAACCGATTGATGTTCCGTGACCCTCATAATTAATGTGATTTTATGGTATATTTATCTGAAAACTGATTAGGTGTGATTAAATTAGATTAAGATGAGCCAATTGAAGAGTTGGACTTAATTACCGTTTTGCCATTGAGTGGGCCGCTATCTCACACACATACTTGAGCCAAGAACAACATTTCCTCAGCCATTTTCCTTCTCATTGCCGACCAAGAGGGAAGAGAGGAGAGAGAGTGAGAGGAATTGAATTCTACCTTGGGTTTTGCTTGGAATTGTTTGAGAATTGAAGTGTGATTGCTACTTTGAGCTCCTAGACCTTGAATACAAGACTAAGGTAGGACATTCATCTTCTTGTTGTTGTTCTTGAGTTCATTCTTGCACAATTCATGCTTCATTGTAGAACTAAGTCATTAATTAGTTCACTAATGGTGGATTGAAGCTCATTTCATGCATGCATGGTTGAATTAATGAGTTTTGAGTTGAATTCATGGTAAATGGTTACATGCATGTCCATGTTGCAAGAGTAGACCATGTTTTCATCTTGTTTTGAAAAGAATGAGCTCATTTGAACAAGCTTTGAAGCTTTGATTTGGTTTAAATCCTTGCATGTTTGCATGTTCTTCATATTCTTGAAAATGGGTTTGAATATGGTTCTAATTGACTCACCTTTGGGGCTTGAATTCATAAATTGAGCTTTGAAACTTGTTATACATCAATGTCGATGGATCATCCCACAAAGAAGACAGTGAGGCTAGTCTTATCCTAACCGCTCCCGAGGGTGGTTATTTCAAGTGTGTCCTCCGTTTCTTGTTTGATGCAAGCAATAATGAAGCCAAATATGAGGCCTTGATAGCAGGTCTTCATCTAGCGAAAGACATTGGTGTAAGCTATATCCAAGTGTTCAGTGATTCCAAATTGATCATCGGACAGATTACGGGGGAATTCGACGCGAAGGAAGACACGATGCAAGCCTACAGGGATATTGCACTCCCTCTTGTTTGCCTTTTTCAAAGTTCACTCAAGGTAGAGAGACTTTAGATAAAATTCTTAAAAATCAAAATCGTACTTTTGGTAGAGCCGAAATTGGATATAAAACTTTCTCAAAAGTAAAAACTGTCAAAAATGGCTTTGTGTATGCATCTTCTAATCACTCTCATCTCACATGTCATTTTTGTGGTACAAAAGGTCATATTTCACCTTCATGTCCTGTAAAAAGAAATCCTTTTGCTAAAATAAAAAAGATGTGGGTTCCTAAGGACATCTCAAGAGTGCCAAATTCTAACTTTTATGGACCCAAGAAAAAATGGGTGCCAATAGAAAAATCTAATTATTGTAGGTATGTTTCAAGACAAATTCCAGTAACGATAGATGTTATCTCGACAGTGCATGTTCGAGGCACATGACTGGAAATAAAGCTATGTTCGTCACACTCCAACCAAAGGATGGCGGATATGTGACTTTTGGCGACAATAGCAAGGGTAAAATCATTGGTGTAGGAAGTATTGGTAAAAATACCTCTCCTATTATTGAAAATATTTTATGTTTTGAAGGTTTAAAACATAACTTGCTTAGTATTAGTCAATTATGTGATAAAGGTTATAGAGTTATTTTTGAGAAATCTCATTGCACTATTGAAAACACCTTAGAAAACAAAAACTTTATTTGTAAGTTATAGACATGAGAATGTATATGTGTTTGATTTGTATGATTTGTCTTCTCAGTTTAATATTTATCTGCTATAAATAATAATGGTTGGCTTTGTCATAGACGATTAGGACATGCTCATTTTGATTTAATTTCCAAGCTTTCAAAAAATGAGTTAGTTATTGGTTTATCAAAAATTATTTTTGAAAAAGACAAACTATGCATGTCAATTTGGAAAACAAACTAGAATTTCTTTTTGTAGGGAACTGGTTTGGAAATACTCTTCTGATCTTGGGGGACGCTCGTGATCCTCAGCTAGTCACCTAAAAAGGAATAAACACTCCAGTCGGGGGTGCCGGAATTAGCACTCCGATGGGCAAGTCAGTCTCTACTCTCTGAATTACTTGTATTTAAAGTTAAGCGTAATGATTCACACATACCTCTTTATGGCTGATGTTCTTTTATTTATATCTTTTCTTTCTTGGGCCTCGGGATTGCGCCCACTGTCAATTCGCCATTCGGCTTCTTTCGTAGCAAACTGCTTTTCACTCGACCCCTTACTCAACTGACTATTTGGCCGAATAGGGTAGGATTTGGACGTGCGAGACGGGGCCATGTGCTATATATATTTCGACTCTCCAAGTTCAACTATTCAACCTCTTTACGACTCCCAATATTCGGCCCCCACAATTACCCCCCAAGAACTCCACTAACGACAGTTGGCCGGAGTGTTTGGTTTCGAACTCGAAAAGTCAGAGCCGAAATTTGACGGTTAACCTCATTTCAACGTAGATATCTGAGCACACGCTTCTTGGTTATCATTTCAACTTCCCCCCTTCGTACACTTCTATTTATTGTGATTTAAAATTTCGACGTCTTTTCAAATACATACATATTTTTAGGTGCTCGTCGCTGGACTGCCTTCCGAATTACCTCTGCAACTTCCTTTCTTTCACTATCCTCTTCGTCTCTTGTACGTTATCTCCCTCTCTGCTTTGAATCCTTTTTCCTGGTTTTTTTTTGGTTTAGCATATTCCTATAGGCTGAAGGAAATGGCAAAACATTTGAAATATCTCCTCTCCTTGGATCGAATTTCTGGTTTCCGACGCCATTTTTCCATTCCTGATGACGTCCGTCTGTCACTCGTGACAGATCCCACCCTCAATACGGAGAGGGCTGATGAAACCACGATCATCTTCCCTCTCCTATCAATCGCAGAGGGTGGAGTCCGTTTCCCACTTCACTCATTCCTTAGGGCTGTGCTTTGCCATTGGGGTCTAATCCCTTCCTAACCCAATGTCAACTTTTTTAGAATCGTAATGGGGATTATAGAGCTAAACCGTCACCTTAGGATTAACCTCGACATTCCTGCTATGGCATTATTATGCCTTGGCCAAGTCTCCTGGTCGGCACGGACACTATTTCCTTAGGGCCAAGGACACCAACCATCAATTAGTGACTATGCTTTCCAGTTCTGAGAAGCGAGTCGATGATGTTATGGTCGTTGTCCAAGGTAACTTGGAATTCAACGAAAGCGAGGATCGCCTCGATCCTATTCCTAGACGGAGGGGCGAACCAGGTGGCCGTATAGCTTCTTGTGTTTATTATTTTGTTATATTTATAAAGCTTCATTTTTGAGATCTCTTGGTTTTGCTTGTACAGGAAATGATTTGAAGAAAGTCCTGACTTTAACCGACGACGCCGTTCTTTCAGAAATCAAAGTCGCGCTCAAATATTTCGTCCGTCCGAGTCTTCAGAAACAGGGGAGGGCGGCCCACATTCTGCTTCGCTACGAGATGACATATACGACCTTTTCGGCGGTAGAAAACATCCCAATTCCGAAGGGTGAAGAGTTTCTTACCGCCCTTATTTTGACCGACTTCAAAAACTTGCGACAAGTTGGTTTCGACGAGTCTGATTTGGAGCAAGCGGAAGTAGCTGAGGTCGTCGAGTCAGATCAGTCTGAAGTGGAAGTAGACGAGGCTTTGAAGTTGGCCTTTGAGGAATCCGGCCTCAATTCAGCCGACCCTCCGTCCACTTCGGGCCGAGGGGACCTTCCATTTGACGATGTTTTTAACGGTTTAGAGGATCTTCCCGGCGCATACCCCGAAGACGGCTGGGTTAAGCCTCACACAACTTGCCAAAAAGAGAAACGCGGAAAGGATGGCCGCACGGCAAAGAGCAGAGGCCATTCGATCTGAAGTGCCATTTGCCGTCGAATCTCAGCCCTCCCTTCCTGTTGCCGAATCTCATCCCTCCTTGCCTGTTATTGAGGAGGAAACGGAAAAAAATCGAAGTGCCAAGTCCGAGGTGGTTGTGCAGGCCGATCAAGAGGCCGAGCAAAGGGCAGAAAAGCGTCATGCCGAGGTCGAGGCCGGCTCAGAAGAAAACCGTGCCGACAAACAGCCTCGTTTAAAGGAAGTGGATGTGATTGTGCCTTTTGTCATTCAACCGAAGATAAAAAACACGCCGATCTCCTCTGATGCTTCGGCAATTAAAGATCCAGCCGTCATACTCAGCATGGCTACATTCGTCTCATTGCCGGCTGACAAGGCGGCTTTCCGGGCAGAGCCGGATCTATTGGCAATAGCGCTAGCCACTCAATTGGCTCTCTTGGTATATACCTTGACCTTGTCTTTCCCTTTTATGCAAATATTGTTTTGGTTTTAATTTCCTGTTTCGCAAACGGTCGGGAGAATAGTCGAGATAGCTCGTCGCCAGCATAATGCCGTCGAATGACTTGGCCGTTTACAAACGGAAGTAGAAGGCCAAAGGAGTAGGGTTGATTTCAAGGCGGCGAGGGCGAAAATGGAAAGCATCAAGGCCGAGGCAGAGATGGAGAGTGCGAGAAATGCGGATCGGCTGAGGTTGGCCATCGAGAAGAGGGTAGACATGAGCGAAGACGCGCTCAAGTTAGCCCAAGGGACGATCGCCAAACTGGAGGTTTAGTTGGAAGAATTAAAGAAGGCGAAGGAAGCAGCCAACTCAGAGGATTCCAAGGCGTTCGAGGCCGGGCAAAATGTTGCTCTCGCCAACTATGTGGAAGAAGTCCCCAAGTTTGAAAATCAGGGATTCAAACACGGCTGGCTTAAAGCCCTTACTGCTGCTGATGTGACATTGGCTATGCCGATTCCATACGAGCAAGTGGATGTTGAGTCGCTGGAGTCTGACTCCGAGGATTAATTTGGGCGACACTTGTTTTTGTTTTTGGATTTTGAATGTATTTTTATAGTTTTTCGTTTAGTAGTTTTCATGTATTGCTACAGTCATAGTTTGTTTTTGCTAGGCATTTTCATGCGAACTTGTAGCTTTTGTTTAGTAGTTTTCATATGTAAAATGGCTACAATTTGTGCCCAATTTACTAATGAAAATTTCCTTTGTATTTTGCTATTATTTGTGTTAAATTTGATTATTGATGAATGGTATTGTTTTTTGCTATTTTGGATAAAACATTCATGTATACTTGCCGATTAGATAACTAGGCAATTTTAATTTATCCTTATTGAATAGCCGATCAGATTACTAAATCTGCCCTTACCCCAGCCAATGCATGAACTCGAAAAAGCCGAATACTAATAGTTCATGGAGTGGGTGTGGCACACAATGATCGGCATTGGGCTTAGGTGCTTGACCGATCAGATTAATAAATCTGCCCTTGCTCCAGCCAATGCATGAACTCCAGAAAGCCGAATATTATTAGTTCATGGAGTGGCTGTGGCATAGACAGATCGGCACCGGGCTTAGATGTTTGGCCGATTAGATGACTAGGCAATTTAATTTATCCTCGTCGAATGGCCGATCAGATTAATAGATCTGTCCTTGCCCCAGCCAATGCATGAACTCCAAAAAGCCGAATACTAATAGTTCATGGAGTGGCTATGGCACAGGCCAATCGGCATTAGGCTTTTGGAGTTTAGCGTTAATGAAATCGCCTCGGGGGCGCTGCAAGCGTTAGAAATAAATGGGGTGGACTCTTCGCACCAGTGATTCCACTTATTGTGTTCAGACTTAATTTAAACCAGTTTTTGCGTAGGTTAGACAAGTGCGAATGTCAAATAGACTATTCTTCAACAACAAAAGAGAAGGGCGAACATTGACTGAGATTGACACTGCAATGAATTGCAGCAGCGAGCCTACACGTACGGGAGGTAGGACATCAAAGGAACGGGAAAAACGTCAGCCCCCAAGTCAACGGAGCAGATCACCCCGTAAGGAGAAACAGCAACGGGAAAGCTCCCCAAGACCGCGACCGAGAAGTGAGGCCGACACGACGCCGCGACCGTTGAGTTTTACGGTTTTTGTAGGAAATAAACCGATGACAGAGGCGGACTCCATTGTCAATGACCCAAGTGTAGTAGTCGAGTTTGCTCGACAGATTTTTCCACCGGAAGTCCAACAGTCGATGGTCGGTCAACAGGATTTTGAAGTATTTCGAGAGGGCATCCATGGAACGGTGAGAGGGCTATACACCGCCTATGAAGTCGGCATGCGTCTGCGCGTCGCGTAGCGGGAGATAGAAAAAAAAGACGAAAAAATTCAAAATTTGGAGGCTCGAGCGGAGAAGGCCGAGTGTGAGCTTAGGGAGCTTAAGAAGGCTCAAACCACCGAGCCATATGCAGCAGGTCCATCTAACCCAGTCGTGGAGGAGAGGGTGACCCAACGGCTGTTAAGTCATGCGATTCCCGATCGAAATACAGCAAGCATGTTTGCCATAGAAAATGCAAGGACCATAGGTTATGAAAAAGGCTTCCACGACGAGTGGAAAGTCGGGATAGACAAGACCAAAGAGAAACTCGTGGAGGAGGTCTGCCGATGCGAGAATCGGGGCTTTAGGCATGGATGGATTAAGGCTCACCAAGCCTCAGAGGCACTCCAAGGAGCAGGAATTGAATCGGCGTCGCCATTATACCAACGTCAGCACTTTCCTTTTAACGCTTTTGAAATTGAAAAGAGCAATGACGAGGGCGGCGCCGAATAGAACTAAACGTATTGTAAACGCTCCAATGTACTGAACTGAATGTATTTTTCGATTAATTTAATAAAATATTTTGTTTTAAATGTTTGCGTGTCATTTTGAATGTTTGTATGCTTTAATTTGTTTATGTCGTCTTAATTCGGAGACTTAATTAAGCATTTCACTTTGACGAGTATACGGTTTTTGCCGGCTCAATTTAACGAAGCATTTCACTGTGAATATTTGAATATTTAAGGCTCCGACTTCTTATTCGGCCGAATACGTGTTATGCACGGCTGTGGCTCCGAGTTTGGAGGCTTAAATATTGGCCGATCGTGATATCCACGATGGGCACTCCGAATCCGGAGACGGCCAATCGTGATATCCATGAAGGGCGCTCCGAATTTGAAGGCTTTATCGGCCCAAAGGCGTCATGCGCCGATGGGGCTCTGAATTAGGAGACCTTGTTTGGCCAATCGTGATATCTACGAAGCGCACTTCGAATCCGGAGGCTTTATCAGCCCAAAGGCGTCATACGCCGATGGGGCTCCAAATCCGGAGACCTTGTTTGGCCAATCGTGATATCCACGAAGGGCGCTCCGAATCCGGAGGCTTTATCGGCCCAAAAGCGTCATGCGCCGATGGGGCTACGAATCCGGAGACTTTGGCCAATCGTGATATCCACGAAGGGTGCTCCGAATCCGGAGGCTTTATCGGCCCAAAGGCGTCATGCGCCGATGGGGCTCCGAATCCGGAGACTGTTTGGCCAATCGTGATATCCATAAAGGGCGCTCAGAATCCGGAGGCTTTATCGGCCCAAAGGCATCATGCGCCGATGGGGCTTCGAATCCGGAGAATTTTTGGCCAATCGTGATATCCTCGAAGGGCGTTCTGAATCCGGAAGCTTTATCGGCCCAAAGGCGTCATGCGTTGATGGGGCTCCGAATCTGGAGACTTTTTGGCCAATCGTGATATCCACGAAGGGCGCTCCGAATCCGGAGGCTTTATCGGCCCAAAGGCGTCATGCGCCGATAGGGCTCCGAATCCGGAGACTGACTTTGGCCAATCGTGATATCTACGAAGGGCGCTCCGAATCCAGAGGCTTTATTGGGCCAAAGGCGTCAAGCGCCGATGGGGCTCCAAATCCGAAGACTTTGTTTTATCGGAACACTTTTGAACTGGATTTCGCAGTGAGTAAACAGGAATCTTTGCATTACAAAAGTGGAATGTGTACATGGTGAACCATTTAAAACTAGTATCATTCCCCACAGGTCGGGTTCAATAATAGAATTTATGCAAGTGCGTTGAATTCCACGGCCGTGGCAGACTGCTTCCAGACATGTCTTTGAGCCGATATGCCCCCACTCCTGCGATTGAATCGACCTGATAGGGGCCATCCCAGTTAGGACCCAATTTTCCATCAGCTAGTTTCCTGGCAGTTGGAAGTACTTTCTTCAGGACCAACTCTCCTGGTGTATAGCAGCGTAGCTGAATACGTTGATTGTACGACTTAGCAAGCTGTTGCTGGTATTGTGCCATGGACGCTAAGGCACGGTCTCTTCGTTCTTCGATGAGAATCAAATCCAAAGCCAGCATCATGTCGTTTCGGCCCATATAAAAAACTTGCAATTTCAGGGTTGGGTGGCCGATCTCCAGGGGTATGATCGCCTGGGTTCCAAAGCATAAAGCAAACGGTGTTTCCCTGGTGGATAGCCTCGGCATAGTTCGATGAGCCCACAATACACTTGGCAATTCTTCGACCCATTTGCCTTTAGCTTTCTCCAGCCTCTTCTTGATGCCGTCCAAGATGGATTTGTTAGACTTCAGCTTGGCCATTACTCTAAGGATAAGCCGAGGTGGAAAAATAGGGCCAAATACCGTACTTGCTGCATAGTTCTCGGTAAACACCACAATCAAACTGGGTGCCGTTGTCTGAAATAAGTGCTCTCGAAATGCCGAATCGTGTTATGATATTTGTCCATACAAAGTGCCTAACCTCAGCATCTCGAATGTTCGTTAATGCCTCCGTTTCGACCCATTTTGTGAAGTAATCTATCGCGACGATCAAGTATCGGTTGTTCCCCGGGGCCTTCGGCAATGGTCCTACGATATCAAGTCCCCACTAGGCGAACGGCTAGGGACTGGTGACAGAGCTTAACTCTTCAGCAAGCAGATGGGTTAACGGGGAGAACTTCTGACACTGTTCACATTTTTTCACATAGCATTCGGCATCAGTTCTCATTGTCGGCCAATAATATCCCTGTGTTATAGCTCGATGGGCCAAAGAGCGCCTACCAGAATGGGCACCACAACTGCCTTCATGTATTTCAGTTAGAAGCTCTTCGACTTTGTCTGGATGTACGCATTCCAGGTATGGACTAGAAAGGGATTTTTTATAAAGCTTTCCTTGCGGATCCAAGTAGTATCGCAGGGCTTTGTTTCGCAGCTTGTGTGCTTCTTTCTTATACGCTCGGAGCTATTTAGAAGACAGGAATGTAGCAATGGGGTCCATCCAACTCGGTCCTGACTCTATGACATTGTCCTAGATTTCTTTCGAAGGGCCAATGCTCGGCTCTGGGATGAAACCTACTTCGATGGTCCATTTAATCTCTGAGTTAATGGTGGAGGCTAGGCAAGCCAGGGCGTCTGCATGTGTGTTCTGATCGTGTGTTATCTGATTCAATTCATGATGGTCAAATTTTGCCAGCAAGGTGCTAGCCGATTTCATGTAAGCCGTCATACGATCATTTTTGGTCGCATACTCCCCCTTTAGCTGATTGATCACCAGTTTTGAATCGCAAAATACAAACAAACGCCGATCACCCAGAAGATGTGCATTCCGTAAACCAGTCAAAAAGGCTTTGTATTCGGCCTCGTTATTTGATGCTTCGAAGCCGAGTTTGACGGCCTGCTCAATTATTACGCCGTCGGGAGCCATGATTACTACTCCGGCTCCGCAGCACCGTTGGTTGGATGATCCATCATAGTACAACTGCCAAATGTCCCCAACATAAATTCTCCAGTTCGGTTTAGGTCACATTTTATCAGAATTGAAGTTGGCAAGACCCCCAGTGAATTCGGCCACAAAGTCAGCAAGCACCTGTCCCTTGATGGAGGTTCTAGGCAGAAACTGAATATCGTACTGGCCAAGCTCAAGAGCCCACTTTGAAACACGCCCTGATGCTTCTGCACTACAGAGTACCGACCGGAGGGGGTGGTCCGTTAACACCCCGATGGTATGCCCCTGAAAGTAATGCATCAGCTTTCTCGTTGCCATGATGAGGGCCAGAATGAGTTTTTCCAAAGGAAGGTAGCGTGTTTCGACGTCAAACATTACTTTGCTCACATAATACACTGGCCGCTGCTCCCCCAGCTCTTCCTTTATCAGTACGGCGCTGACGGCCCGGTCGAAAACTGCCAGATACAAAATGAGTGGGTCGCCTGCCGAAGGCGTTGTCAAGAGTGGAACTGATCGGAGGTAGGTCTTGAGGCCGTTGAAAGCGGCTTTGCACTTGGCGGTCCATTCAAAAGCCTTGCCCTGCTGTAATGTATGAAAGAATTGTCGGCAGCGGTCCGTGGAACAACTAATGAACCTGTTCTGTGCGGCGGCCATCCCCATTAACTTCTGAACCTCCTTGACCGACCGAGGGGAGCCGAGTTCCAGAATTGTTGTGATTTGCCTTGGGTTGGCTTCGATTCCTCGGTGGTTGACAATGTAACCCAAGAATTTGCCAGAGTCGATCCCAAACGCACATTTGGAAGCGTTCAACTTCATTCCATATTTGAGTAGAATGTCGAATGTCTCTTCTAGATCGGCTATATGATTCTACTCTTCCTTGGACTTGACCACTATATCGTCAATGTACACTTCCATAGTGTGGCCGAGTTGCTCCTTGAACATGGTGGTGACTAGTCTCTGGTAAGTTGCCCCTGTATTTTTCAGCCCAAAAGGCATAACCTTATAGCAATAGGTTCCTCTCGGGATGAAGAATGCAGTTTTGTCTTGGTCCTCCGGATGCATGGCAATCTGATGGTATCCTCTGTAGGCATCGAGGAAGCTCATACGCTGATGATGTGCCATAGCATCTACAAGTTGGTCTATCTTGGGGAGAGGAAAACAATTTTGTTATATTAGAACGGAACTTGGTATGATGAATTCTCCACTATAATGTTTATATTAAAAATAATTTTTTTAAATAAATAATTAAATAAAATATTTCTAATAATAATTGTAAATAATAATAAAAATAAAAAAATAATAATAAAATTATATACATATATTTTCTCTCTCTCACCCGCTCCATCTCTATCTCTCACCCGCTCTCTCCTTTACTCTCTCTTTTTCTCTTTCTCTTGCTCTCTCGTTCTCCCCTTCTTCCTCACATCCTTAGCCGACTCTATCTCCATCCTCACCATTGTCTACAACCAGCTCCACCATCCACAAAATCATCCATCACTTTCATCACTACCATCATCCACCCAAATCCCTCACCAATCTACCGAACTCCATCACTTCTCTACCCAAAATCTGCCTCACCATCTTTACCGATTCATCAAGTTCCGTGACTGATCCATCAAGATCCATTGTCGATCTACACAGATTCGTCACCGATCTACCCAATCTTCTCCATTTCTTCTGATCATCAAGGTCATCACCGATCAATATGTTAAAATTCTTTTTGTACTGTGTTCTATTTTTTTACTTGTTGTATGTGCTCCAAATTCTCTTGGATTTAATAATGGTTGCTTCTACCTTGTCTGAAGAAATTGTTTTTATTTTTATTTTCTCTTTTTATGCTAATGCACTTGGTGTAGTTGTTTATGACCGGATCTTAATGGCCCTTGGTATTATAGATTGGTAATCTGTTTCTTTCAATTTATGTAATTTTTAGTGCATTAATTCAGGGGAAGACTCATATTATGTAATATTTAGAGATTAAAAATAATAATAATAAAATAAAATAAAATAAAAAAATAAAATAAAATATAAATAAATAAAATATTACTCGATTACATGTAAATTTTCAGAAGGCTTCATAGATTTTTTCCATTTCACTTCTCTCAACAATTTTTCATGAGGCTCTTTCACATGCCTTTCTCTATTTTCGACTTCTGTGAGTCTTGGCATTACAACCGTTGTATAATATTGCCTCGCATTCTCCAACTGTGCATTTTTCCTTTTTAGCTCTTTCTTCTCCTTACACATATTAACTAGTTGTTGTTTTAACAAGCACACCTCATCTCTCCATTGCTGATTTTCTTGTACTCTTGCTTGTAATCGTCGCGCCATATTGGAAACTGCAGTCATGGCCTGTGTACTAAGAGCCATAGTGTGATTAATAGCATCGAAATCATTTCGATTGCCAATACCCTAAGACCCTCATTTACAGGCATAGCATGTGCCTGCACCACTGGTACTCTCTCAGTTGCCTGCATTACAGGCACCTCATGCAGGTCTGACTCATTGATAGATAAGGTAAGGAATGACATGATTACACAAGAAGCTAAAACAAATTTTTCTCTCCAACACTTGATGATTTCGTGTCTTTGCCTATGATCTGTGTCACTTTTTATACACTCCATCGATCTATTACTCGATGCATATCTGCTTAAATCTTTTGTTTGTCAACATTTTCTGCGCTCGAGATGCCCAAAATCCCCACAATGATCTCGACAAGACCTATGGACCTTTCTTCTATTTTTGGCATGTCAGATTATTTTACCAAATGTGTCTGTTTTCTATCTCCATATTTTATTTTGATGATGTCAAAGGGGGAGAAAAACATATGACTTTGAATTGCTGTGCATGCATGCGCTTTAAATATTTTATGTTGCAAAATTATCAAATAACTTGTTAATTTTTATTTTGTGTCAAATCTATACAAATATTGCCATCATCAAAAAAGGGGAGAATGTTAATCATGTTATTTAATTTTGATGATGTCCAAAATATTAATTGAAAATTTGTAAATAATATACATATTTTATATTATTTGACACAAAATATTATTTATTTAATATATATATTGTATGATACATTTGTTAAAAATTATTTAAATAAAAAATATTTTTGAAAACTTTACTATTCACTTTTTGAATAATTAGGCTGATTACTATTCATCTTTTGACAAATTTGATATTGATTGGTTGTATTATTTTGACAAACTTGGTATTAATGGATTGTCTTCTTTTGACAAAATTGATATGGAGTGGAAGGTCATATTTGATTTAAAATCGCTACAACATATACAAAAAAATAGTATATATGATCAGCTCTATTATAAATATTACTTAAAGGGATTTTACTATATATGCAAATATTTGATTGGAATATTATATAGAATGCATATAATATAAATAGAATACATCACGTGAGCAATTAATTTTTTTTTTTGCACTACATTGATTATATCATATTGCAATAAAACAAGAAGAAAAAGATGGAGTTATATATTATAATAAAACAAGATGGAACAAATCATTTGCTTGTTTGAAAGTTGTGAACTTTGTATTAAATTGTCTACAAAAACGGTGGCTCCATGTTTGAAAAAACTAGTTTTACTTTCATTTTTTTAATTATTAATATTTGTTGATTATTTAAAATCAAGGAGTGTGCTTATGTAAGCCATGACATCAGCAGCGTGCTTATATAAGCCATGACGTCAGCAGTGTGCCTATGTAAGCCATGACGTCAGCAAGGAGCATCCAACGGGTATATTTTTGTGTATAAATAGAAGTGTTGGGTGTGGAGAAAAATCAAGAACTTGAAGAGAATTTTCTGTGAGCTCCAAAATTCTGAGAATATTGTATTCTGCTCTTTCACTTTCAGATCTAAGTCTAGCCTTTGTTCTTACACTTTTCATATCTACTCTTTGTGAGAGAATTATTATAAAAGAGGGTTTAAGTACCACTTATTCTTATTCCTCATTTTTGTGAGAGATTTTGTAAAGGTAAGGCATTTATTGTTGAGAGATGCTCAATAGATAAGAGTAAGTCCTGTGCCAAATCCACAAGCTTGGTGGTGTATTTATTCAATTAATAGTAAAGAAATTCTCAAGGAGGTTCCTTGGGGAGTGGACGTAGGCCTGGCGTGCCGAACCACTATAAATCTCAGTGTTTGATTTTCTCTCCCTATCTCTCTTACTTTTATATTGATAATTATTATTCTGTTTTATTTATTTATTTATTAAACTTCTGAATATTGTGTTAATTTTATTATTGTGAAATTTTTAATAACCCAATTCACCCTCCTCTTGGGTTACCTACCTGGGATAACAGATGAGAAACAATTTCCTTTTAGATCTAGCATACTCAGGGAGATTAGATTCCTTTGTACTCTTGGCACATGTCGGGCCTCAGATAAAACCACTTTTCTTCCATCCTTAGTAAGGAACCGCACTGTCCCTATGTCGACAACTCTGTTCACTGTGTTGTTGGCCATCCGAATAATGCTACCGCTGACTCTTCGGTAAGTGGAGAAAAGCTTCCTATCCGCACATATATGGAACGTACACCCTGAATCCAAAATCCAGCCGAGTGTCTCCAACTCTGACGAGACTGTAAGCATCACAGCTTCATCATCAGAGGAATTCACTACAACTGCTGTAGTTGAGGAACCTTCGTGTCCCTTGGCCTTCTCTTTGGCTTGTTTGTCCGCCTTTTTCTCTGGGCAATCTCTTATTATGTAATCCTTTTGATCACAGTAAAAGCACCTCCTCATGTTGCCCTGTTTGGATTGTGAACACCCTCTGCTTTTACTTCTTCCTCTACTTCTGCCCATTTCTCTATCTTTGCCTCTACTTTCTGTGACAAGGGCCTGCAACTGCTCTCCTTCCATCTCTCTCTTCCTTGCCTCCTCGTTGAATAAGGCGTCTGTGACCATCCCCATTGTTAGCTTCCCTTCGGGTGCAGAATTACTGAGAGAAACCACCAACGTCTACTAACTGTCTAGTAATGAACTGAGTAATAATAATGCTTGCACTTCATCGTCCAACTACATTTTGACTGATACAAGCTGGTTCAAAAGGCTGTGGAATTCACTGGTGTGTTCAGCAACAGACACACCACTCTTCAGTTTCAGGTTTATAAGCCTTTTCATTATCAAGGCTTTGTTCCGTGCGGTCTTGGACTGGTACATGCCCTCCAATTTCACCCATAGGGCATAGGCGTCCGTCTCTTGGGCGACATGGTGGAACACACTGTGGTCAATCCACTATCTGATTTGACCAACAGTCTTTCGGTTGGTTTTTATCCAGTCCTCATCCTTGTCTCCATTTGGTTTAACCCTCTTTAGCGTTGTAGGGTCAAACAAGTCTCTACAATACAGGATGTCCCCCATCCGCGACTTCCATATCACATAATTGGAAGCGTTCAACCAAGTCATTGGCCCTAAAACTGATGTGGATTCCTCCATCGACTTCGCCGTTGAGTTCGAACTGATCAAATTAGCTGGAAAAGCACTTCGGATTGCCAAAATAAAAACTACAAATGTTTGAAAGCTAATTTACAAAATCTGACCGTACGGATGTGTCCAAAATAATTCAAATAGTTGGAAAGCACTATTAGATCACCCAAATCGGACCTCAAATGGCCCAGATCAAGCTAAAACAAGTTGAACGGTTCAGATCTATGACTTCTGGAGTGCCTGAGAAGCACCAAATTAGTTCTCTAGTTCGGCTGGCATCAGTCTGACGTCAGCGGCTCAGTCAACGGCTTGGTTAGTGGTGCGGCTGGTCAACGACTCCGGCTCGGCGTCGGCATCGGCTGGCTAATCGGCTTGCATTACGTCAGCGGATGACGTCGTCGGGTGCGGGCGCATGTCTGCGTGTGAAGTCATGCGTCTTCTTCCTTTGGAAGCGCATGAGGTGTGTGTGAGGGTGGGCGCGCATGTGGCGCTTGAAAGGCCGTCCGTTCTCCGTTTTTGACGCGGTTTTCACCGCTGTACTCGTCTCTTCGAGAGCTTCAACCTCCTCTAATCAAAAGTGGATTTCGACCACTTTGATTTCTAAAAAATTTTTGAGAACACACTTTGTTTTGCCAAAAACGCACAAAACCGGCTCTGATACCACTTGTTGGGGATCGGGGGCACACCAGGAAGAAAAACAAGCATTAACACAAGAGTTTTAACGTGGTTCGGCAATCCAGCCTACGTCCACGGGAGCGATAACACTATATATTAAGAAGAGGAGATTACACACTCAACTCACACACTCTCTGTATATATAGCTTACTCTATCTCTCTCTCTCTCTCTGATAACACACAAAGTATACACTGCTCTTCACACATTCACTGCTTGCCTACTGCTCTTCACTTCTCTTCTCTATTTATACACAAGGATGAGAAAGAGATAAGGACAAACCCAACAAGACTTCCACCAGGTGGAAGTCAGAAATGGCAAGAGGAAGCTCATTCTTTCTTCATTTTTGGTGGAGCTGATCACCTGCTCCTTGACTTGAGCCAGTCTTCATTGTTGGACTATCTAGAAGAAGAAATAAGGATCACCCCTTTCACATGGGGTGACCTCTAACAGTAATTATGTTATATATAAATCTCTAAATGTTCCTTCAAATCAGATAAAAAATGGGTCCTATTCTCATATGCAAACAGAGTTTCTCAACAAGTTGACATACCTAAATGACAATATGCTGCATTTTTTAGAGGACAATCCACCTCAACAACCAAGTCAACACTAATAAGTATAGTTTTGGTTCAAACTTTGCATTAAATTTCATAGCAATTCAAGTTGTTTGACTTGAAGTTAAAACTACAGTCAAAATTCAAAAATTTGACCTATGACAAGAACAGTACTTCATGCAGTCACTACTGCTCTAAATGCACATATATAACCTGTCATTTCAAGCCTATGAAGAAAAAAAAATGACGGCAAAAAAAGAATAAATTATGGCTATGTTTCAGCATATAGAAATCAACATCAAGCAAATAAACTTAGCCTATATCATTAGGATTAGGTAAATTTGCAACATCACTCTACAAAAATCCTTTCCAGATGTTGACGAAAACATAACTATGTATTTACCAACACACCCCCTAAAAACAAAAAAAAAAACACTAACGACTACACTCAATAGGATCAAGAAAATCACAGGGATAAATGGAAGAGTATATCAGAGATGTGTCTCAGAACAATGATAAACTAAGAAAATTCTTCAAAACAAAAATTTAGAAAAATTAATTGTCACTAAAAATAATTTGCTTACACAAAACTTGGAAGAAATGAAAGAACTAATATAATGCTTTCAACTCAATCAAACATAAAATCAATTAGTAAATATAGCATAGAGGAATCAAATATTTTTATATTTCGATTTCGATTTCGATTTCGAATTCGATTTCGATTTTCGAATACTACATCAATTTAAGAATGGTCAGGGTTTCCAAAAAAAAAAAAGCAAAAAAAACAAAATAGATTCTAGCTTCAAAACCTTACTAAATCTTCAGTTCTTCCCCCAGTCAATGAGTTCGACAATCGTGAGGAATAAGGAAAGGTTACGAAGGGTTGCAGAACCGATGGTGAAGATGGAGAGAGAGAGAGAAGAAATGAAAAGAGGGAGGACAGTGATGTGGGTGTGATTATCATATAGATAGATTTAAAAACAAAATTAAAAATACATATGCAAGCACCCTTATATAGAAATTGTGGAAAAAAAAGAAAAGAAAAAAAAGAAGAAGTATACAATCACACTTACATAGAATGTGTAAAAGTAAATATTATCTTATTTAATTAATTGATTGTGATTAAAATATTATTTTAATTTTTTTAATCACATTTTTAATAAAGTAAGATATTTTTAATTTCTTATATATGATTTTTAAATATTATTGTAATAGTTGTGATGTTTATAAATTCAAAGTGCTAACATTGGAAGTTGATATGGAAAACCATCCAGTGATCTCATCTCTTCCCTACCATCGTCATCGCCATCGTCATCAAAGTCAAATATCCATGGCAAGTTTTTGACGGATATTCTGGCATAGAAAATGGTTTTAATTGCAAAGCTAGCATTTGCATGCTAGTCTATGGACTCGCCCAACAATGCAACAAGTTTATGTGGGTGCTTTTAAAACAAAGTCTACCTCTTCTTTCTTTCTTTTTTTTGGATCAACAAAGAAAACTTTATTGATGAAACACATACAAAATACAATAAATTACATGAATAAAGAGGAGCTTGGAGCTAGATAAAGCTCCAACCTCCTAGTTGGTAAGGAACCAACGAACAAAACAAAAGCAAAGACAAACAAGAGAAAAGAAAGACAGATAGCAGAACAACAGATAGAACCAAGACTATGTAACAACGCCTCTGTTTGAAACACCAGAATCTGACAGCAACAGATAACAAAAACAAACAGCAACAGATCCTGAGTAAGCTCCAACCACATAGAAGATAAAAAGAAGGAGAGCAGTAGCAATCACTAGATTAACTGGAAAGTCAAGCACTTCCCCTGATTTGTCTCCATTTGAAGACAAGATCATCAACTGTGTAGGGGGAAATTCTTAATTGAAGCTTTGATGAATTTGATGAGTTCAAGTAGGCCAGATGAGTTGGGCTGTACGTTAGAAAATATACATTCATTTCTATGCTTCCAAACTGACCAAAGAATAATCAATGGGATGGCTCTCCAAATTGATCTTTCAAGCTTCTGAAATTTACCACTCATCCACCAAGTAAGCAGACTATCAACTGATTTAGGAATGCACCAATGAAATTCCCAATCTTCAATCACTGCAGACCAGATTAACTAAGAGAAGGGATAATGAAGCAGGACATGAGAAGCAGATTCCAACTTAGAACTGCAGAAGGGGCAGAGGGACAAGGCATTATTGTTAAGAATACCAATCCTGAGCAAAAAGTCTGAGCATTTAATCCTATTTTTCCAGGCCAACCAACTGAAGAATGAAACTCTAGGGGGCAATACAGAACTCCAGATAAGCTTATAGATTCTGAGATGGGGACTAAGGAGAGAAGAGTTGTGAGAATAAATAGCAGAGACAGAGAATTGGCCGGCAGTAGCATTAGACCAGACCTGGCAGTCTACAGAATCCAAACACAGAGAAGGAGTTGAGTATGATATAGCATTCAGTCTAGCTTCTTCAGCCAATTCCCAAGAATACAACTCTCTTCTATGGGGGAAGTTCTAATCACTTGGGCTTGATTTCCTAGCAAAGTATTGGTAGAGAGAGCCTTCTTGATCAGTTGAAAGGTTGAAAAGAAGAGGAAAAGCAGATTTCAGGCAAAGGGCACCACACCACTTATCAGGCCAAAAATTGATTCTGTTGCCATTCCCCACTTTGATGACGCAATTATCCAAAAGAAATTGAAAATAGGCCTGTTAAGAACCCCTAATGGATAAGATGTCACTCCACATTCTAGAATGCTTATAAGAATGCTTCATTGGAGGATGCCAACAATTTTCCTTAATCTTATATTTACTGCAAACATCTCTCCTCTAAAGTACATTGATTTGGTTTCCAAATTTCCACCACCATTTGAGTTGTAAACAATCATTGACACCCCTGACCCTTCTGATGCCTAAACCCCCTTGATCAATACTCTTTGCAACCTCCTCCAATTTCACTAGATGAACTTTCCTTTTGAGATCACTACCACCCCATAAGAATGCAGGCTCAATCTTTTTTATTTCTCTAGCCACTCCTTCAGGCATTTTAAATAAAGAAAGAAAGTAAACATGTAAACTGGAAAGGGTAGATTTGATCAAAGTTAGTCTACCTGCAAAGGATAGCAATTTTCTCTTCCACCCAGACAGTCTAGATTTGATTTTTTCAATAACAGGCTTCCAAGTAGATTTCCTGCCAGGATTAGCAGCTAAAGGCAGCCCCAAAATTTTTAAAGGAACGCCCTGCACCATACAATTGAGAAGAGTAGCAAAAGAAATCATAATATCTTCAGCCACACCAACACCACACACAACACTCTTGTGGTTGTTAATTTTAAGACCCGATAGTACTTCAAAGCATCGAAGAATTCATTTAATAGTTGCCAATTGATCCCAATCAGCTTCACAAAAGAGAATTGAATCATCGGCAAATTGCAAATGTGATATAAGAATGTTATTAGTCTCAACTTGCACACTATTAAGAATACCGAGATTAAGTGCTCTGACCAGAAGAATGTTAAGCCCTTCAAATACTATGTTGAATAGGAAAGCTGAGAGTGGATCTCCCTGCCTAAGGCCTCTTTGGGGGGAGAATTCCTCAGTAGGTAATCCGTTCACTAGAATGGAGATTCTTGTTGTAGATACACAAGCTTTCATCCAAGAGATCCATTTATCCCCAAAGCCAAAACGGGTCATCAAAGAGAATAGAAATCCCCAATTGACAGAATCAAATGTTTTCTCAAAGTCCAATTTAAGAATCAATCCTTGCTTTTTGGCCTTCTTCCAACCATCCACCACTTCATTAGCAATGAACACCCCATCAAGAATATTTCTCCCTCCTATGAATGCTGTCTGAGTTTCACCAATGATTAAGGGAAGCACTGATTTCAATCTGTGTGATAGAACTTTGGCGAAGATTTTGTAAATGGATCCCACATGCAACATGCACTCCACATTATTCTATTGGAATAATATTAGGAATTATGAAAAAAATATTATGAAATATTTTATGAAGATTTTTCATCTTTTGATTAGTGTATGATATTTTATTATATGTGTAATTTAAAGGTAAAAAAAATTTCATGATCATTTTCATGATATTTTTTTCATAATCCCTAATATTGCTCTTTCATTGTTGTTTAGTGACATCCATTTCAACTTTCTAAGCTTCTGCACCCTTTTTATACTCTAATAAATTTACGAACACACAAGACATACAAAAAAAAAATTACTTAAAAAAATTGTGTTCCAAATTCCACTCTTGTATGGTAAAATCCACATTTGGAATGAATGTACATCACACACTGCTTTTTCTTCATATTTTTTTTAGTTCAAATTTGATGTAGGCTGAAAGGTACCACATTAAGACCACTTAAGTTACATTTATAGCTTTGAATTTATGATTATTTGGTAAAGATGATGTGTTTTGTGTACTTGTGCAGATTTGGCAAGTAACATGTAAATGCAGGCAAAAAGTGGCATAATAGCAATTCTCTGTGCAAGTAATGAAATTTATCGGCCTTCCATCTTACCGCATGTACGACCAAACTTCACCGCACGTGCAGCCCATCACCGCTCTAGTGGAAAATGTGGGTGCTCGAGCGTCCAACCTAGCGACACGTGCGCTGATTTTTGAGTCGTAGCCTCTTTAACTCGAGTTATTAAGCCCGTAAGACTGTCTCTACACCTAGTGCCCTAAAACCGTCTGGTTTGGGAGTCATTGGCCCAATACTTATTACATGGGTTGATTAGAAAACTTAATGATTAGAACATTGCACAGTCTTAAAAAATAAAAAATAAATTGAAAATCCTAGTTGCAAAAGTTTAGGTTGCGTTTGGTAGAGTTTTAGAATTATGATTTGAAAATAGAGTTGTATTTTGAGTTTGTGAGTTTTGGAATTATGATTTTAGTGTGAAAAATTTGTTTGGTTATGAATTTTGAAAAGAGTTTTGAATTGAGTTTGAATTGAGTGGTGTGACATATGATATTTGATTAAAAAATTTACAACTCATAACTAAATACACAACTCAAAATTCTATTCAAAGCTCACAGAAAATTTTAAAAAAAATTCCACAATATTTTTTGTTTAAAATATAAAAATAACAAGTGCAAAAAAAAAAAAAAAAACCGAACACTATTCCGATCAACAGAAAAAACCTAACAGTGTTCTAGTCAATCGGCCAGACGTCCTGGAGGATGACCAGGTAGACGTGTTTTGAAAAGTGGGTGTGGAATCAATTTTTGAAAATTGTAAGCAAACATCACATGCAAACCAAAGGCTAGAATCATGATTGAAACGTTGCACCAAACACAACCTTAGTTTTTTCTGTATGTGTTGGATGTTATTGTGAGTTACGCTGGGCTATTGTAATGGATAGTTGACTAGTTATGGGGATTGCACTTTACACCGAGGGCACTGATGATGTGTTTTACTAGCATTCACAAACACAGGGAACTTAACTTTTGTAATATTGAATTGTGGTTTTTACTCAATAGATTCCTTTAAGCTTGTCCACTGTGCCTTCAATGACTCATCATGTTTTAATATCGCACTATAGTTGATACATAAGTTAATTCTTAGGTGGAGTAGTATGGTTAATTGTTGTTGGGCAGATGTGAATATGTTGATGTTTGTGTGTATCATTTTCTGGAAACTCTCACGAGATTATACTCGTCCACTTGGGATAACTTTGTGATTTAAAGGCTTGATGCGTATGCTAAATGCAATCGTGATCCCTACAAAAGTGGCTTAGAGTTACTTCATTTTTTTTATTTCTTTTGTTTTGCTTGAGGACTAGCAAAATATAAGTTGGGGATGTGATGTAGGCTGAAAGGTACCACATTGAAGCCACTTAAGTTACATTTATAGTCTTTGAATTATGATTATTTGGAGAAGATGATGTGTTTGTGTACTTGCGTAGATTTGGCAAGCAACATGCAAGTTAAGCAAAAAAGTGGTACAAAAGCAAATTCTTCGCGCAAGCAATGAAATTTCTCAAACTGCTATCTCACCGTATGTGCGGCCAGACTTCACCGCATGTGTAGCCCATCATCACTTAAGTGGAAAATGTGGGCGCTTGAGCGGCTAACCTAGCGATACATGCGCGAAATTTTGACTTCGTCTGACTGGGAATCAAAGAAGGAAACAGAGGCTAGAATAGGGTTCTGAAAATTTCCAAAAGAAAGGAGGGGCTAGGGTTTGAAGAGAAGGGTTCTCAAGCTTTAAGAGCATCTTCCATGGGGGTTTCTCTTCCTCTACCTCTTCCTACTTCTTCATGAGTAGCTAGTTCTTCTATTTATAAGGTTTTGTTGAAACCCTAGCCACATAAATAGGGATTTATTTTTGGTTTTTATTATGTAATTCTTTGAACAAGTTGTATGGTATTTAAGAAGTTTTTAACTATATTTTCCATGATTTTCTTCAAGTATTCTACTTTATGTGATTGTTGAATGCTTTCCATGCAACGGTTTTTTGTTCTTTCATATTCAAGGTATGAGACGAGCCATACTATTAAGGATGAGTAGTGTTGCTAATCTAACTTAGAGCGAACGACTCATGCTACTTGAGATGGTCCGTGCCTATACATTGAACATGACAATTCTCTTGATCAATGCTTCAAACTTGTAGTTGTGAAATATTATTTGGTTCAAACCGTAACACAATTGATTTCCAAATTGAGACCTTATTCATGTATATTCATGTAGCTAGTGATGAATTTATTACCCTAGGTTTTTCCCAAAATTACTATATTCAATTTCAATTTTATTACTAGTTTAATCTCTTAGTTTCTTTTTATTATTATTAGTCTATGAACCATCATTTTGTTGATCAAAATTAATTTAGGAATTTAATAATTAATTAGTTTAATTTCACAATTGTTCCTGTAGATTGATACCTGGACTTACCATTATTCAAAGGAATTTGGTATAGTCTAGTATTTATTTTTGGATGTGTAAAATGACCCATCAAAATTCTAAATCCATAACTGTGTGGGTAAAAATCTAACCACACTGCCCGCTTAGTAATCAACTGGAGAGCACCGACAGAATAGATGGCTTCAGCTAACCAGTAACAGAAAGAAAAGGCTCCGGCGGTGGTTCTTCCACCCGGGGGCACTCCGACGATCAAGTCACTATATCTCTCAAAGATAATCAATTGCCAAACTTATTGCTCAAAACATAAATTGCATACCTTAGACCCACGGGGGTGCCTCTCTTTTATAGTTAACTCAATCCAAGTCCCACCAGAAGCATGACTTCTATGGACTCCAATTCAGTGTTTACTTTGGATTCCTAAAGATAAACTCCCTAAGAGCTTTATCCTTATCTTGGCTAAGTCTCCTCTTTGTCCTAGGACTCTTGTCCCTTATCCGCTTATCTCGGATTCCGATATCTTCGGAGATAACCTCGGCAACTCAGAGATCACCTCGGCGTAACTATCACGACACGTGGCACCTCGGCTGACACGTCGGCGTCACCATGCCACGTGTTGGTACTCAGAAAATATATCCCCACAACTACCCCCTAGGTTTACCTCAGCATTCTGAGGTGACGGAACCTATATCGTTATTTCTTTCAGCACGTCGGCGTAAGAACTTTTCGGCCGAGATCATTCACGTTAGGCCGACATGCCTTCATCGGAGAACAAGAACTTCAAATGAATCCCTTCATGCGTATGAGCTGTCATACATCACTTTTCAACCGTTTTACTCACGCGTTATATCCTCATTGGCCTGTGTCCGTGACGTGCCTGTAAGCCGTCTTTCATCCGTCTGCGCCGTCTGACGCACGCGTTCCTCCAAGCGCAATAAATGCCGTGTTTTGCCGCCGTTTCAAGTTTTTTACAAAACTTTTCTTTTCATCTTCACTTCTTTACTTTTGCATTCGATTTTTTAGCTCTCTCTTTCTCTAAACTTTCTCAAATCCGCCATTGATCTAGCTCTAAGCTCTGCAACCGTCTTCATTCCTCCATTCCAGCGAAGCTTTCGTTGTTCCGTCGTGTCTGCAACCGCTGCCTTACCTCGGCGACTTTCATTCCGGCGTTATTTGTTTTGGTAAGCCTTCGCTCCTCTTATTCCCAATTTCTTCTATGTGCTTTCGTTTACGTACTACCATTACTGCTCTGTTTCAAACCTTTGATTTGCTGAACTATTCATCTGGATGCGTCTATTCATGATTTCACCCATATCTTGAACACTTGCACTGTTTTGACACTTTTCTTGCCACTGTTCTTGACCTTTTACTTCTGTATTTCCTTTGCTTTTGAGAACCATACCTCTGTTCTTTGATTCTGAAACGTCGTTCTTTGTTTCTTGTTTTCTGTTTTTCCTTTCCAGATCTCTGCTTTTAATTCTTGCTTTCAATCTTTGCCTTTATAGATTTAGGTTTGGGATTTGTCTGTAGAACCTTCAATTTTTAGGAAAAAACTGAAACAATCCTTACCAGCATATACCTAGGGTTTCGCCGAGATCCCAATAACCCCTTAAGAGCACCTTCTTTCTGAAACCTAGCCCTCTGACTTTAGGCCGACGTTATGGGTATGTGGAGACATAGGGTAGATACCCCAACAAAACTCGAATTCTTTAGGCAAGAATTCTCCATTCCAGCCGATGTTCACCTCAGGCTAGCTGGGGATGACGATTCCATCATGCCCACAAATCATACGATGCCCTTTCCTATTGTAGCCTTTACTGAATGTGGACTCCGGCTTCCACTTAATCCCCTTTTTCGCGAAGTTCTCCACTACTATAGGTTGAACCCTATGCAATTTACCCTCAACTCTTATTGAGTGATTAATGGTATCATAGCCCTAGCCAGGCAGGAGAACGTTAGGATCACCCTTGCCGATGTACAATATTGTTATGCCATGTGCCTTCTTAACCTGAAGGAAAAAGGTTACGTCTACTACCTCAAGCCGAGGTCTACTGAATTCAAAATTGTAGCCGACCTCCCATACTCCAACAAGGGAGCCGAGGATGACTATGTCATTGCTTCGGGAAGTTGGGAATTTGGCCCAGACGAAGATGTTCACCTCTACCCTCTTCCTCGAACAGTTAAAGAGGGCAAGGGTAAGAGCCCAGCGTCAATACTTAGTTGTTTCTTTTCCAAGTCTTCAAAACTTTGTCTGTTTCTAATGTCTGTTTGTTTGTCCTGCAGATCTTCATCAACCACCAAAAAACTTCCGCCAATCCTTCTTTCCAGGAAAAGATTTAAAGAAGCTCCTAGATCTTCCAATCCACAAGCGCAAGGCTCCCCTGTTACTGAATTTTATTCCGACATACAAATTCACACTGCCCGACGTCCCCAAAAAGAAGAAGAAGAGTCTTTCTCCACCTTCTGCCACAACTCTTCCCACTGTTTCCACATCACGAGCAGACGAAGGATCCACTTCTGACCCAGCCGATCTGCCATCTACTTCAGCCCTATACTTAATCCCAATACCAGAAAGAAAACGTCAGCGTCAACTTGTCAAGACTGCTGAGATGGGTCGCCCGAAGCCTATTGCTATAGATCTTTTAGCCGACTTATCTGCCGACGTGGATGCTGTTCCAACTCAATCGATGCCCCCACCGAAGCCAAAAAGAAACAAAAAGGCTCAGCCCAAAGCCAAAGGCACTGAGGTTGAGGCTGAGGATGCTCTGCCCATCTCTCAATTGGCCGAGAATAAAAAGAGTACCTCTGCTTCTGCCAAGAGGTTTGTTGAGGCCCAACCATCAGGATCCACTCAATCAAAGAAGCCGAGGTCATCGTCTGCGACGACCTCGGGTTCCAAAATACCTAGACTCCCCTGGGTGCCTGAAATCACCATGGAGGATAAGCCTGTTCTAGCTTTTGACAGTGCCGATGACATCAACGTCGGCGTGGCACTCAGTACTACTGTACTCCTCCCAGGCGATCTTCAGCGGAATGCCAAGATGAGTAAGTATGAGAACTACGCCTTAATGCTCCAGCATTCTGTTCAAGTAAGTGTTCCTGCTTTTGACTTTATTTCTGTTTCATACTTGAAATATTTTCTAACACTTTTATTTTCTTTCAGGCCATCCAGCATGCCCATTCGTTCTCGGTGCAATCTTTTAAGAACCGGGAAAAGATGACCGAGATGAAGAAGGAGTTTTCTGCCCTGCAGAAGACCAACAAAGGTCTTCAACTAAAAATGAAGAAACTGGAAGACCAGGCCGAGGCCACAACTAAGGCCCAACAGATAGCCGAGGAAAAAGCTGAATCAGCCGAGGCTATCAGAAAAGTTACCGAGGCCGAGAACAGAAAGGCCCAAGCTGAAAGGGAACTGCAGGAGGCCCTGGCTACCAAGGATGTCGAAATTAAGGAGGCCGACGAAAGAGCATACGCCCAGGGTATGGCTGACGTCACTGAAGAATACAAACTTCAAGTCAGGCAGGCATGCAATAGGGGCTTCTCCCTTGGTTGGACGGCCCTTGCCAAGAAGCTTAACATTCCTGACGATTCGCCACTGCGCAAAGCCGACGCTATTCCTCTGCCATTCCCCCCACCTCCTCCTCCAAGTCAACCTGAGGATGGTTCTGAATCTGAGGATGAAGATGGAGGTGAGGACGAGGATGAGGCTGAAGTATTGGTAAGGAAGCCTAAGGATGCTGTTGAGACCAAATCCGTTCCTCCAAGTGCGCAAATTATGGACTTAACGCAAAGCCGACGCTATTCCTTTGCCGTTCCCCCCACCTCCTCCTCCAAGTCAACCTGAGGATGGTTCTGAATCTGAGGATGAAGATGGAGGTGAGGACGAGGATGAGGCTGAAGTATTGGTAAGGAAGCCTAAGGATGCTGTTGAGACCAAATCTGTTCCTCCAAGTGCGCAAATTATGGACTTAACGCAAGATGATGTGGGTGAAGGGGTTGCTAAGGAAACAACTCCCGAGTGCGCTTCGTCCGATGTTCCTCAAATTGACAAGAGTATTGACGAAACTCTTGCCGAGATTGACGCAGAACTTGCAATGGAGAAGACGGCCGAAGTAGCTCTTCAAGAATCTGCAGAGGTCCAAACCCAAGTTGCTCCTGAGGCTAAAGAACCACAACTTTGATGTCTTTCCTTTCTTGTCTTTTATACTTTGTTTTGTTTTCTGGACAATGTATACTTCCTTTTATGGCCGATGTGCCTTCTTTTGTACATAACTGCAACTGTTTTTCTATGGATGCTTTAATCTTTTAATCTCTCTTGATTTGCTTCTGCATGGTTCTATACTTAGAATATTTTGCATGCCTTTCATATTTTGCCACCTTTGTGCAATCTTCTCAGGGTTACATATCTCGGGTATAATAACTATAAGTTTTACTTCGGCAAGATGCTGTCCAGCAAACTTTTCATAAACTTCAACAAGTGTAAAACATATACTATTCAATGTTAACTTTGTAAATTTTTTCTCAAGTTTCAACAAGTATTTAAACAGTGATCTCGGTCTAACCTACTTGTAAATTGCTACAAATTTCAACAAGCGTTAACATATGTTGTAAACTTTTCTCAAGTTATAACAAGTGTTTGAACAATAATCTACTTGTAAATTGCTATAAATTTCAACAAGTGTTTAAACAATATACTTAGCTTTTTACTCAACCTGTAAATCGTTGCAAATTTCAATAGATGATCACATGTCGGCTTAACATTATCTCGTAAATTGCTACAAATTTCAACAAGTGTTAAGCATCTTCTTTGGTTGGACCAACCTGTAGATTTCTACAAGTGTTTAACCAATAACCTTGGCTTTACTTCGGCTTGTAAATTGCTACAAAATTCAACAAGCGAAGATAAGGAATAATCTCGGCTTAACTTCGACTTGTAAATTGCTACAAATTTCAACAAGTGAAGATAAGGAATCAGCTTAACTCCAACTTGTAAATTGCTACAAATTTCAACAAGTGAATTAAGTGTCTCTGTCTTCTTTCTGCCCCCAATGTGAACCTGAATTCTACTTGAGTTCTCATTATTCATGTTTCCAAAAACACCAATATGTAACTTTATCAATCATATGTGTTTTCGAGAAAAGGGAAAAGATTTTATTGATGACATCGGCAAAAAATAATGCATATCTAATGATTGAAAAATTTCAAATTACAAGTGTTCCAAGGTCTTGGAAATGCTTTGCCCTCGTTATCTTCAAGCCGATAAGCTCCATTGCCTAATACCGAAGTAATTCTATAGGGTCCTTCCCAATTTGGGCCAAGCTTGCCCTCTCTGGGATCCTTCTTGTTGCCGACGACTTTTCTCAAGACTAGGTCGCCGACTTGAAAATCTCTTGGATTGACCTTCTTGTTGTAAGCTCTAGCAAGCTGTTGCTGGTATACTGCGAGCTGAATTGCAACTTTCTCTCTTCATTCTTCCAACAAATCCAGGTCTCGGGCTAAGAGTATGTCATTGGTGCCATTCTCTACTCCCTGGGTTCTGATCCCTAGGATGCCGATCTCTTGATCTTCTCAGCGTAGTCCGATACGCCCAAAGCACGTTGGGCAACTCGTCTACCCACTTTCCTTTTGCTGCCTGCAGCCTCTTCTTTATTCCATCCAAAATTACTTTGTTGGATGCTTCTGCTTGCCCATTACTTTGGGGAAAACTTGGTGTTGAAAAGTAATTCTTGATCTTGAATTTCGCACAAAAGTTCTTGATGAGTTTGCTGTCAAACTGAGTTCCGTTGTCGGCAACTATTGCTCTTGGAATCCCAAATCTGGTGATGATGTTTCCCCATATAAAGTTCTTGACGTCCACATCTCGGATTTTGGCAAGAGGTTCTGCCTCTATCCATTTTGTAAAGTAATCTGTTGCTGCCAGCAAGTATTTTCTCTGCCCAGTTGCCTGGGGAAGTTGCCTAACTAGATCCATGCCCCATTGGGCGAACAGCCAAGGGCTGGATACTGGGTTCAGGTCAGCGGCTGGCTGATGTATCAAAGGTGCAAACTTTTGGCATTGTTCACACTTCTTCACGTAGGCTTCAGCATCCTTTTGCATGTAGGGCCACCAATACCCCTGGGTAATGGCCCTGTGGGCTAATGATCTACCCCCAGCGTGGCTTCCACAAATCCCTTCATGAATCTCGTATAGAAAATCTTCAACCTGCAAAGGGTGTACGCACCTTAAAAGGGGTCCAGTGAAAGACCTTCTGTAGAGATGGCCTTCTGCTGTTAGGCTGAATCTGGCCGATTTCAATATGATCTTATGTGCTTCCTTATGGTCTTCTGGAAGCTTTCTCTCTTTTAGGAACGCAACGATTCCATCCATCCAGCTTGGTCCCAAGTCCACGCAGAGTGTTTCTTGCTCTGTGCTCTGTAGTTCTATGCTTGGGCCCGACATATAGTCGATCATAATTGTCCTTGTTTTTCCAGTCTGCATTGAACTTGCCAGGTTAGCCAACGCGTCGGCGTGGGTGTTGTCATCTCGGCTAACTTGGAGTAGTCGGCAGTTCTGAAATAGGGCTGCTAATCTGATGACCTCTTTTGCATATGCCGACATCCTTTCATCCCTAGCTGCAAATTCTCCTGTTGACTGGTTAACAATAAGTTGTGAATCACAAAAAACTATTACCTCATCTGCTTCTGCTGCTGCTGCCAGTTTTAGCCCTGCAATTAATGCTTCATATTCTGCTTCATTGTTTGAGGCCTTGAACCCTAAACGGATGGACTGTTCTATTATTTCTCCATCTGGAGATATCAGCAGTACTCCTGCCCCCGCTCATTGTCGGTTCGAACTTCCGTTGACGAACAGTCTGAATGAGTCGCCGATGTAGATGCTACAGGGTCTATGTTTTTCCTTCCTTTGCTCTTTTGCCTTTGGCTGGGATTCTCCTTGCTTGTTGGGATAATGCTCATCCTGGCTCGACGGAGCCCGATGTTCTACGGTTTCAAGCGTGAATTCTGCCACGAAGTCGGCCAAAACTTGGCCTTTTATTGCTGTTCTCGGCCTGAACTCCAGGTCATACTGGCCCAGGGCTACTGCCCATCTTGCTATCCTTCCTGTTAAGTCTCCTTGTTGCAACAAGGATTTTAGTGGGTGTTCTGTTAGGACCACAATCTTGTGCGCCTGAAAGTAATGGTTCAACTTCTTTGAAGCCATTACTAAGGCTAACATTAATTTCTCCAGTGGTAGATACCTCGTTTCTGCATCGGCCAAGGTTTTACTTACATAATAAACAGCATTTTGCTCCCCTTTTTCCTCTCGGATTAGTACTGCACTGACTGCGTGTTCTGAAACTGCCAAGTACAAAAACAGCTCTTCCCCAGGTTCAGGTGTTGAGAGGACTGGGGCCGTTGTCAAGTACTTCTTCAGGTTGGTCAAAGCAGCCTCGCATTCTTCTGTCCACAGGAAGTCTGTGGCTTTTTTCACTAGGTTGAAGAAGGGTCTGCACTTATTTGAGCTTCTGCTGATGAATCTGTTTACGGCTGTGGCCCTTCCAGTAAGCATCTGAACCTATTTTGCCGACGTCGGGCTCTTCAGCTCTAGGATGGCCTTGATTTGGTCTGGGCTGGCCTCAATGCCCTTTCTTGTTACTAGATATCCTAGAAATTTACCTGATCCAACTCCAAACGCGCACTTTGATGCATTGAGTCGGAGCCGGTATGTTTTGAGTATATCAAAGACCTCTTTTAGGTCGGCAAGATGACCCTTAGATTCCTTGGTCTTCACGACCATGTCATCAATGTAGACTTCTACCGTTTTGCCAATCAGGTGCTTGAACAACTTTGTTACTAACCTTTGGTAAGTTGCTCCTGCGTTTTTCAACCCAAAAGGCATTACCTTGTAACAGTACAGGCCTTTAGGGGTGATGAACGCGGTCTTCTCCTCATCTGGAGGGTACATGGCAATCTGGTGGTACCCCCTGTATGCATCCAGAAAACTCATCCTTTCATGCCCTGAAGTAGCATCTACTAGCTGGTCAATCTTGGGCAGAGGAAAGCTGTCTTTGGGACAGGCTTTGTTGAGGCTGGTAAAGTCTACACAAACCCTCCATTTGTCGTTCTTCTTCTTCACCACTACTGTGTTGGACAACCATGTCGGGTAGTGAACTTCTCGAATGGCTCTGGCCTCCAGAAGTCTGTCTACCTCTTCTTTTACTGCTTCGACGTGCATCAATGTCGGTCTTCTGGCTCCTTGAATCACAGGTTTTGCCGACCTGTCGACATTCAGTCTGTGGCAAGTGACCTCGGGGTCAATGCCAAGCATTTCATAAGGTGTCCAGGCGAACACCTCTATGTTTGTTCTAAAAAAATCTTCCAGTTCTCTTTCCTCTTCTTTGGTTAAGCCTGAGCTGAGAAGAAAGAAACGCTCTTCATCGCCCTCCTGGACGAGGATTTTCTTTAGCGCCTCTTCGCTCTTCTCGGCTGGTTCTTTGCCGACGTCTTCTAGGACCTCCACGTCCTCATCTTCAATTTCTGCTTTCTTTGGCTCTCGTACGCTGCAGGGAGACTTTATTACTGCCATGGAGCAATTCTTTGCCTGCAGTTGATTTCCTCTGACTTCTTCAATCCCATGCTCTGTTGGGAACCGCAGTAGTTGATGCAACGTTGAGGAAACTGCCCCCATTGCATGCAACCACGGCCTTCCCAAGATGATGTTGTATGGCAAGGGCGTGTCAATTACCAGAAACTCTGTCTTGATCTTCTTAGTGCTGGCTTGTACTTCCAAGTTTGTTGCGCCCAGTGGCCATGTCGGCGTTCCATTGAAGCCGACCATTGGGCCGTTGGATTGCTCCAAGTCATCAGGGTGAAGGCCCAGCTCCTTGTAACATCTGACATACATGATGTCGTAAGAGCTGCCTTGATCTATCAGGATGCGTTTCACTTGGCATTCCCCAACCTGGAAGGATACTACCAAGGCATCATTATGCGGATGTTGGACCAACTCCAGGTCGGCTTCGGTAAAGGCTATCATCGGTCCTTGGCACTCTTCTGGCCGATGTCTCTTTTCCCCGACTCGGTAGACATGCTGTAAATGCCTTACCCTCTGGGTCTCTCCTCTGACTTCGTTCTTGTTGACCCTTGAGTGGATCACATTAACCACCCATGGTCCTCCTGCTTGTGGTTGCTGTGTTGGGGGAGGCAGAGCTGCTGGTGCTTGAGGCAATCTTGCCTGTTCTTCCCTTGTCCTGGCTTCATCGACCAGGTCCCTCAGAAGGCCTTGCCTTACCAAGTCCTCTAAGTGTGCTTTCAAGGCTCTGCAACCCTGAGTTGGGTGCCCTTCTTCATTGTGGTAGGCACAACGCCTACCAACGTTTCTTTCCATGAATTCCCCTGGTGCTCTTGCCGGTGCCCTGAAATAGGGTTGGTTTCGAATTTGATCCAGGACTTTATGGATTGGGATTCGGAATACCGTCGTCACTGCCAGTTTACTTCTCAATTCCGTTTCTTGTTTGGTCGGCCCGTTGTTACCTCGGCCCCGCTTCGGCGAGCTGTTTCCCTTCTCCTGCTTTATCTCTTTGTTTCCCGACGTATCTTTCTCGGCTCTGGCGTACTTCTCGATTCTCGCCATGAGTTCTTCCATGCTTTTTGGCAATATTTTTGCCAAAGACTTCCGTAGTGGGCAGTCATCTTTCAGGCCGTTCTTGAAAGACACGACCGCCATCTCTTGGTTGCATTCGGGTATTCGATTGAACACCTCGTAGTACCTCTTAGGCCGTTCTTGAAAGACACGACCGCCACCTCTTGGTTGCATTCGGGTATTCGATTGAACACCTCGTAGTACCTCTTTGCGTAGGCCCTCAGGCCTTCATCCTTGGTGATTCTTAAAGCCATCAGAGCGTCGACCCTCAAGGGCTGTAGTTTGTTCGTCATAAACCTAGCCACAAACATCTCGGCTAGGCCTTCCCACGTCTTTACGCTTCCCTTCGGTAGTTTATGGAACCAATCAGATGCAATCTCCCCAAAGGATGAGGGGAATACTTTGCAGAGCAACGGCTCGTTCCCACTATATAATGCCATTGAATTCAGGTATAGCCCAACATGAAAGTTGGGATCTGACTTACCATCATAAATTTAGAACCTCGGCATACTGAATCTCTTTGGTGCTTCAAATTTGTCCAGTTCTACCGAGAATGTTGTCCTCGGCTTAACTGGGGAGTTTACCTCGGCTTCAACATTCTGTTGCCTCCTTTTGAGGTAATCCCTTAAGTCTTCTTTACTCCTTCTTGGAGCTCGGCTATCTCTGGACTTCAATCTTTTTGGCACACTACTTTCGGCCTCGTGGTGGGCCCGTTTCGATTTTTCTCCGTGGGTTGTGTCAAAGCAGAGTGCTTGCCTTTGAACATGCCGATGTTCTTTGGGCTCTGGATCCTTCATGTGATGCGTTCTTCAGGACTCTTCTTGCCTCGGCTCTTCTCGTCCGACTTCCCTGGAAGGCCGGTGAGAATGCCTTCCGCTCCTGGTGTGCTGAGGGACTTCGGGGATTGTTTTCCTTCCTCCCTTCTGGGTATTAATTGCTGGCATAGGCGTATCTTGCAGCGGGTATGGTGGCTGCATAACATTATTCTGCATCATAAAGTTGACGACCGACTGTAGGTCTGCTAACTTGTTTGCCAATTCTTTTACTTCCTCATCCCTCCGTAGGCACCTGTCCCTCCATACCTGGAGGTTATCTTCATTGTAGTACTTTCCTTGGTCTGTCTTCTTCGAAGTGTCGCCCTCCTGGACGGCGTCTTTCTCTCTGTGACCCTGGTCACGGGTTTCTGCATTGTGGTTATCTCCTTCAATGTCAAGGTCAATTGGTCTGCCACTCCCAGTGGGAGCGTCGTCCCCAATCTTTTCCTTCTGTCCGTTACTGGCCATCTATTCTTCCTTCTTCCCACAGACGGGCGCCAAATTGTGTGGGTAAAAATCTGACCACACTGCCCGCTTAGTAATCAACTGGAGAGCACCGGCAGAATAGATGGCTTCAGCTAACCTGTAATAGAAAGAAAAGGCTCCGGCGGTGGTTCTTCCACCCGGGGGCACTCCGACGATCAAGTCAGTATATCTCTCAAAGATAATCAATTGCCAAACTCATTGGTCAAAACATAAATTGCATACCTTAGACCCACGGGGGTGCCTCTCTTTTATAGTTAACTCAATCCAAGTCTCACCAGAAGCATGACTTCTATGAACTCCAATTCAGTGCTTACTTTGGATTCCTAAAGATAAACTCCCTAAGAGCTTTATCCTTATCTTGGCTAAGTCTCCTCTTTGTCCTAGGACTCTTGTCCCTTATCCACTTATCTCGGATTCCGATATCTTCGGAGATAACCTCGGCAACTCCGAGATCACCTCGGCGTAGCTATCACGACACGTGGCACCTCGACTGACACGTCGGCGTCACCATGCCACGTGTTGGTACTCATAAAATATATCCCCACAATAACAATTCTATTTTCGATTCTATACTATGGCTCTTCCTTTTGTTATTTTAGGTAATAAAAATGGAAATGTAGATAGCTTACTTCATATATCTACCAAGGAATATTACCCCTTATCACCCATAGTGCATCTACGAACCCCACCGCACTTATGTCAGGGTTGAACCTAAGGTCTCGTGTGCTCTGGGCGCTAAGAAGTATGTTTAACCCCAACAAAGGGTTATGAAGACTTGAATCCGAGCTTTGAATGAGTAATTCGAAAGTCTTACTACTGAACTAACCCTATTGGTATGGCTCTTCCTTTTGTGCATATCCACATTTTGATCTCACCATCCTTGTAGTGTTACATATTTTTAATTGTTACCAAAAAATTATATATATATATATATATATTTTTTAAATTTAAAGATGATGCTACATCTCACTACCATCGGATTTTCGTCAGACGGTCACCAGAGTCTTGCCAGAATGTTCAATATCATCAGAAAGTAGCCGGAGTATCATCGTAAATTTGCTGAACCTTTTCCAGAATGTTTTGAACCTCATTGGAAGTCGTCAGAATGTCAAAAACGTTCGTTGGATATCAAGAACATTGTTGGAGACTCACCGGAATATCCAAAATATTATTGGAAAAAAATGAATAAATGAAGAAATTATAGTGAAAAAACATAGCAAAATGTGTTAAATATGGTTAAATTGAAAGAGAAAAAAATGTAACAACAATTAAAAGCAACAATGAGGAAAAACATAAGTTATTTTTCAATTTTTGTAGGGTTTAAGCAAATAATCTCCTATATTAATCAAATTGAAAAGCAAGCTTTGAAACTGTAAAACTGTTACAGATTCAAAGCATGATTCTATTAAGTATTTCTTGTTTTTAATCAAACTGAAAAACATGTTATGAAACCGTAAAATTTTACAGTTTTAAAGCATATCATTAAATTGCAAAATTTTGCAGTTTTAAAGCATGATTCATTTCAATATAAAAAAAAAAAAACTAAAATTAAAAATTTTACAGTTTTCACCACCTATAACTAAAACTTGAAAAAAAAAAACTCGTTCAAAACTTGAAAATTTTCTTCATTAAAACAAAAAAAAAAAGAAAGAAAAGAAATATGCAACAGAGAAAAGGTAGAAAAATTGAGAGATCAAAGGAGACATAAAGATATAGAGAGTATTGCACTGGGGGAACTATTTTTGGATTAGATCTAGCTGGATTTGATATAGATCTACATCAGATCGGAGTAGATCCACTCATCTCTTTCACCGTCAGTGAGGGCGAAATAAGGAGTCGGTAGTCAGTGGTTATCGCTGAATCCCAATCGATGGTGGTCGTTGATCGTTGATGATTGTATATCAAAAAAAGAAAGAGAAAATGTAAAGAGCCTTAAATAGAGTATAACTTTTAAAACAGGACATGCGAGTAATTTGTCCTAAATAAAAAATGTGTGATGGTAGCATGAATCATAAAACGGACCAACTTTCAATAGGTCGTTGCTTGTGGATATGGAGAAATATTGGGTCCAATAATTAATATTTTTGTTTTTGATGGATGTCATAAAAGGAACCAACATCTTTCACATAGGGTGGGGATGGCATATAGAAGGATCTAGTTTCTGGGGTTTTTTTTTTTTTAAAAAAAAAAAAATGAAAATTGCTTTATTTCTTTACTTTTCTTATTTCTAAACTCACTCCTCCTTAAGGAAGAGTTTAGGGGAAAAAAAATTAGAGAGATGTGATATTACTCATATTTTTTTTCAGGTCTGTTTCTATAAAAATATATATATATATATCATAATGCAAATAAGTAAATAAAAATTTAAAAAAATAGTAGTTTTTTAAAAATTCAGAAACAAAGGGAAAAAAAATTAAAGAGATGTAATATTACTCTTATTTTATTTCAGCTTTTGTTGTGCAAAATATATATATATATATATATATTATATGTGCATAATGCAAATAAGTAAATAAAAATTAAAAAAATGTATAGGTATTTTTTAAAAATCAGAAACAAAGGGGAGTTTGGTTAGATATTTTGAATCATTTTTTTAAAACCCAAAATACAAAACCTATTTGGTTTAGGGTTTTTGAAAACTCATTCCGAAAACCAAACCTATTTGGTTTAGGGTTTTCACAAAATTGATTTTGTTTGGTTTTCAAGTATTAGCTAAATAATTATTTTTTTTTTTTTAGATGTATATGATCTAGATAGACTTGAATAGTAAACAAAATATTAAGAACTCAAAAATAAATTTAATAAATACATAAAATATTAAAATTATATTAATTTTTAAACTGGGTCAATTTTTGTTTTATTTTATTTTATTTTATTTTATTTTTGTGTATTTCTCTTTATTCAATAGTTTTATAAAAAGTTATAGTTAAATGTGAAGCGTTTTAAATGTATGTAGATTGAGTGAATATAAAATAAAAGGCGAAGTGGTAAAATTTTTGAAACGTTTATAAAAAATAAAAAATATGAATTGATACTTTACCCTATAAATTAAATTAAATACATCTAAAAGGTAAATTTAAATTAGATACATGAAAGAAGTTAATAAATTTGACGGCTCATTTCCCTAAACCGGGCAAATTTGTCACTTGATTCTTAAAATAGGGTGGAATTTTAGTTTATTTCCATACTAGAGTAAAATGTGAATGGTAGAAAAAAAAATTAAAAAACATAATTTTCAGTCACATTTTTCAACTTTTTCTCTCCATAAAAGTAATATTATTTTATTACTAGTTAAACTTTGTTGGTTGTAAAGTTTTTAAAAAAACTTGATTGGTAATCACATTTCTAATTTAATTACAAATAGTGATTACTAATTTCTTTTTCTAAACAGAAACGTGTATAGAAATAGAGTTTATTAAAAACTTTATTACTCACGCTGTTTCAAAAAACAAACAACTAATTTCTCAATACCCGTTAAAATCAAAAAAATAAAAATAAAACTAACCAAAAAAATAAATAAAACTAAAACTTTCCTATGCATGTATGCATTCCTATCAAAGTTGGGAAAAAAAATGTTCTTACTAACAGAGTTTTCAAAAAAAAAAAAAAAAATACTAAAAGAGTTTATTAAAAACTTCCTTACTAATATTGTTTTTGAAATCACATTTTATTAAAAACTTACTTTAAAATTACTGACCTCACAAAAAAAAATTACTAAGTCCCACAAAAAAAAAAAAAAAAAAAAATTTTAAAAATCATTTATGTTTTAAAATTATATTCAAATGATGAGTGTTAATAATTTATCATTATTATTATAAATTAATTTTGAGTTTTTTTAGAAAAAATTATGAAAACTAAATAAAAATAAAAACAATCCTTTGCATTTATGTCTTTTCTCTTTCAAAAATATTTTAGAGCTCTAATATAAGAGCTCTAATAGCTCTAATGGGAAGGTGAAACCCACCTGATGTGATGTTTATGCCTTGTTTTATTTTTTTTATTTTTTTGTTTTTACTTTGATACATCACTAGAGCTCAAATTAGAACTCTAAATTTAGAGCTCTCTAACATTTCCCTTTCTCTTTTCCAACCGAACAAACCCGAACGTTGTCAGAAACGTGATTACCAATACGCGCCTTTCCAATCATTTTTTTTTTCATAAAAAAAAATAGTTTACAACTTTTTTACTAAAAAAATCCGGGAAACCTTTTTTACTCATTTTTTAGGGCCTGGGTTTGGGTTTTTATTATTCTTTAAAACTCTCGTAGCAAGCATATTTTTTAATTTTTTAATTTTTTTTTGTAGGAAAAAATGTATTTTGAAAAACTTAGTAAGAAAGATTTTAATGTGTATTGAGAAATTTTCTTAGGAAGAATTTGGTTTTTTTGAAAAGATAAAGGATATAAATTGAAAATCTCTGTTAGTAACAAAGTTTGTTTAAAAACTCTATTAGTAAGATAGTTTTTAATGTAATGTTTTGAAGTCAAAACTCTTTTAGTAAAAACGTTTCTTAAATTTTTAATGGTCTTTTTAAAAACTGTGAGCTTGAAAAAATGTAATTCGAAAAGTCTTTTAGTAGGAAAGTTTTTAATAAACTCTATTTATATACACATTTTTGGTTAGAAAAGAAATTACTAATCATTCTTTGTAATTAAACTAAAAACTAGATTATTAATAAAGTTTTTTTGAAAAACTTTACTACCAATAAAGTTTTTTTAGCAATAAAATAATATTATTTTTATACAAAGAAAAAGTTAAAATATGTGATTGAGAATCACATTTTTTTTAAAAAAATTCTACCATTCACATCTTATTCTAGTATGGTAATAAACTAAAATTCCACCCTATTTTAGGAATAACGTGGCAAATTTGCCAGAAATGAACCAAATTTGACCATAATATTGCAAAAAACTTTTGCCTATGTGATGCCCGGGTAGCTAACCTGTTTTGTTTTCTTTCAATTGTGTTTACCTTATTTATGTTGGGAGCGTCAGGGTTTAATCTGAAGTCTTGTTGACCATTTAAGTTCACCGTTCATGAAACTTCCCTCGGATCCTCATCTTTATTTCATTCTGGAGTTGAGTCCCGCTTGTTTTGGAAAGCATGAAATTGGATTAGGGGCGTCTCGGTTTCAACTAGTGCAATTTTTGGGTGGAGAATAGGACTGCACGTACGGGGGCTTGGGCCGCACGTACGGAAGTGGCGTCGTACGTGCGGTGAGGTGATGTAACGCCCCAAAAATAATAACATAAACACATCTATAAACATATATAAATAATAGCATAAATCAGAGTCTTAGTCCTTTTGTAGACACCACATTTTTGACAGTCCTTAAGACTTTGATGTCCTTGCATATGGCATTTTGTATTTTTGGGTTTAGAATTGAAGTAAGGTGTAATTGGAAGTTGTTAAGGCTTGGTGGATCTATATGGGTGCTCTCATGCTTTATTTTGGACTAGGGGTTGTTAAGAATTGGTGAGTATAAGGTTGTTGCTATTTTGTTAGAACGAATGCAATTTCGGGGACGAAATTTCTGAAGGAGGGACGATTGTGACGATCTGGAATTTTTCCCTTCACTCGAGCGGGGGAATTGACGCTCGAGCGGACTTGAAAGGTTCCTAGCATTTTTACAGACGGTCCGAAATTCTGAGAGTTGTGAATTCCCACTCGAGCGTAGAAGTGGTCGCTTGAGCGAACGGCTTTGTTGGTCTGCGCACGCTTGAGCGTGGAAAGCGACGCTCGAGTGTGGAAAGTGAAATTGCCCTTGTCATTTTTATTAGTGTATTTGGAAACTTCTCATTTTATTTTGGGGTACTGATTGAAGTGGCAACATAATAGTAAAGTAAGAGTGAACCAAGAATTTAATTCGGATAATTTTTCCTACAAACAACCGCCACTTTTTTTCCCTTTTCTTTTTCCACACTTTGAATTTGGATGTGAGGCTTGAACCATTGGAAAGCTTGTCTTCGGGGCTTTAATTTGGATGCAAGAACGACCTAGAATGGAGTTCGGATGAGAGAGTTATACCTGTTTGAAGTTTTGGAATCTGTGCTGGAATCAGGTACGCTCGAGTGGAAAAATCGACGCTCGAGCGGACGGCGCAAATTTAGCAGCTTAAAATATGATTTTATAGATCATTCTTTACATTTTCCTATTCCTTCTTCATCCCTCTCACCCTAGGTCGGAAAACCCTAGGTTTTTTTACCTTAAATACCTTCCATTTCTTTAAGTATTGGCTAAGATCTCTTACCAAAACGTGAAGAAGGCTTGAAGATCAACATTTTCAACTGATTGGATTTTGGATTTCACGAAGGATTTTTCTTGGAGCCTTGATTTCTTGCTTGTTTCTTGAGGTAGGGGTCATAGTTCTTCTTCAATACTTACATTAATAGATAGATTTGTGGTATTTTGATTATATAAACGCAAAATTTCAATTTTTGAGCATATGGTGTACATCATGAGATTTGGGGTTTTGGGGGTTTAGGTTCTGAGATGTTGGGGGTTCAATTGTTGGGTTAATATGGTGGATTATGAACCTTAGGTGTATAATCAATGGGAAAATTGGAATAAAAAGTAATGGTTTGAGAAGTTTGAATTTTTCATGAAAATCTTAATTTTTCTTGAAAACCCTAGGTGGATTCATGATGATAATTAGTGATTTTGCCCAAATTGAAAGTAGAATCATGAAATTAAGGTATTGAATTATATATGTACAAGTTTAATTGAATTTTGGAAATGTTTGAACATTATGTTAAAAATTAGCGAATCAACCTTGTTATGGGCATTGTAAATCATGTTATAATATAAAATGAAATTGGGAGGAAAGGATTTCTTGATGATGTGGATGATATAAACTTGGTCATGAAATGTTGAAATGGGATTTAAGAATTTATCTTGAATTATGTTGAATTATATTTAGTGGTGTTGAATTGAATTGTGTTGAATAATGTTGAATTGAATTGTGTTGGACTATGATAAATTGTGCTTGAATCATGTTGGGTGTGTTGAGTTTGAATTGAGTTGGGTTGGGTCATGTTGAGTTTGAGTTGAGTTGTGTTGGGTGTGTTGAGTTTGGGTTGAGTTGTGTTGGGTGGTGTTGTGTTGGTACCCGTGCGGGGAGTTGAAAAATGGTTTTTGGGGGCCTACGTCCCGCCGTATTGTAGCCGGCAAATGTGGGGGGGTGGTTTGAATTAAAGGTGCCCAATTGCCCTGTCTAGGCTTATCGCTGGATGAATGTGGGAAAATATTTTTGGGTGTCCACACAGTTCCGCCGTATAGTAGCCGGCGAAAGTGGAAAAATGATTTTTGGGTGTCCACACAGTCCTGCTGTATTGTAGCCGGCAAAAGTGAAAAAATGAATAGTTTTCGAAAATGTTTTGGGTGCCCACATCCTGCCATATAATAGCCGGCAAATGTGGAGGATGGTTTTAAAAAGTTGAAAAATGGTTTTTGGAAAAATATGGTTTTTGGAAGAAAATGGCCTTTGAGAAAATGGTTTTTGGGAGTTCACTTCCCGCTGTATAATAGCCGGGCGAAAGGTGGAAAGTGTTATGAATTGGGTGGCCATTGTCCCACCGTAGTAAATCGGCAAAAGGTGGATTGTGTTGAGATATGTGTTGAGAAGTGTGTTGAGTTGATGATGTTATTTGTGACTTGTGATGAATTGTGAAATTGCATATTGATGTGTAATTTGGTTTAAAGAGGAAAGGTGCATAGACATTATTTGTAAAGAATAGAAACTAAAAATGGGTAAGATGATTATGGACTGGTGATGGTAAACTTAATGATGTAGTTGTGGCAATAAAGATAAATTATGAGTGTTGTTCTGTAAATAAATTAGGGAACTTGGACTTGAAGTTATGGAGTTCTAAATAAATATAAGGACAAAGGGTACCTGCTGTGCTTAGAGCACAGCAGGGTGTGCTGTGTGGGTAAAACGGCATAGTTTTGATGCTTTTGTTTTGTTTTGTTTTTTATTTTTTTTAAGTTGTTGTAAAGTCTCTTTAATAGCTTAGTTTTGTGGTTTGAAACAAAACAAGATAAAATCTTACAAATCTTTAAAGGAAAACATTTATTGATATATTTTTATTTCATTTTTATGAGATTTAATGAGTATTTATTGACTAATATTTTTGGCATTTAAAAAAAAAAAAGAAGAAGATGATACTAGTTTTTTTTTTTTTGACAGTAGGTTGATTTTTAAAAAATCAAATGTTACTAGTTGTATTTTTTTTTACATTGATATTTATTAAAATATAACTATGTATATTTTATTCTCCGCAGACTAAAGTATAATTATTTGTCAGTGTTGATAAATTTAAAAATAATATATGTAAAAAACGAAAAACATATTGCAGATGACTTGTTAATTTTATGTATTTATTTGTGAAAAATAAAATATAGTTAGTTACACTCTAATAAATATCAATGTTAAAAAAAAAAGAGGAATGAAATGTGTTTAGTCCAAATATTAGATTAGACATCATTGTTAGGGCGCTTAAGCTCCATCATGGATTTCGTTTCGATCATCCGAATCATTCATTTTTTAGGTAACTTTGGATAGATCATCCATACAAAAAAATTAAGTTGATTTGATTTACATCGTTATATAATTTTTTAATATTTGTCTTTGAAAAAAGATTTGGTTTATTTTCAAATCATTCCTATTGTTCATTTTTTTCAGAGACAAATATAATAAAATTATATAGTTACAGAGATCCAATCAACTTGAATTTTTTGGTGGATAATTTACACATAGTAGACTAAAAAAATAAATGGTTCAGATGATGAAAATGAGACCCATGGTAGATTCCACGGACTTGAACAGTGCTATCCAGTCCAAAAATTGAACTGGAGACAACCTATTGCCAAAAAAAAAAAAAAAAACTAGTCTCATCTAATTTTTTTTTTTAAAATGCCAAAAATATTAGTCAATAAATACTCATTAAATCTCATAAAAATGAAATAAAAATATATCAATAAATGTTTTCCTTTGAACATTTGTAAGGTTTTATCTTTGTTTTGTTTCAAACCACAAAATTAGGCTGTTAAAGAAACTTTACAACAATTCAAAAAAAAAAAAAAAAAAAAGCGTCAAAGCTATGCCGTTTTGCCCGTACAGCCCACCCTGCTGTGCTTAGAGTACAGCAGGTACCCCTTGTCCTAAATATAATGAGTAGAAAGGAAAAATGAAAGACAAAGAGGAATATTAAAAATGGGAAATTAAAGGAGAAATATTTTAGAATGAGTCAATAAATATAAAATAATGTGGTTCCTTAAACATAAATGTTTTTAAAAAGGGATTTATGGTTTTCTAATGAAAAGGAATAGTTTTCATGGTTGAAGGTTTTCCTTAAATGCTCAAATGAATTTTGAGAAAAAGACACTCTATGTATAGTATTTTGAAATTATAAAATGTCACCCTACTATATGGTATCACCCTGCATGCATGATCATTTCTATTTGTGTGTTGGCTATTGATTTAGAACTAAGAGATTCCTACTGGGCATTAGTTCTCACCCTGTTGTTGTTTTATCTTTTTACAGGAAGAAAGTTTGGATTCTTTGATTGAAGATTTATGGAGTTCTTGAGTCTCTTTGTGTAACTTCATAGTAGATGTAAAGGATGTGGATTTTGTATTTGTATTTATTTATTTGTGGCTTCTCAGTAGGAGATTGGCATGTATTGTTATCATTTTAATATTCATTGAGAGAGAGAGAACATGTATTATTGTGTTTCTATTACTCAAGGGTAATGGATGTTTGTAAAAAAAAAAAAAAAATGGACCTAAATTACAAGCTTTGGTAATGTTTCCGAGTAATTAAAAATTGGGGCGTTTCATTGCAAGTACATCCAATGATGGGTCTGTTTGCTCGTTGAGTGCTTGAAGTCCTCAGCGGAACGCCACAACTTTAAGCCTTTCAAACCCTGCTTCTTTTTTGTCTCATTTTTGGACCATACTTTGGTCTTTCCAGCCTTCAATCTCTGGTGGCTTGCCGGCCATCCCTGGAGGCTGCCGGCCATCATTTCTTGTCTGCCAGCCATTGATGGGCCTTGCTGGCCATCAATTATGCCTTGCCAGCCATCACTGATGGCCGGGCGGCCACCAGTGTTTTCTGTAGATATTTTATGCCAGCTGTGCCAGCTGTTTGCATAGATGCTTGCATCTGTCCACACGTTGAGGGCTGGATCTCCTTGTATAGATTTCATGTTTTCTATATATAGAGACCCCCACTCTCTTGTTTTGAGGTTAGAAAATTTTAGACTAAAAATTTTTTCTCTTTCTCTACAAATTCTCTACACTTTTACCTAATTACACTACACTCTTGCCTATACTTAACCAAATTTGATCACCTTTGAGCTGAGATTCCTTGTGGTCTTTTTGGATCTCTTGAAGTTGGTTTTGGCTTGAATTGTTGCCTAGAATCACTCTTCTCTTCAAGAGGTATAATATTTGCTTTGTTAGCTTACTTTGCATACTTGTTTTCCTATCTTTTTCCCACTGTTTTTTGAGTTGTTTTTGGGCTATAAAAGCTCTGTTAAAGTGGGCTGAAATTTGTTGTTTGAAGCCATTTTAAGGTAGGGAGTGATTCACCCATCTTTGTGCCTTGTTTGTAAGGCTTTCCTACTTGTGTTTCCCACTTTCAAACTATCTTTTTTTAAGCTTTTAACCATTGAATTTCAAAGCTTTTTCAGGGGCGAAAATCATATTTTGAGATCCAAAATTGGAGGGGTTAGCCTCCCCTCCTTGTGTCTTGTTTGCTAGCCTAGTTGGTGCCATGTGTCAGCTTATTTTTCTAGCTTGTTGTAGCTTAATTCTAGCATGTTTTAGCCTCTAATTTAGGCTGTTTTAACTCTGTTTTGGGTTGGTTATTGCATTTGAGTCTTGTTTTGCATGCTTGTAGTATAATAGTCCTCACAAGTTTGGTGTTTTAGGCCTCTAGACATCACTTACTTAAATTCAGCACTAATCATCTCTACAACCTCCCTCCTTTCTTGGCTTTTCATTTTGTTTTGAAAGTGGTTTCAAGCCATTTGTGTGCCTGAGCGTGAAATTGAGGTTTCATACTTAATGGTTTAATCTCTTAGGGGATTCATTACCAATGGTATGAAACTTCTTTCATACCCAAAGCAACTTGTGATTTGAGCCCTCTTTCCATTAGAGGACTTTACCTTTTGGACTTAATTGGATTAAAGAATGGTTGGTAAAGTAAAATGAGTAACTAATAACTTGGGATTAAAAAAATGAGCAAGAAAATTACTCGTGTGTTATGTGTTCAATCGAACGTCAATTGAACACAAGGAAAATTAGAACATTTCATACTCAAAGGGATGAAATGTGTCAAGTTTCCTAGTTCTCAATTGCCCTTGATCATGCATGATAGCGTGATGGTTCTTGTGTGTCTCATTTTGCATTTATTGAGCTTGCACATCTTGAATCACAAGCCGTCATGCAATGAAATTGCTTGAGTAGGTGGTTTGTGGCTTAAGTTCACAGCCCCTTGGATTTATTCATGACAAAGAGGGGTGAGTTGTGCAAACAATCCTTGGGAATACTCTCTTTTTGCTCTATTTGTTCTCTGTTGCAGCGAGATGAACCAGTGCATCAATGGCCAACAAGCCACTATCCATGGCCGGCAAGGCACCATCCATGGTCGGCAGATGGCCGACAATATTCACCAGTGGCCGGCTGGCCACTGATGCAAGTCTCAGCAGGATGTTGGTAAGGTGGAGCAAAATGATTCTGGAAGTGTTCAACTGTGCAAATAAAGGCTTTTGAGAGCAAAACGGAGGTCTTTTTGGGTGGAAACCGAGCATACGCATGCACATCTTTCATTTCCCGAGGCGGAGCAGTTAATTAGCTTAGTCTGGTTACTTAGTTTAATTATTAGTTGCAATTGTTTTGTAATTATTTAATTAGTTAGTTAGCTAATTAATTCATTTGTTATTGTAATAATTAGTTAATTAGTTTAGCTAGTTATTTATTTTGGTTAGTAATAATTAGCTTAATTAGCTTAGCTTAATCAACATAGTTTTATTAGCTCAGCTTAGTTTATTTATTTGGACTCTTCTTCATGAGAGCAAAATGTAATAATGTGTATGTCTTCCAACTCCACGTCTTTCTCCCTTTTATTTATCCGCTTTCGATGGTTAGATTAAGGACATCATGTTTCAATTAGCATACATTATGCTTGCATACATTCATTTTGTCTTGCATGCACCGAGGCTCGACGCATCATTCTAACTGCATTGTTGTTTAAATACTTCTTTGAATATGTGCTTAGACCGCATGTTATCAAATTGCCTCATATGCCATATTAGTAGCCAAGCTTTTTAGTTGCATTATCACATGTGTTGCATTAGTCATCTCGCATAGTTAGGATCTCGCATATTAGGAATCATGCATATTTTTCTAACTCATATCTTCTTAGCTTGGAGTACTAGGTGAGTTTTTAACACTTTAGCATACTTGCATGTGTGTGAGTGATTACCATGACTAGCATACTTGTCATGAGGCTAAATGCTTACTTGATAAACTATTTAAATGCTTGTGGATGAAATCTTGTTGTTTGAATTGGAATGATTCAACGAATGTATGCTTTAAGCCCACTTTGTCGAGTGGCAAATTCGCAAACTTTAAGCCCACCTGAGGTGGCAAAATTAAACACTTTTCACAAACAAACATGAAATTGAATTGTTCCAACTTGAGCAAGCTAGTCTATACTTGATTGTGTGCATCACATAGTAATGCTAGCCTAATAACCGGAACAAGAATACATAATATTGATAAAAATCATATCATGATTAGTAGAGGCTGATCTTTGATCGGGCGAGCAAGGGTGCTCAATACATGACCTTCCCCTCTAGTACCTAAGTTCTCTGGTTGAGGCAAATTTGGTGATGACGGATACGTGGCCTTTGGCTCGAGTCATGGGTTTCCTAAATTTTCCCAAAATAAAATATTTAAGTGGCGACTCTGTATCTAATAAAGCAGTCCAATTTTGGCATTTTTGATTCAAAATTAATTTTCTAAAAGATTTACTGGATTTGGACTCTTTGGTGATTATCAATTTCACATTGCATTTGTGAGATTAGATTCAGAACCACGAGAGTCCGAACTGTAGGGCTTCTTTTCAAACTTTTGAAAAGGGGCAAAAAAGCCAAGCTACACCTTTCATTACATAAAGTTAATGAATACAAAGAGTTTAATGTAAATTAATGCCCTATTGGTTTACACCTTTCTAAGCCTTAACTTGGTTACAACAAAAGTGGGACTAGCCCTTACAATCAAAGCCCTAGGCTATACAAAATATAACAAAACAAGAAGCCCTTATTTCCCGGAGATCCCTCTAATACTATTGCCTTGGTGGAGGCATGCCAACATTACCTGAAAATGTTATTCCCAAGTAGGGTGAGCCACAGCCCAGTAGAAATCATCTAACATAGTATATGAAATTTAACAAAGGTATAAGTACAAATGCGTAAACAATGCATGTGAAGAAACGTTTCACAACTATATACACTCATGAGATATCAATTTTAAGTCTTAATCTATTTCCTTTCAATTCATACTCCATTCACTTATCTGTTCTCTATTCATGAGTCGATTTCATTATTTCTCAACAACTGAATTGAGGCTACAACTCAATAAATTTCAAATCACACAACACATGTGCATAAACACTTCAAACTTCTATTTCACTAAAATTTCATCCGCAGGCAGCAGTCAAATGAGACCCATGTAAACGTAGGCTATGCAAGCACTACAATTGCCATTTTACGGATATTTCGTCTGTAGGCTAGACACCCATGTATAATTTTGGGACTTTCACCCAGGACACTCCCAGCCAACTTAATTATAATGGAGTCCATCCCCTTTCTCCTCCCAAACAAATACCCATACATATGTAATGTAATTAGACATATAATCAAATATGAAGCACATCCCTTTTCCACTTCCAAACAAACATACATATACAATGTATATAAACACGGTCGTATTCAATGACAACCATCAAAAGATTAGTTTCAATTCGCCTAATACACATGCAATTTCTACAACAGTCAAAGCTATCCTCTACCGATAGCCCAATACAGTTATCTCTAGACAGATATTAAATCTCAAACACATAGTTTACTCAAACTTCTAAAAGACTAAGTTATTACATAACCAATCCCACCATTCATATCAATACCCTCTCAATTTCACATTTTCAATGCCAATTCCAATTATTTGTACAAAATAATAATTTGATCCAATTAGGGCAATTTCCCCATTTTTCCCAATCATTAGCGAAGTGCCAAAATCATCAAATTAGACATAACACAACATCATCTTCAAACCTCACAAGCATCTATTTCACCTACACCCAAAACCCCTCTTTCCATTTTGTGCCTAGACCCTAGGTTTGTTTAAAGCATCTCCCAAATCACACCATCGTTACACAAGAGGCAAATAACTAAGCTAAATATCATATGAAGGTGTCAAAAGATCCCTACCTCAAGTGAGAAGACGAGGTAAAGCAAGAGAGGAACTCCAAGAACACTGAAACCCACTTCTAATCGGTTCAAAATATAGATCTTGACGAGCTCTACCTTTTTCTCAAAAGCTCTAGGATGGAAATCCTAATGGATCTAGATGAAATCTAAGAGAGAAGGTGAATTGTAGAGAGAGAAGCTCAAGAACAATCTTTTTGGAAAGTTTTAGAGAGAGAAAGAAAATAAAAAAAGTGATTCAAAATGTCATATTCTCAGACCGAAATACACGTAGTCCGCTCAAGCGTGGAAAGCCCCGTTCGAGCGTCAGACACAAGGTTCCGCTCGAGCGTGAAAGTTGGCGCTCGAGCATGGAATGCACATTTCCAGCATTTTCAAAACTGCAAAAATATACTGAAAGTTGACGAATCCCGCTTGAGTGTAAGAATGGCGGCTCGAGCGGAAGAGCAAAATTTGTGAAGCCCGCTCGAGTGCAAGAATGGCCACTCGAGCAGAGAAGCCAAAATCTGGGCAGCAAAAGCTTGGAAAAACAAGCAACAAACTTGCCCCAAACGCACAACTCCAACTCGATGACTAAAATAGAGGGGAAGACAAGGGAAAAAGATAAGAATAACTATTCAAAACCATATCAACCCGAGTCCGGAATACGATAGGTAATGGGTCAAAACCAGAATTGTTATAGGTGAGGCCGTCAATGGTACATGACTGCTTTAATTGCATGTACGGAGGTAGGCACTGGAAATAGGGCGTACGTGTGGGAAAAAGGGGCCACACGTGCGGACAGGTATGCGTCGTACATGTAGTAGAAGGGGCGTACGTGCGAAGAGTGCTGAGTTTAAATTTTTCGTCCTTTTTCTTCTCCTTGGGCTGAGTGTATCTCACTTTTCTCTGTCCTCTATCTCTCTCTCTCTCTAAAACACGCTTCTCTTTCTTCTATCCACTTTTCTCTCACCAAACTACATTAAACCCTTGATTTCTCCAAATCCATTAAAGTTTTGACCCTAGTCCCTTCATCAAAGTTGGAGAACTTTTCAAGGGCTACATTTTGTACGGTGGAGATTGGGTTTTAACACCATCAAATTTGGGGGTTTTCTTCTCTCTCATTCTCCAAGACTTGAGGTAGTGATTTTTGCAAGTCTATGCTTATTGGGAGCTTTCTTTGTATTTGAACTTATGATTTTGGATTTATGTACTCCAAATGATTTTTTTTTATATATTTTTTTTAAAAGTGGGTTTTCTTTATATTCTCCAAATCTTGAGAGTATGAGCAATATTGGCATGCGTGTGTTGCTTGGTCTAGGCCCTTTCAAAAAAAAAAAAATAATAAAAAAAAATAAAAATTGGGGAAAGATCAAGTTTTGGTGAAACCCTAGAAATTGGGGATTTTGGAAAAATGTTGAGATATTATGAAATTTATGATTTATAAAGTATTATGGTGTATAAATTGTGGAGGATTGCCACGTTTGTATTAAAATGAGGAAATTCTTGGAAAGATAAGAAATGTTGAATTTGGATGCTCGATATATAGTACATCATTGAATTGTCTTGAAGTGGCTAATTTGAAATAGTTGATTAACATGTGGAGGATGCATGTAAATGGTATTGTTATTTACCACTTGATAGATTTATTATCAAATTACCGTGTGAAGCAGTATGGAAATTTTGATCACAATGGAAGATTGTGTGGTAGAAATTGAGATTGGAATTATTCAAGTACATTGTTACATATCGCATTGCCATTCCATTCATTTGTTATCATTGATGTTGAATTTCAATTGAAACTATGGTTTTGAGAAAAGAATATTTTTTTGAGAATGGGAATTGATTTGTGAAACAATATCATATTGATTTGTTTTAAGGTAAACATGTTGGTAAGTCCGTATAGGGGCTGTAGACGGTATTGGTTAAGTTGGCTTGAATGTCCATGGTGAAAGATGAAAAACACACGTGGAAAAAGTATCACGTGCCTTTCGGTTAGTTACCGGTAAAATGGGGATTGGTAGTGCTTGTTAAGCCTATTTGCAGACACCAACTTAGGGATTACCTAAGTCGTATTTACCGCCCTTGTTAATTTCATTGAAATTATTAAAATGTTGATTTCTCATGATTGCATTGTGCATGAAGGTTTTCAAAAGATAAAGATATGTGTTATTTTGAACATGGCATAGCATGTGCATTTACCTCATGAGATTGTATCAAATGTATATACTTTGTTAAGGTTTTTCTACCGTGTTTTGTGCTCACCCCTATGGAATTTTGTGCAGGAAAAGATGTTGTGATTCAGCGGAGTTAGAGGCGTGTGATATGTTTTTGAGAGCACGAGGATTTTTTTCTTTAGTTGTAATTATTTTTGGCAAGCCAAGGGCTTTATGTGTATGGGTCGAAACCATTTTTGTGTAACCGGGCTTAAGCCTTGGAAACTGCAGCCTTGAGGGCATTTTATTGTATTTGAATTGCTATGCCACATGCTATAGATTCGTATACTAGAAATGTTCAATGTATAATTGCATATGGAAATACCTTTTGTAAATCTCTTAATAATTGATGAATACAAATGTAGGAGATTTGTAGATAATGTTAACATTTAACGATTATGTTTATATTTAACAATGGGAGTTGGTGAATATTTATTGTGGGAATTTTTGGGGCATCACAGCTTGGTATCAGAACTACGGGTTTGAATACTTGGGGTTCGCGGGAAGTGGTGTTTTATCCACAATGGGTTCATTTTGCTTAAGTAGGATATGTTCCATGTATTAAGTGTTATGTGATAACATGTTTTTGTGACTAGATGGGTATGAGATTGAACTTTTGGGATGTGGTATGTGCCTATTAAATTCCTGGAGGTCTTATTAGAAGGGTACTTGATCAATGCTCATTATACTAAGAATTCTTGATGTTTCGTAGGACAAATCTCATCGCAAATGAGTGATTTGTATGTGCTTATGTGGGGATGAAACTAAGTGTTTTGTGATATGGGAATATATAAGATTGTTGTGATGAGATGTGCAAGATAAGTTACGAGCACATTTGAGTTTGTGTGCTAAATTGTTTACTTTTATCATTAATTAGGATGTTAGGGAGAGGTCAAGCCCATGGTGGTAGAGGCAGGAGGCGCAGTAGGCCTCGCCGAGGTGTGTATGAAGTGCCGGTTCATGAGGTCTCGGTGCATAAGGAACGGTTTGGCCAAGCAAATGTGGCCGAGCAAGCATGCCAAGCTAATGTGGCCGAGCCAATGGGACAAACAGGAGTCCCAAGACAAGTGGGTCAAGTCGCAATGGATGCCCTGGCCTGAGAGATGGAAGGTGCTTTGAGGGAGTCAATGAATATTTTGAGGGCAGAGAACTAAGCCTGAGAGAATGCCGTAGAGTCAAGGGCGAGTTTTCTTGGGAATTTTTGCGGGCCAAGCCGGATGAGTTTCATGGTAGCCCTGAGCCTAAGAAGGTGGATGAGTGGCTCGAGCAAACGGTGAAGACATTTGAGATGCCTCACATAGATGATAGTGAGCTAAGAGTTACTTTAGCGAGTTACTAGCTCAAGGGGGATAAGGGTCAGTGGTGGAAGTATACCAAGAGTAGAGTATAACCGACATCGGAAACTTTTGTCATTGCTTTCCAAGAAAAGTATCTACCTCCCACTGCTATGGAGAGATTGAGGCAAGAATTTCAAAACCTCAAACAACTTAACATGTCCATAGCCGAGTTTGAGCACTAGTTTGTCCAGGTTTGCTCTGGTGTTGGTGGCAACAGAGGAGTGCCTTTGCATAAAGTTTGAGAAGAGATTGAGAACAAAGATTTTGTTCAAGGTTGACGGGAATATGATCTGGAACTACGACCACCTTGTGGAGGTGGCGGTACATGTAGAGATTACCGTGCAGGCCAAGGAGGAGAAACTTTAGGGTTCGAGGTCTAAGGGCCAGGAGTTATAGGGGGACTATAGATCTAGCAAGAAGAACATGGGCACTTCTTCATCCCAGTCTCAATCATAGCAGTCTAGATCTACCTTTCCTTTGCCAAGTAGTAGCGCGGGGAGGAACGCTCAGGGGAGCTTTACTTGTTTCAAATGTGACCAATGGGGTCACAAGGCCAATTTTTGCCTACAGAAATGAGGAGGGTAGCAGATGTTACCACCACCACCGCCTATCTGATCTTAGAGCCAGTCTCAGAGTAGGGGGCAAAGACCACTTGCTTTTAGTGTCGTCAGTCAGGGCACTTGAGGAGAGCTTGCCCACAGTTGAGAGGCGCATCTGCACATCAGGGTTGAGGCAGACTCAGAACCATCAGTAGGCTCATTCAGTTCAGACCCCACACGCTAATCAGGGAGTCACTTCGGTTCAATCAGTTCAGTAGGCCTATGCTCCAAGAGATGAACAGGTTGATCAGAGGCCACTGGGGCACGTGTATGCTGTTACAGTGCCTGAGCAGTTGCCAGGGTCCTCAGTTGTGAAAGGTATTTTTATTGTGTGTAATTCTTTGGTTAATATGTTAATAGATACGTGTGCGTCACATTCATTTATATCTTCTACTTTTGCTTCTACATTAGGGTTAAAGGTGGCTTAGTTAGTGTCTCCACTCAAGGTAGAGTCACCAGTTGGGGGTAAGGTTGACTTGGACCGGGAACGTCATGGTTGTGAGATAAAGGTTGTCGGGAGCCAACTTTCTTTTGCATTTGTGTTGCTAAATATGTCGAATTTTGATGTCATCTTGGGCATGGATTGGTTATCTTCGTATCGTGCTATTATTGATTGTTACCGTCAGAGGGTTACGGTGTGCACCTCGAGTGGTGATTGTTTTTATTTTCTAGGGGATCAGGCCGATAAAGTGTTATCACAGTCTATGACCCTTGTGGTAGGGGTAGGCTTAGTTGTCTCATTGCAACTCTCTTGGATAGTGAGAGTGATGTGGTCCAAGTAGAATTACCGAGGGTAGTTTATGAATACCCGGATATTTTTACTGAGGATCTCACAAGTTTGCCACCCCACCAGGAGATTGAGTTCTCCATTGACTTAGTGCCTGGCACGACATCGATTTCCATGGCACCGTATAGATTTGCGCCCGCGGAATTGTATGACTTGAAGATTCAACTCCAAGAACTATTAGACAATGGCTACATTTGCCCTAATATATCACTTTGGGGAGCGTTGATTTTCTTTGCTAAGAAGAAGGATGGGTCATTGCAGTTATGTATTGATTACTGCAAGTTGAATCAAGTTACTATTAAGAACAATATCCTCTATCCAAAATAGATGATTTGTTTCACCAACTTAGGGGGTCTCGTTGCTTTTCGAAGATAGACTTGAGGTCGGGGTACCGTCAATTGAGAGTCCAGGAGGAGGATATCCAAAAAACGGCCTTTCACACGCATTATGGCCACTATGAATTCCTTGTAATGCCTTTCGGTTTAACCAACGCTCCTGCTTCCTTTATGGACTTGATAAACCAAGGCTTTTGAGAATTCTTAGACCACTTCGTGGTCGTCTTTATAGACGACATCTTGATTTATTTATCCTCCGAGGAGGAACATGAAGAACACTTACAGATAGTGCTTGACTTGCTTAGAGTGCACCAATTATTTGCTAAATTTGAGAAATGCGAGTTTTGGTTGACTGAAGTGAAGTTCTTGAGGCATGTTTTGTTGAGAGAAGTAATCGTAGACTCTTCTAAGATAGATGTTGTGCAAGATTGGGAACAACCTAAAAATGTTTTTGAAATCCGGAGTTTCTTGGGGTTAGCATGGTATTATCGCCGTTACATAAGAGATTTCTCTAGACTAGCCACGCCTTTGACCAAGTTGACAAGGAAGGGTGTTAAATTTGTATGGGGTGAGATTTGTAAGAAGTCATTCCAAGAGCTTAAGACTAGATTGACTACCGCACTGGTTTTGATAATTTCGTAAAGGGGTTTGGGTTATATTGTGTATTGTAATGCGTCCCGGGATGGGCTTTGTTGTGTGTTGATGTAAGAGAAAAAGGTTGTGCCCTATGGCTCACGAAAATTAAAGAAGAACTACCCTACCCATGATTTAGAGTTAGCGGCGGTAATTTTTGCCTTAAGAATTTGGAGGCATTATTTGTATGGTGAGAAGTTTGATGTTTTCTCTGACCATAAGAATCTAAAATACTTGTTCTCTTAGAAAGACTTGAATTTACGCCAACAGAGATGGATGGAATTTATGGAGGATTATGACTTTGAGTTACACTATCATCTGGGAAGGCCAAGGTAGTGGCCAATGCTTTGAGTTGAAAATCCGTGAGTAGTGGCCATTCGGGAATGGGATATGTTAGGCGATATTAGTGAGTTTAACTTGCATTTGGGGGAGCCCAGCGAGGGTGCTACCTTGTTTACTTTGATTGCTCAACCTACCTTGATTAGTAGAGTCATAGAGGCACAACAATGTGACCGTTTGGTGGAGACAATTCGTGTTAGGATCTCCAACGGGAAGGAAGAGATGGGTTCGAACATACACTCAAATTTGAGTGTGAGATATCTAGACCGTGTGTTTGTGCCAGAATCTTGTAGAGAGGAGGTCTCCAAGAATTTCATCATTCACGCCTTACGGTACATCCAGGAGGTACAAAAATGTATCATGATCTTAGTCGTCAATTTTGGTGGAGAGGTATGAAGCGGATGTCGCTTTATTTGTTTGAAAATGCCTTACTTGTCAACAAGTGAAGGCTAAACACCAAAGGCCACCGGGTTTGCTAGAACTTAACGTGGCAATGATGTTGTTTAGGTGATTGTTGACAGGTTGACTGAGTCTACACACTTTATTCCAATGCGCACTAGTGACTCAATTGAGCATTTGGTAGAGTTGTACATTAGGGAGATAGTTCGACTTCATGGGGTCCTAGCGACCGTTGTCTCAGATAGAGATCCTCATTTTATTGCATAGTTGTGGCAAAGCCTTCAAAAGGCGTTGGGAACTAAGTTGGCCTTTAACACCACTTATCATCCTTAGACCGATGGGCAGTCGAAGCATACCATACAGATTTTTGAGGACATGCATAGAGCTTGTATTCTTGATTTTAAAGGGTCTTGGGAGAGGCACCTACTTGGTCGAGTTCGCTTGTAACAATAGTTATCAGGCTAGTATTGGGATGGCACCGTTTGAGACCTTGTATGGCCGACCTTGAAGATCACCGGTTTGGTAGGCCAAGGTGGATGATGCGCCAATGTTGGGCCCAGAGATTACTAGAGAGGCGACTGAGAAAGTTTATCTCATTCAAAAAAGGTTAGCTATGGCTCAAAGTCGACAGAAGAGCTATGCTGATAAGAGAAGAGGACCTTTATCTTTCGAGGTTGGCAATCATGTGCTTCTTAAAATCTCACCGAGGTAGGATATGATGAGATTTGGTAAGAGTAGGAAATTGTCTCCAAGGTTAATTGGGCCTTTTGAAATATTGGAGCGAATTGAGGAGGTGGCATACCGTTTAGCCTTACCACCACAACTTTTGGGGGTTCACAACGTGTTCCATGTATCTATGCTTAGGAAGTATGAACCCGACCCTTCACATGTACTTGATTGGGTTAGTTTAGAGGTAGATGAGGATGCCTTGTACAGAGAACGATTGGTTTAGATTTTAGACACCTGAGAACAAGTGTTAAGGGGTAAGACTATACACTTAGTGAAGGTGTTGTGGAGACACCATGGGGTTGAGGAAACAACTTGGGAGCGAGAGGTGGAAGTCCGCTCCAAGTATCCAGATTTGTTTGAGAATGTTTAATTGTTTTAAATTGTAATATTCTCTAGTGTTTGAGGGAAATGTGTTAAATTGTTAACCACATGTTATTATATGTGTTGTTGTTTCGAGCATGAGATTGCTATGAATTGTCACAATTGTTGTTGGAAACTTCATACTTATGCTTATCATGATTGGTTGTTGTTAATATGGTGGCTATGGCCTACGGGAAGACTATGATGATAATAGTGAATTTTTGTTGAGAATTGAGATCTCTGTACTATTATGGGAATTACTATTATTGTTCATTTAAAATTGTATTTAGCGTGGCTATGATCGCTCGAAGTCCTTTAATTGTGAAGTTGTCCTTACCCTTTTGGAGTTTGTTGATGGGTGGTTTCATTTAATTTCGGGGACGAAATTTCCTAAGGAGGGGAGGTTGTGATGCCCGATGTAGACACCCCATTTTTGATCACCCTTAAGACTTGGGCGCCACTGATTGATCACTCGATGATGAAAGTTATGCTATGCAAATGTTCAATTTCTTCAACAAGAAGAGCTTCTAAATCCCAACCTTACACCCCATTTATGACCAAAACTATTTTAGATCTTAAAACCCTCTCTTTTAATATTTTCCCAAATGTTTCTACGATGTTCCAAGGCTCACATTTCGTTTAAAATATTGCACTTTTTGGTAAACCGAGCAAGGACAAAGAAGAAATAAATGAAAGGGAGGTGAAATCTTTGAAAAAATCTTTAAAACATCTTATTTAAAGGTTTGGAGTTGAAGAAAATTGGAGGAGAGGGAAGAAAACTAGTTAGGGAATAAGTTAGGCATCAATCTGTTAGGACAGAAATGAGCAGTCTTCACTAAAATAGGAATATCCTTTTGCATAGTAAGAATTTACATCTAACACTACCACCATTGAAAAGTAGACTTCCGGGGCTTCAATTTAGACTCAAGAATGACCTAAAACAGAGTCCGAATGAGGGAGATATGCCCGTTTGAAATTGGGCCTAAAAGCAGATTTTGATCGCCGACCACTAATGGTGGCCTGCCAGCCAGTTGTGCAAAATTTGGCCATTTTGAGTATTTTCACCTTCCAAGTGTCCCCCACTAGTGGCCTGCCGGCCACCAATAGTAGCCTGCCGGCCAGAAGAAGTGGCCTGTCGACCACTTGTTTCAAAAAGCAGATTTTTGAAGATATTTGTTGCCAACTGTTCCCACACTGCACCAACTATTTGTATATAGATATTTTTGACTGAGGCTCATGTTTTCTATATATACTTGACCTTCTCTCTTGGTTTCAAGGTTAGAAAAATTTAGGAGTGAGAAAATATTTTTGAAAAGCAAATTTTGGAAAATTCCTCTCTCTACAATTCTCTCTCTCTCTCTCTCTCTCTCTCTCTCTCTCTTGCAACTTGCATAGCCTTTGCCTAAACACTCTAAACCAAACCTTGCATAACCTTTGCCTAAACACTCTAAACCAAACCTAGAGAGCTTCTTGCTGAGGTGATTTGAGCTTGAATGTGAGCTCTAAAGGCACTTGAGAGTGTGAAATTGGTGGTTTGTAACTCAAGGGTTCATTCCTCTCTAAGAGGTATACTTTCTAGTGTTTTTGTACCATCTCTACACCACTTGTTTTCCTATCTTCTATTACTATTTTTGGGCTATTTTTACACTATTTTTATGGGTTGAAACTTGTGGTTTAAAACTACCAAAGGTGGAGGGGTTAACAACCTTTCTTTGAACCTTGTTCTCTAAGATTTTACCCTTGTGTTTCCCATTCTTTTCTCAATTTTTTTTTGAACTTTTTACCACCGAATTTTAGAGTTTTTCAGAGGCTATAAATCATGTTTTAAGATCCCAAAAATGGAGGGGTTAGCCACCCCTCCTTTGGCTTGTTTACTAGCTTAAATTCTCCATTATTTTAGCTTAGTCTTTTAGCTTTTTTTTTACCTAAATTCCAGCACTGTTTTTGCTTACTTTAAGACTATTTTGGGCTGGTTGTGTCATTTATGCTTTATATTACATGCTTGTAGCGTAATGGTCCTCATAGGTTTGATGGTTTAGGCCATAGCCACCAACATATTTGAGTTGATAGCATTTATTTCTTGCTTTCCATACTTGTGTTCACCTTTAAGCATCTCTGCAACCTCCCTCATTTCTTGTCTTTTTCTTCGTTTTGAAAGTTGTTTCAAACAACTTGCTTGTTTAAGCTTGAGATAGAGGTATCGTGCTTAACGGTTTAATCCCTTTGGGGGTTCATTACTAATGGCATGACACTTCTTTCATGCCTAAAACAACACTTGCTTTGGTACTCCTTTCCATTAGAGGACCTAATCTTCACTTTTGCACTTAATTGATTAAAGAATGGATGGTAATTAAACTAAAGTAGTAAATTTGGGACTAAAAGTGAGGCAAGATAATAAAATTAACTTGGGTTAAATCAGATGTTAATTGAACCCATTGAGTCTTAAATCATTTCATACTTGTTACTGATGTAAACGGTTCAAGATTCAAGGTCAACCATTTCCCTTCATCAAGCCATTATAGGGAGGAGGTTTGAGAGTCATTTATGTTGCATTTATTGAAATTGTACACCTTGGTTCATAAGCCATCGTGCAATGAAATTGCATCGATTGATGGTTTGTGAATTGAGCTTGCCACTTCTTTGAGCAGTTTGATGATAAAGAGGGGTAAGGTGTACAAACATACCTTGAGAATACCCTATTTGGGCTCTGTATGCTTTCTGTTGCAGCAAGAGGAACCAAGTTTTTGTGGCCGGAAAGTCGCCATTTCTGGTCGCCAGGCCACTTTTGTTGGACGGCAGGCTACCATTTGTGGCAGGCCGGCCACCACTTCTGGCCTGCCAGCCACTTTTGTCAAATTGAGCAGCAACCTTTTTGAAACAAAATAGAACTGGGACTGACGTGAAAAGATGTTCTAACTGTGCAACAAAGGTATTTTTGCAGCAGAACAGTGGGCTTTTCGTGTGAAAATCCGCGCATGCATGAGCATTCCCCGCTTTCCCGGGGATAATTAGTTAGCTTACTTCTTTAATGTTATATTCATGTTATAATTAAGTAGTTAATTCTAATTTGTAATTAATTAATTAGTTGTTTCCATAGAATAGTTAATTAATTAATTAGTTTTGTAATAACTAAGTAGCATAGTTAGTTTATTCGGTTTGTAATAATTAGTCAATTCGTTTTGTAATAGCTAGTTAATTAGCTTAGCTAGTTAGTTTATTCAGACCCTCCTACGTGAGGGCACAGTTATAATAATGTGTATGTCTTCCAACCCCACGTTTTTCTCCCTTTTATTTACCTGCTTATGATGGTTAGTTTAGGGCATCATGTTTTGTTTAGTATCTCTCATGCCTTACATCCATTGTCTTGCATGCTTCGAGCTTGGCGCATCATTCTAACTTGCATTGTTAGCTAATATTTCTTTGAATACGTACTTAGATCGCATGCTATGAAATTAATTCATATGCCATATTAGTAGCCGAGCCTAGTAATTACATATCGCATGTGTTGCATTAGTCATATTGCATAATTAGGATCATGCATTATTCTAACTTTGTCATCTTTTTGGGCTTAGAGTACTAGGTGAGCTTTCATTTATTTTAGCATATTGCATGAATGTAATTGTTGCCATATCAAAGCATGTTCACCATGAGGCTAAGTGCTTAAATGATAAAGTGCTTAAATGATATACTGCTTGAATGCTTGTGGATGAAGGCTAATTGCTTGAATTAGAATAATTTGAGTAATGTTCATATGCGATCACTTTTGCAAGTGGTACATATTATAAACAATTTTCAAAACAAACATGAATTATATGTTCCAATTTTGGCAAAAATAGTCTATACTTGTGTGCACATCATATAGTAACAATAACCTAATAATCAGAACAAGAGCATATAATGAAAATAAGATTCACATCATGATTAGTAAAGGCTGATCTTTGATCAAGCAGGCAGGGGTGCTCAATTCATGACCTTCCCGTCTCGTACCTAAGTTCCCGAGCCGAGGCAATTTTAGTGATGACGGACACATGGCCTTTAGCACGAGTCAGGGTTTCTTAAATTTTTCCAAAACT